>CM035801.1:14546818-14951818 GCA_020466265.1 Siphamia tubifer | reverse complement strand
CCACAGACTTGCACAGATGCCCGGATTGCCTTAAAGCCGCCGCTGCTGCTGCTGCTGCTGCTGCTGCTGCTGCTGCTGCTGATGCTGCTGCTGCTGATGCTGCTGCTGCTGCTGCTGCTGCTGCTGCTGCTGCTGCTGCTGCTGCTGCTGCTCTGCAGGCATGAATGAAGCTTTTTTTTTTACTTTAGAAAATACAATATACAAAGTTTTAAAGAGGACAACTCAATTACTGACCCCCCATGACGAACACATTTAGTAAAAATGACAATGGAACAGGAGCATGTAAGACAGGGGTCTTTCAGGGGCCACATTCAGCCCAATTTTTTTTTATTTTTTTTATTTCGAGCACATAATAATCATCAAAACATCAATGAAAGAGTCAACTTGTATTTTTTTTTCTTGTACTCGAAAAAGTACAAGTACTTGATCTCACGTGGGCCGGATCAGTAAAATAATAGTAAAATAATTGAGAAAAAAAATTACAATTCCAAATTTTTTGTCTTTGTTTTACTGCAAACAAACCCAATTACCTTATGAAAACACTTACTATACAATAAGAAAGATGTGAATAAACTGAAATAATAACAATATTAACAATATTATGCCTCAGTTCATCATTTACACACATTTGGGACAGGTTTGGGTGGTTTGTTTAACATTTTTGAGCAACTACCTCTGGCCTATATGTGGGCCCTTAGAAGTTTAAAGGGTTAATGATTTTCTATAATTTCTCATTTTAGTAACAAGTAATCTAAGTAATCTAAAACCTGATCCAAGTCATGTGTTTTGATATAATAATACCTCAAACTTAAATAGTGATTTTTGAACACTCAAGATATTTGTATTATTTCAGATTCTTTCAAAATTGTGGCTGTGTTTTTAGGGTTTTTAATTATTTTTATTTGTGTTTATTAATTGTGGTAATGTGTTTTTGGTGGGGAGGATGTTTTTGAGAAGCCGTGTCAATGAAGAATTTCTGTTTTTTTTTTTATGTGGAACAGACAATAAATCTATCTATCTATCTATCTATCTATCTATCTATCTATCTATCTATCTATCTATCTATCTATCTATCTATCTATCTATCTATCTATCTATCTATCTATCTATCTATCTATCTATCTATCTATCTATCTATCTATCTATCTGTCTGTCTGTCTGTCTGTCTGTCTGTCTGTCTGTCTGTCTGTCTGTCTGTCTGTCTGTCTGTCTATCTATCTGTCTGTCTGTCTGTCTGTCTGTCTGTCTGTCTGTCTGTCTGTCTGTCTGTCTGTCTGTCTGTCTGTCTGTCTATCTATGTATCTCTGTACTGTGCTTCTGTTCTCTTCAGTTCTGTGGTATGTAGCTCCCAGAGCCAGTGGTGATAAGGAGGATAATGTTTTGACTTTGCTCTTTGAGAACATCTTGACTAACACACAAACACAGTGAGTAGTACACACAGTAACTGAGGCGTGGACTGATAGTTGGACAGTCACGTCAATAGGTGAAGGTCCAGTTAGAAGTTTGTTTTGGGGTGGAGACACCCAAGACAACATTGTCAATGCAGACCCAGAATTTTGTTCTTTTTAGGCCTGAGTCATCTGCAGTTCTGGTCCACAGAGACCAGCACTGACTTTTACATTTTAAATGTGACCTGAATAAATTATTCAACTGAAACCAACTGTATCTTGAACTCGTCTTTGAAACTTCCAATCAACGAACATGAAAATCCTTACAATTTAAACCATTAATTCCACTTTAAAATGACTCCTGTTGTTATGCACATGCTCCTGGTGTCGTCACAATGACACACATATTTTGTGTTGATGACGCACATATTAGCATTAGTATGTTGATTCCTATAATGTAAACCTGAATGTTCAGAATAATTAAATGTATTCAGTTGTGAATACTCAAAGTTTCAGTAATAGTACTACTAACTCAAATATATTCAGTTGCTGTAACATGTTCTTCTTTTTAAGTACTACCAACTAATATTTTTTGATTAAGCTGAACTATTGTGGATATAAGTGAACATAACTGAACAATATATAAGGTACAACTGAATGGAATTAAGTCATTAAATGCTGAGAATGATATTGTTCTGTTATTTCTATTGTTTCAAATAAGGATGATTGAAAAAAAAAAAAAAACAAACTTAACTGATGCAGTATAATTTCAAATCACTCCAAATAACCACCAATATCTATCACACACAAAACAATTACATTCAAAAAACATAGTCATTTTATTCAGGGGCGGCTGTGGTTCAGGTGGTAGAGCGGGTCGTCCAACGACTGAAGGGTCAGAGGTTCATGTCCCGGCTCTGTCTGTCCACATGTCCAAGTGTCCTTGGACAAAGACACTGAACCCTGTCTCAGTCTCCCAGTAGGACTGACAGAACCTTAGAATACTAAGTTAATAAGTAATGTTTGAATTTAAGTATACTTTTATAAGCATCTAAAATTTAAGTTCTGGAAATGTTTTTAAGTTTCATCAACTTCAAATAATTGAGTCAATCGATTACCCTCCTTTTTTTTGAGTTCTGTTAACTTATTGGGGTTTACAGTGTAGGGTTGATTTGGTTGAGCTGCTGCTTCGTATAATTATCACAAAAAATGACTGCAAACATCACATGTAGTATCTGGTCTTCCATGTTGCTAGTTGAAATGAACGCAAAACAGGAAGTGGACGCACTTCTTCCGGTAGCTGTTCTGTCCAATCAGAACCCTCTGTACCTCCAGCTGTTAAAGTCCAATTAACTAGAGCAGAATACACCTGATTCCCATGGAAAGTTTATCCGGAACAGAGGTGGTAAAAGTACTCACATTCTGTACTTAAGTAGAAGTACAGCTGGAAAAATACTCTGGTAAAAGTAGAAGTACTGATTCAACTCCTTTACTTAAGTAAAAGTAAAAAAAAAGTACAACTTCTCATTTGTAATAAAGTAAAAAAGCAAAAAGTGAAACTGCTTTTTTTTGGCTATGGATGAAGTAATAATTATTTAAGATGGAAAAAACTGAGGAAAAAAAATCAAAAATATAAAAAAATAAAGCGTTTAAAAGTGACTTACTGTGTAGATGATGTGTTGTATTAGGTCATAGTACTGAGTTTGTACACAGGACATTTATAAAACATTAAAAAGTCAAAAAAAAAGGAGATAAAAAAAAAACACAATCATGAGATAAAAAATAAAATACAAAATTGTAAGAGAAAAAAAAATCCATATTTTTATGAGATAAAAAAGTTAAAATTATGATATAGTCAGTCACAACTTATTATTTACGACTTATTTTTCATACTGTCACATTTGTCTAGTTTGAAAAAGTAATGAGTCTATTCTGAGAATGTAAAGAGTATAAAGTACAGATATTTATACAAAAATGTAGGGAGTAAAAGTAAAACATTTCCAGTAAAATAAATGCTCAAGTGAAGTACAGATACCTAAAAAGTGTACTTAAGTACAGTAAAAGAAGTACTTCTACTTAGTTACTTCCTCCTCTGATCTAGAATTAATATGTCCATATAAACACGAAAGAAATAGGTTAAAATCTTCTATTCAAGAAGATACGGAAACATTTGGCACCAAATTTCCAGGAAATGTTTATACTGGCACAAGGAACAACAAGTGACAAAAGTTTGGTGGTGATCAGTTTAGGGGGGGGGGGTCTGCCTTGGCGGAGTCTGTGCTCTCTTATGTTTCAATGTTTTATATGTTGTTCTTTTAAAAGTGACCAAAGTGTTGAAACATTAAAAAAAAAACAGTTTAACTGTGAAGAAAAGGTTTGTTTATGATAAACTGTTGTGACAATAATATCAGATATACATGTTTTAATGTTTGTAAGATTCTTGGGTTTTGAGTTTTGAGACAAAGCTGTGACAGAAACTTTTGTATGCATTTACATATAGACTTGAAGAATGAAGAGGAGGAATGCGGGGGTCAGGGCGATGGTACCAGTAGAGGACGACTCCTAACCCTTCAGGAATCTCTCTTGCTAAGGAACACAAAGGAAGGAAAAATCCCTAAAGGCAAAATTTATTACAAAATGTGGCAGTTTACTACAAAATGAAATGAAAAAGTTCGTATATTTTGCAGTTTGTTACAAAATGAAATGAAAAAGTTCTTATATTTTGCAGTTTATTACAAAATGAAATGAAAAAGTTCTTATATTTTGCAGTTTATTACAAAATGAAATGAAAAAGTTCTTATATTTTGCAGTTTATTACAAAATGAAATGAAAAAGTTCTTATATTTTGGCAGTTTATTACAAAATGAAATGAAAAAGTTCTTATATTTTGGCAGTTTATTACAAAATGAAATGAAAAAGTTCTTATATTTTGGCAGTTTATTACAAAATGAAATGAAAAAGTTCTTATATTTTGTCAGTTTATTACAAAATGAAATGAAAAAGTTCTTATATTTTGCAGTTTATTACAAAATGAAATGAAAAAGTTCTTATATTTTGGCAGTTTATTACAAAATGAAATGAAAAAGTTGTTATAATTTGCAGTTTATTACAAAATGCGACTCAACAGCTGGAATGAAATAATTCAAATGAACCCTTTAACACCTACTGGTCACTCCAGTGGACAGTTCTTCTACAGTTGTTCTCTTGTATATTCATGGGTTTTGTTGTTTTAGTTCCATATCAGTCAGTTCTTATTATTACTGTAACTGGTTTGCACTAACATGTTTACCTGTAAATCAATTGCTTGTTGTTATTAGACTGTAATTGACTTAAATACATGTTTTTTTTTGGTTCAAAGCTTAAGCACATGTTATCCAGCTGAGTGGAAATTTTTGTATCTCCATAAAAAAAATATTAAAAAGATTTCAATTACACTGCTTTTTTTTTAGGCCTAAAGAGGAATAAAAACACGTAGGAAAAACATGTTCTCATAATTTATGCATTAAAGTTTTTCAAGCTTTAAGTTTTATTTGTCTAGTTGATTATAGTGGCAGTGGAGTGTTCCTGAAGCTCTTAGATGCAGGACCACTGCATCCACTGGAGCCTGAAGCACCTGCTGCTGGGTCCATCATGGCGGTGGGAAGTAGAGCTGCACTCCTCTGGATCACAGCATGAACATTCCAAATGCATGAATTTTAAATAATTACATAAAGTCATTGAGTGACGCAGCTCACACTTGTGCACATCCAGACACAGCTGGACGCCCAGTAAGTGTCATCTGTGTTACCTCGGATCTAATTTGAGCATCATCTTAAGGTCTGCGTCTGATCCAACAGGAAACCTAGACATGTGCAAACTGATTGTACACACAAAAAATGTCCAAAGTGATTTAATAACAGTGTGTGTTAAGGGGTGTGTCTTTCAAAGGTGCAAAAAAAGGTGCAGTTATTTTTACCACATTAGGTCATATAGAGCATTGACACGCATTGTATGAATGTAAATATATTCATTTATCACAAGAAAAGTTATTTATCAAATCCAAAAAGCATAAATGTGGAGGTGGTGAAAATATAACTCCACTGTTACTGTCTAATCTAATCCTTTAAGCACAGACTAGATCAGGGGTCTCAAACTCTGGTCCTTGAGGGCCGGTGTTCTGCATGTTTTAGATATTTCCCTCTTTCCCATGATTCAGTTTAACCCTTTAACTCCTGAGACTTTAGCAGTTCCACATAAAAAAAACAATTACACTAAGCAACAAAATTAACACAAAAAAAACCCAGCCAAAGTCATCAATAAAATAAACAAAAATGAAGAATAAACCAACAAAATAATTTGTAACATGAACAAAGTAAGACAAAAAATGGAGCAAAATTAAAGGAAAAATAATCAAATAAAAACAAAATATAAACAATTTCAACAAAATTAACCAACAGTACGACTAAATATTTGCAAAATTGTATTAAACATGGAAAAATTTACCAAAAAAAGAAAACTATTATTGAAATTTGGTACCAGCAGTATTAATTTTGACTTGTTTTTTTAAAATTATTATTAGTTGCATTTTGACTCAGTAAAAACACAGTAAAAAAAAAGGAAAACAATTTATTTTTTTTAGGAATATTTAAACTAAACCATTCATTCAGAATACATCAGTTCTGACACTTCAGAGTTAATAATCAGCTCATCATTCTCTGTAGAACCTGTTAAATGATGTAATGACTTTAAGGTGTAATGGAAGAAGGAATTATCTAATAATTCCTTTTTTTTTTGTTCATATTTTTCCACATATGTCTATTATGTGGAACTGCTAAAGTCTCAGAAGTTAAAGGGTTAAACTGAATCATGTGAAAGAGGGAAATATCTAAAACATACAGGACACCGGCCCTCGAGGACCATAGTTTGAGACCCCTGGACTAGATAAACTCTGTGTTCACGACAAGCATCAACTGACTGGAAAGGAAACTAATGGTTTTTGACTTTGTGTGACTAGTTTCTGGATGGAATGGAACAGCATTTGTTTACCATTAAACAAAGACAGTACTCAATTAAGGAAAATGACAGCTTGTTTTACCCAATTGGTGAACGCTTTATTACCTCATGCTCACAATTTAATATCTCTGGGCACCAGATACCAAAGTATGGCATGCCTGTTCTGATTTTATTTTTTTTATTTAATTTTTTTTTTTTACATGTTACCAGTGCCACATCAAAATCCTTGCTGCCACACTCTACATGTACATTTCATAAAAAAATAAAATAACACTTTACCTGACGGTGAGTTCATAACACATTCATAGCAGCTTTCATAAACTGCACATAAAACATTCATGACTGTTTCATGAGACATTCATACCAAACCTTTCATGAGTGTGGAAGACAGAACGACGACAAATTTTCAAAATAAAAGTGCGGCACGTGCCATTATTTGACAGCCTGTTGCTGCAGCCGGTGGGAATAGATAGGTGTGGTCATTAGAGCGGGACATGTTCTCCGAAGTCCCGCAAAAAAAAGGGAAAAGTGCCAAATGTTTTACTTTTTTTTTATTATTCTATGGCCCTCTAGAACGTTGCGACAGTTTCCGTTCACTTTGAATGGACGTTCCCAGGCTTCTGCGGGCGGATTATTATTATTATTTTTTTTCGATAACCGCCCGCTGCGCCATTAACGGCCGCTGCCCATGGCAACGAGTCTTGTCACTTCAGATTCACTGTTCCGTATCACTCCGCAGGTAGTTCGGCCACTTTGAAAGAACATATTCGCTACTTTATAACGGCTATTTTATCTAATCTGTTAGAGTAGTAGTGAAGTAAGTAAGATGTAATAACCGTAGAAAAAGCGGGATGATATATTTCCTACGCGACTATCAAAAAAACCAAGCCCCTCCCCCATATTTCCCCCCAATATTCAAATGGAAATGTATTTATTTATTTAATTTATTTTACATTTAAAAAACTAGAACTTAGAACAGTCATCTATTCTTGGTCACTGGTAATGTATAAACCCAATATGTCATGAATTGAACCAATATTTTTTTCTCTAAAATTGTTGACAAAATAAAGGGATGAAACTACCATAGGCACTACACTCACCACAGGCCTTGAAAGAGAACTTTTAGCCTTTATTTTTATTATCCCAACCCCCGAAGGGGAGAGGGGTAATGTGTTTAAGTCTGTTTGTTTGTTGGTCTGTAAGCAGCTTTACACAAAATCTACTGGACCAATTTCCATGACGTTTTCAGGAAAGGTGTGAGGTGGTCCAGAAAAGATCCCATTACATTTTGGTGAATGTAGGTCAAAGGTCGCAGTCACCAAAAATGTGTTTTCGCAATGATAAGAGATAGGGTAAATCAGGTAAAATGTGTTCAAGGGGGTGGGGTTTGTTGTGCCTGGCACCACTTGTCAGTGTTTGTGTTTGTTATCTGCTACTAGTAATTTTTCTCTATCTGTAAAATTGGTGGTTACAGTCAAAAATTAGGTATTTTGAAAATCATGTGTGCATGTGTGTAAAGCTGTGCTTTAGCCGACTACTGGCAAAGAAGAATATAGTAAATCATTAGGTCATGGTTCTGTTCGGGCCCCGTCTGGAAATATTTTTCTGATAGTAAGTGAATGTGAATGAAGGTATGTGAATGGAAGATGCTAGATTGGAACAGCCGGACACAGGGAGGGGGGTTGGTGGTGCCTCAGGACGTTCTCCTCAGGATGTTCGGTGTGGTGTCAACTCTGAGATAGTTCAAAGAGGATCGTAACATTGTAAATTTTACATTTTAGAAAGATGACAGCACTATTGAAAGAAGCAGTGTTTTGTAATAGTTGGACTTTTATTTTGAAAATTGGTCGTCGTTCTGTCTTCCACATTCATGAAAGGTTTGGTATGAATGTCTCATTAAACAGTCATGAATGCTTTATGTGCAGTTTATGAAAGCGGCTATGAATGTGTTATTAACTCACACGTCAAGCAAAGCGTTACCAAAAATAAAATAGTCATCACCCACCCCCACCCCACACACACACACACACACAGATGCATAACACTGTAATGTCATATTAAACTGTATGGATTAAGAATGTTACTTTATTATATTTCAAGGCAGATGAGTGAATAATTTTGGCAATATAAGTGTACCTACTCTTAAACCACATATCACATTTTGGCCAAAAATAAATGGTTTTAGCAGCTTTTTGTCCATTTTTACATCCCAAATGTGAATGTTTAGACAGATTAATTCTAATGATGCTGAGATATAACATCAAAAGTGCAAACATATTGACTTGCTTTACATTGTTTTTGCTTCTTCTGAAAAACCTCTGCCAAAATATGTGACAGTTTCATACACTGGACACTCAGTTAAAGTAGTAAACATTAAATAAACAAAACATTTCTGTTAAAAGCACAAAACAAACATAAATTGGCAGTATACATTGGAAATCCCACCCAAAAACAAACAAGTGGTGCTGGGCACAACACACCCAGCCCCTCCCCCATATTTCCCCCCAATATTCAAATGGAAATGTATTTATTTATTTAATTTATTTTACATTTAAAAAAATAGAACTTAGAACAGTCATCTATTCTTGGTCACTGGTAATGTATAAACCCAATATGTCATGAATTGAACCAATATTATTTTCTCTAAAATTGTTGACAAAGAAATAAAGGGATGAAACTACCATAGGCACTACACTCACCACAGGCCTTGAAAGAGAACTTTTAGCCTTTATTTTTATTATCCCAACCCCCGAAGGGGAGAGGGGTAATGTGTTTAAGTCTGTTTGTTTGTTGGTCTGTAAGCAGCTTTACACAAAATCTACTGGACCAATTTCCATGACGTTTTCAGGAAAGGTGTGAGGTGGTCCAGAAAAGATCCCATTACATTTTGGTGAATGTAGGTCAAAGGTCACAGTCACCAAAAATGTGTTTTCGCAATGATAAGAGATAGGGTAAATCAGGTAAAATGTGTTCAAGGGGGTGGGGTTTGTTGTGCCTGGCACCACTTGTCAGTGTTTGTGTTTGTTATCTGCTACTAGTAATTTTTCACTATCTGTAAAATTGGTGGTTACAGTCAAAAATTTGGTATTTTGAAAATCATGTGTGCATGTGTGTAAAGCTGTGCTTTAGCCGACTATTGGCAAAGAAGAATATAGTAAATCATTAGGTCATGGTTCAATATCATTGATGTTTGAAATGTGGCCTCTTGCACACATACAGACAGACACACAGACCAACTGACCAATATGCTTGACTTTCAGCAAGCAACAAAACAATCAAAGCAAAAAGAATACTTATTGCTTCCTGTTTTTCGGGGCGAGGTAAAAGAAATCAGTCATGAGCCTTAGCATTACAAATAATAATATTTTGTGTCACCTAATGTGATAACACCCGATTGTTTAATCAACTATTCAACAGCTTAAGTCTCCGCCTCTTCCGGGAGGCTCATGGGGCCTGAGATCAAAAAATTAATAAATGGTATTCAATGGGAAATAAAATGCTAAAATCCTATCTGATTTGTCATGTGATCTGAATCACACACATATTGTACCTCATAATAAATTATTATTATTGATGTGTGTTTTAACTGCTTCTGTTGACCAGATTCATTTGCAAGTAAAACCAGTTAATAATTTGGACTACACGCCTGGCACACATGTGACGTCACCACAGACTCCAGACCACAGCTGAGCAGAGTGTGACATCACATACGCGACGCATTATAGTCTCTTACTAAGCCCACATAAAACCTAATGGCATGTTTGCTTCTCATCAAAAACAGGTGGTCTACCTATGTCACGTCACATATTTCTTATTAACCGCTATCATATGTGAATTTCAAAGCACTTGCCAAACGGAATCAAAATTTAGCTTCACTCGCTTCATTCACTCCCATTCATTTTTTGCGAGCTAAACACCCATGGACGTAGAAGTACGTGATTTACCCTCCCCCATTGTGGTCAGTTGGTCATCCATCTGTATGTCCAAAAACTTCGGTGTGCACTGAGAAGGTTTTCAAATGCAAGCACGCTATGTTCAGAAAATTGGTCCAATTAAAAACAAATGTATAGAGTAGAGAACATGAAACTGAAACTCAAGTATATTACACTTGTATTTATAATACTTCAGTAAAAGTATGTAGTTACATTCCACTGCTAACAGCGCTATGCAAGACTGGCCAATAAAGGGGATGTAGATGAACCAAATATGAAACCGTTATTAAGTCAAGAAAAATGGAGTGATGAGTCCAATAAAGTGAGGTGGAAGGCTGGTTCATGTATGAAAAATAAGACCAAGGGTCCTGTCATTCAGAGGCACATTTAAAGACAAAATTTGAACTTCTGAGGTTGCTCAAGGTCAAAGGTCATGGCACCAAATATGACTTCCTAGCTATTGCCAATTGTTATGTCAATATCTTAAATTATGGCACTTTGAAGATGGTCTCATTACAAACCATTGGGGATTTTCACAATTTCAAACAAAATCAATATTTCTCAGTTCTTTAAACAAGCTTGGCTGACCTTACCCTAAAAGATTTTCCACAACAAATATAAAGTCATTCTGACTAATGTTTTCAGGGAAGACTCTTGAAATTTGTTTATCCAACAGATGGAGAGATGACAACTGATACCAAGTGTGTGTTGGACTGAAAACTTAAGAGGTTGTTGTCTGTTAATGTTTGTGTATGACGCAGTATAATTCAGTGCATGATTATATTTTTCAAACTTCAACTTTAGCTTTATTATCAAATTTAAAGTTCTGCTCCACCCAACAATAACCCCTTGGTTCCAGTGATTATACTTGGGACAAGCTTACATTCCTCAGTAAATCCAGGAGGCTGGGGTGTAAATACATGAGCGCTGGTATTTATCCAGCCTATAACGGAAAAGGATAATGTGCTGTGAATCCCCAGCATCCTGTAGAATGTAGATCAACCCAACAAGTCGACTGCATGCACACATCAGACAAACCCACCACAGGCTGCAATTCAACCTTTATTATCTTGTTCTTTTTCTACTTTTAAATAAATTTCCTCTCCTTTTTGCAACATTTGAAATAAATGAAAACATCCTGAACAGGAGTGATAATAAAGACTGACTTAATTTAAAATTGATACATAAGAAGAAAAAAACAAAACAGTAAAAACATAACAGGTAATGTCTTTAACGTGTCTGTAAAACACTGTTCCAGCTCAGCTTGGTATGGTAGGATTTGGCATTTTTATTTTTTACAGAAATGCCTTCAGTTGGTTGCTTTGTTTTAAGCACAACATTTTCTCTTATTGCATTCGACAAAAAAAAAAAAAAAAAAAAAAAAAAACACAAAAAACAGGAACAAAATGCTGCTAAAAACACAACTTAAGAGACATAGTGCCAATGTTTTTGAACTTTTAAGCTGTCACAATAGCCAGACAGTCAAATGTACACACTCATTCACATTTACACACAATCTTCCTTTCTTTCCTAATGCGGGCAGTCAGATTTATTCACTTCCCTGACTGGGGGCAGATAAGTGTTCAAAAGCAAGCGCGCACACATGTGCGTGTACAAACATTTTTCATGAATCTCTCATGGACAAGAAAAGAACAACATTCAACTTTGTAGCGATAACACAGACACTCCCGATATCATCTTCGTCACGTCCTCCTCTGTCCAGTCATACTGTTGACGCTCCTTTCATGCACACACAGGCAGGCAGGAGGGCACCTTGTACAGCGGGTAAATAAGTAATCATAGTTAACATCCTGACAATATATAATAACCAACTTGATTTGTTGAGTAAGAAAAAAATACAATAGCGAGGTCAGTGTTTGAAGGGAAACCAAAAAAAAAAAAAGAAAAGAAAAAGAAAACACGAGGACATCTCTGGATTTTCACAAAGTTTCACACATTTCTCTTTTAAAACAAAAGCTAAACAACCGACATACATCAACAAGAAGATACAATTTTCGTCAAATATAAGAGCAGTGATGAAAAGGTATGATGATGCTGCTGCTGACATGGTGGGCGGGCGGCCGCTGGGCATTAGCCAAGGCCACTGCTGTTGGAACATTTAGTCGTCCTGTAAGGTTTGTAGTAGTAGTTGTGTTGTAGCTCTGTTTCAAAAATGGAGGGATCGTTTTGTGGAGGATGTGTCAACAACAAACCCAGAGGCGTTTTAGTGCAAGTTTGGCTAATGTTGTTTTTGTTTGATTTTTATTCTTTTTTTGATTTTTTATTCTTTTTTTTTTTTTTACCCTGGGTCCCATTGTTGATGGCATAATTCCACCAAGGCAGAGGTGTCGGTACCTACGTCACAACAAATCTTTTGTTGTTTTGACTCAGTAGTGTGGCGCTGCTGTCCCAAATTTTCTCCAAACTCCAGACCTTTCCCGCTCTTAAGCCTTTTTCCAATGAGAACTCAGAAGTGTGACAGCCAGGTCTGTGAGGGCTCAGTCTGCAAAGTCTGAATTTTGAGATTCAACCATTAAATAGTAATACAAAAAAAAGAAAATAATAAGGAAAAGAGTTGTGGCACACTAAAAACAGCAATAGCTAAACTTGTTGACATGTACGACTCTGGCTGAGCCTGTCTACAGTGCATGCCTGAGTGATGGGGTCTCTGAATGCAGATGATGGGATTTGGAGTAAAACCACACAGAGCTATCCAGTTGAGAGGTCTACAGAGTTTAATGGGTATCACCTTTTCCTGTGGTTCAAGTTTCACTGTTGTCTTCATTTTAACGTGGAGCGGGCTCATGTGTTTATGTGGAAAATGATGTTGCATGTTATATGCGGCCTGTGTGGAAGATGATGACCAGTGTACATGTAGCTTAAATTCATGTCACCTCTGTCTTTAAATAAATACAGAGTGTGGCATTTGTTTAATATAAGTGTAAATGCATGATTGGCTCCTCAAATGGAGTCAGCCCCCCCGCCCAGCAGGTCCCCCGGCAGCAGTGAGGCGGGGCTGCCCATCTGGTGTCGATCCTCCAGCGCAGGGGAACCCCAGAGGCTACTGCTGTGGTACCCTGCCCCACTCATCCCTCCCATCCCTCCCCACAGACCCTGCCTCCCTCCTTCCACTCCTCCAGGACCTCCCACTCCGCCACCGTTGCTACTCCACTGGGCAAAGATCCCGAGGCTGGGCCCCTGGCCGGTAGGCTGGTCTGATGAGCTGCCAGTGCTGTCCAGGCTCTGCCACCCAGAACTGGAAGGCCCCGCACCACTGTTTCCTGTTCCTCCAGCTGTGGACGTTCCTTCTATCCCACTGCTTCCTCCTCCCCCTCCTCCTCCCACACTGCTGCCTCCTGCTCCACCTCTCTCACAGCTCCCTCCATTAGCATTAGCGCCCACTGCAGAGGTAGCCGAAGGGCCGGAGCCTGTTGAGCCGGCTGTAGTTCCGCCACTTCCTGCTCCTCCAGCCTGGGAATGTGCAATGTAGCGAGCCACATCTTCGTCACTCACAAACTCCGCCAAAATGGTGGTGTTACCCAGAACACACCTGGTAGAAACAGAAGCACCTGGTTAGCAGTTATGACCTGGTGCTTATTAGAAGTCTGTTTACAAGCAACACATAACGAATAATGGGAACGTTTCCTTGAGTTCAATTTTGTGTGTGTGAAGAATTTGTAGTTTATCAATCACTAGGGTACAAACATAAATAATAAATGTGTGACACTACCATATCAATGTGTCAACACTTTGGATCAGATGGAATTCTCAAATCAATTAAGTCTTACATGTGAAGTGCACTCTGGGCCTTAGCCGCCTCCTGTTTAGAGCCATAGCGAATCAGAGCGGTTCCCTGGGTCAGGCCAAGGTGGAAGGTGAGCAGGGGGCCATGCTGCATGCAGATGGTCCTCAGAGTGGAGCCGTCAATCTGTAACAAACAAGACTGATGACGGTGAAGTAAATGTAACTCTAACCCTAATATAGTACATTAACTAACTAGTAATATAAGATTTTGGAAAAAAATTTAAAATAATATATGCTCACTTCAAATTCAGAAGGCATTTATAAAAAAAACAAAAACAAAAAAAACTTAAACTAAAAATAGCACTATTGTATTTTTCTACAGCTTTTTCAGTACGTTTTTATAGAAGTATCTTTGTACCTGTGGCGTGAGATTACTGAGCACCAACCAGCAGCTGTCCCGAGAGCTGCCATCACTCCAGGTCGAGCCTGAGAGAGCAAACAAAAGAATCTGCCAATCTGTCATTTTATCTACTGTGTGTGCATTTAAATCAGCTAAATATTTCAACAAGCACTGTAGACTGTATGGGTCAAAGCACAACCTTGTGACTAAAAGACTTCACCATCTTTGAGTGTCAAAAAAGCACTATATAAATTTGAGGTATTATTATTATTAATAATTAATTAATATATATAATATATATATAATATATTAATTAATTAATAATAATAATAAAGCACTAAAATTTATTAGAGGGTTACCAGTCGTGCTCGAACCACTGCTCCAGCCCCTGCCAGCCAATCGAGGAGCTCCTCCTGACCACGGGGAAGGTGACGGCTGCTTCTGACTGGCTAGTCCTGGAGGGGGGCGGGACAGCTGGGACTGGCTGCTGCCACGACTGGCTTTCCAGGACTTGTGTCCGATGGGCTCTGGGGGCCAGCTGGTCTTGTAGTCTGTGTACTTTGCTGTTAAGTAGTAGAAAGGTTGATGTGAGTCTGAAGGGGCCATATGGTTAGAAATATGAAAGAGGAATATGCAACATGACACGTGGTACTGGATATCCACAGAAGAGAAAGAGCCAAGGCAGACAAAACAGATTAACTACCAGGTAAACGCAAGATTATCTCAGTTGATAAAGTTGAGATGTAATATTAACGAGACACAATGTGACTTTCCCAACAGTGGTGAGTAGTGGTGTAATGGTACACAGCGAGTCAGGGTTCTCAAATTTTGTACCACTTAAATATTGTGTGGAGAAAGTCCTATAAAACCATATAATTTGTGTGGCCAGTTTTTATTAAATTTATCCTGAACAAAGTAGCGCTGAGTGATATCTTCAACATATTCAGTATGTCACTCCTCTGTGAGATGTAGTAAATGACTACATCAATAACATCAACTCGGCACAAACTCCAACTCCAACTCTACAACCCACCCTCTCTATACCCCCTAAACTCCACCCACAAACATGCCATTCACCCTATTATTTAATTAACACACATTCTTCATATTTACATATCAGATAACCCAAAATGTTGTCATATTACATCCTATAAATAATGACACATATTACCTTCTATACAATTAACACAAATAGAAAAAAAAACAAATGTATGAATGTTCATTTCTTATCAGTAATGGTTCAGTCTGGGGCGATGTGTCCTGTTGAAACGTGCAAATTATGGGTATTTAACAGCTGATGAGGAAGTGATTCTGTTTGATCCAGTTCAGTAGCAGGTAAGTGTATGCATATGTGTGTGTGTGTGTGTTGGGCACTGGGTGTGCACCCCCATCCAGTTTAAACAGCGCAGGTGAGTCGCGCTTCACACACGCAATGTATGTATAAGAAAAAAAGACGAGGAAAAAAACCACACAGGGCAGGAGTTGACGGCGCGCTAATGCTGCACCATCACATTTGGAACAACTGTTATGTCATGATAAATAAAATGGTATTCAGTTCATCTCTAAATATCTTTACTGCATGAGTAACACAGGAGACACATGAGAAGTCTGAATAAAAGTCAGCGTGAGAAACTGGTTACTGTGAATTAGCATGGTTTTGTGAACCATTTGTATGAGGTTATTTATGAAAACATAAATGCACCAAAATACAAATCCTAATGGTCCAGAACCAATACACTTTTAGATCTCTTTAAATATTGTACTGGCACAAAATGAGATGTAAGTGGTTACCTGAGTTGTGTGCATTGTTGAGGGGACTGTCTGAGGCACTGTAAGGCCAGGCACCAGGTGAAGGCAGCAAGGTGTTGAGGGGAGGGGTGGAATCTGCAGACACATGCAACATGATTACATCACTAAATGAACAAGCTTTTAATTATGAAAGAGCTTGATATTTAAGACCATCACAAATGTTACGGTGGCAAAAATACTGACGTAACAATATAAAGGTCATGTTCCATCCAAATGAATAGTTGTTTCTTAGTAAAGAAAATTCTCCTGAGGACTAATGATAAATGCTAAATAAAAAAACAAACAAACAAGTGAAACCGGTTCGGTGCAGCACAGAAAACAAGCTTACCAGTATTGTCTTGTAATAAGTGGTGATCAGTATCATTGAGGCTGGGGGACACAGCATTTCCCATCATGCTCCCTGGTGTCATGTAGGGGTCAGTTTCAGGGTCAACACGATCAATCCCCTTCCAGGGTACACCAGGCTGAAATTCTATGGCAGAAACACCCACACATGTGGTCTGTTACAGCTTCTTTATAAAAGGAAAGACCCTTATATGAGCCCCGCACAAACCAAAACACAAAATTTTAATATAAAGACTTACCAGGAGGCCAGCTGGGTGTGGTAGCAGCCTTGGCACTCATCTTGTTGCCAGGTGTGCGATGCCAGTTATCACTAAGCCCGTCTCCAACTAGCACGTCGTACTGTGAATAGGGCATCTTCATGGGAGTGACAGGACCTGAGGACACCAAAAGATGATTATGGGTATTACATCACTCAACACCAGATGGTTTCACAAATTATCCTAATATGCGATTTAACATTTTCACATCCAGCTCATGCTTTCATTTAATCTCAAAGGTTCTGTAGGAAAAAAAAAGAGAAGATATTCTACCATTTTTGTGGAATGCATTCTCAGCTGGGGAAGTGTCTGGAGGTGATTGTCCCTCCATCATCCATTTGAAACGTGACTGCTGACCCCCAAGGTCCTTCATAGTCCCAGGTCCTCCCACCACAGACCCACCCAGGTCCAGACCTGAGAGGTTCACCCCGGAACCAAACCCTGTTTACAACGAGAATAACAGGAATCAATTTATTGTTAATTACTAAATAACATTTGAACAACAAAACTCTGCTAAATAAAGCAACAAAATACACACAGATTAAGACTGAGTGACAGTGTATACACACAAAGTTAGTTTACTGCAGAAAATTACTTGTTATTTCAACTTTTACATTTACAACAATATACTGATATTTGCTTTATACAAATAAGCAACAAAGTTAAAATCAATCAACTATTACATTTTACCAAGGATTCTGTACACTTGCTTGGAAGCAGCTTTTTTTTTTCTTTTTCCAAAGAGTTTCATTGCTTTATAAAAGATCTTGTACTAGTGTTATTTGGGAAAAAAAAGAAACTGTATACCCCCCAACAATAGATAGCAGTATATTGTTTCCTGTCTCCTCTTCACCAAATCTCTGAAAGGTTGTGTGTGTGAATGTATGTAAATAGTAATGGTAAATGGACTACATTTATATAGTTCTTTTCGACTTTCATGGTGCTCAAAGCGCTTTACATTAGCCTCACATTCACCCATCCACACACAGGTTTCTAAGGTTCTGTCAGTCCTACTGGGAGACTAAGTCAGGGTTCAGTGTCTTTTCCAAGTGACATGTGGACATCCAGAGCCGGGATGTGAACCACCGACCCTTCGATCTTTGGACGACCCACTCTACCAACTGAGCCACAACACAAGCGTGTTATTTTTACAGTATAGGATTTGGTGGCCTTGTGTGTCAAAAGCACATGAAGACTTCACAGTGCACGGTTGTTCAGTCACTGCAATTCATGTGTACCTTTTTTTTTTTTTTTTTTTTTTTTACAAAACATCTAAATCCCTGTTCTGTTCTATCATTATGAAACACACTTTGCACAAATGTGCAAAGCCCCCCTACTGAGGTACAAAACCAGTTGTAATTTCCCTGGAGCTCAAAGACACATGAAAACCAACCAAACCTGGGCATGTTTCCAAACCTTCAGCCGCAGGAGGAGGGACAGTCCACAACAAATTGAGTTTTTTTTGACTCTGCATTATCTACTCTGACACGATGGAGCCACATTTAATGTCGGGGGGGGGGGGGGGCACCAGTGGTCTGAACCCCTTCTACCACAGCCCGAATCAGGAATCTGGAGGAGGATTTCAACTTCTGTCTCACTGGACACATGGGCCAGATGACTGTGGACTAGACCAACCTCCAGGGGAAACACTCCACCCTGTACTGCAGCCATTCTGACCCGTATATGAGCACGTATTTGGGCCACTTCCTGCCGGCAGCGGTGCACCACTTCTACAACCAGGAAGTCCACAGCATGTGGGACAAACACACGGGCTGGTCTGCGTTTGGCTCCACCATGACCCATCAACATGCTCCAGGCCCATGAGCGACTAATGCAACAGAATGTAAATGGACGAACCAGTGACTTTATGTACAATCACAAACTGTTTTCCTAATGTGACAGAGGAGATGAAAAAGGGTTTGAACTCTGAGTTGGAATATGACAATGTTGAAACACTTCATAAAAGCCTTATTTTATATCAAGTAAATACACTAAGGATCTTGTTAAGCAGATGTAGTGGACATGGCTAAGATTCACTAGCAGCAAACTTCCTTATTTTCTCATTTAATCCTTGTAACTTCACTTATCAGCTCCATCCTTTTCCTCTAAACGGATCATCACATATGAACTTGTAGTATTTCCTTTGCCTGTCTGAGAATCTCCGTTTTTGTGTTTCTCTCCACTTACCCTTTGACTATTTTGTCCCGTCGTCATGTAAACAGACAAATCTCCTTTTACAAAATCCCTGGCTACGTGTAAATGGTCTGTTACACTCCTCATGAAGCAGGGTACAATAGTTGAGTGACAGGCAGACAAGGAGAGGAGTAATATGGGGGGATTGGAGGGAGTAGTGCAAGGAGTATAATTTAAACCCAAAATAATTTATCTCAATATAAACGTTAGCCTCTTAGTATTTTGCATATGAAAAATTATTGACATATTCTTCTTTTTTTTTTTTTTTTTAACTGGACCATATTTTTGATTGATGCAAACTGTAAACACACTATCCTAAGGTGCTCTGATAAAACAATCTTACCCGTGTGTACCAAATACAGATACTGAAAGCACACGTAACTTACATTTTCTTTTCATTGATGGAAGGAAAAAAAAAAAAATCTAAATCCTTTGACAATTCTTTGTAACCCTGGCTAATGACTCACCAGAGTAGGGCCCCAGGGTTTTCTGGTGTAAGTCAGCCACAGATCCTGCTAGGCTTGGGTGGGGCAGAGAATCAGCTCCAGGCAGTTTGGGACCTCCTCCGCCACCTACAGTGTGGTGGGAGGGAGAGAGTTTGGAGTTCCCTCCTAAACCACTGACTTGCTGCTGTTGTCTTTGCTGCTGGAGCACTGCCATGATCCTAGCCAGCTGAGGACGTACAACAAACAGAAGAATCAGGGACTGAAGAGTGAACCTTAACTCAGACACTTAAGAGTGAAGTTAAAGACACTGTATGTATACCTGTTGAGGATCTGCCTGCTGTCGCACATTCGGTGTGAACTTTCTCTGGTTTTGGAGCAACTGCTGTTGTTGCTGTTGTGGCTGCTGCTGCTGCTGGAGTAGGAGCTGACAAGCCTGAACAAACACAAGACAGAAAGGAGGAAAAAAAGAGCACAATGACAGTTAATTATGAGGGATGCACTTACAGGTGTCCAGTTGTTACTATGTCCACTCACACACCCTCTCCAGTGACATCTCTTCTATGTCCCTGATTTTATCCTATTCGTCCCTTATAATGTCAATTGAAAAAACCCAAAGCTCAAACGGTTTTCAAGTTATGGCCCTTCAAAGTTTTGGTGCAATGCCCATTTTTGAGATCCATGAATTACACACTATATTTTGGATCATATTTGGAGGCCCTCATCTTTTGTTTAAAGGTAGGTACAGACCTGTAAATTGCTATATCTATGTATTCTGACACTGTACTTAAAAATAGCATAGGTGTACCATTATAGAAATATTAACCCCTTAAAAGTGTTTTTTTTTTTTTTAATGGCGCAGTACTTCTTTTTTTACATTTTGTAGGACCATATAATGGAAGCATTTTGTGTTGGTGGGATTTCAACTGATTTATCATCATATTTGGGAGCTCTACTATGTATTTAGAGTTTCAAGGCACTCAGGCCTTTAGTGGGGGTACAGGAGGGCGCCAGTGGCCAAAAATGACCCTTTTGGACCCCCTCCCTTCAGGCCACTAGTTGGCCATGTTGGCAATGAGCTTTATAGCCCATCAACAGTCACCTTTCATCAACATTTGGAGCCAATAAAAACTTTGATTATCCAACTCCTTCACTATGAACTAAGTAAGTCTTTGTATATGGCACTATTTTTTTTTGGATATTTTCTGAGAAATCCTAAGTTTGGAAAGCAGGTCAACTGTTGTTTTAACTGTCTATTCATGTTTTTGGTAGAAAAAACAGACTCCCATAATTATTTTTAAAAATCCTCTAAAATATGATATTAACACCCAATACCTCCCAGTTCTATTGATATAACAAGAGATTAATCCTTTCCATTTGTTGCACAATGTCATTTTTACAGTAATTGACAGCTTTCCCTGTATCTGACCAAACTCTTGACAACTCCAGCTACTTGAGTTGGATTATTTTAGTTACAGTTCAAATGCATCTTTCAAGGAGGAAATGGAAAGATTAAAAGAATACAATAATCCCAAGAAAAACATCCTGGTTGCTTTACCATCTATGGCCTGAATTCTGATCTGGAAGTCAGAAGCAGTTAAGACTAGACTCATGGAAGATGGAACAAAATATCTTAGTAAAAAAAAAACCTAATCCAGTTTGTCACTCAAGTAGTAGATGTAGAAAAACTGGCAACAGTAATGAAACTTTTCAGTTTAGAATATGTAACTTTATGGTAGTCATCGTTTAGTGTCAAACCAAGCAAGTATTTTGATCGATCTTCCATGAGTCTGGGCTTAACAGCTTCTGAGAATTTGTGTGAATTGACATTGAATGACTATTGCATGAACAAATACATATACCAATTAAACCAAGTATCTGCCCAAATTTACTGACAATTGGCCTTTTCAATACATCTAAAAACAAGAACATTATCTGTATTCTGGAAAGATTAACTGTGTGGAAAATGTGGTGTGAATTTGTATACAAAACTGCAGTTCTTTTATGTTGAAAATTCTGACCAGTTGATAGCAGGGCCTGGATGCTGTATCAGAGTGGATATAGTGACAGGAAACCAATAGTAATAATACATAATAGTAATATGTAGACAAATGGAAAGTGTCATTGCAGTGATATGTTGTACTGCTTCTCACCAGCTGAAATTGGATGTGAGGTGGGTAGATGCTGCTGAGCATGGCAATATGCTGGGGGGACAATTGTGGAGGGAACACACCTCCCCCAACTCCTGCCACGCCACCAACACCCCCCACACTCCCACTGGGAGGGGGCATCTGCTTCAGCACAGAACCTGGCACCTGAAGACAAGATGCAACAGCAGGCACACCTGTTACTGCACAAAGTCTTTGTTTCTGTAACCATTAGCAACCACATTAACTTACAGCTTCCCCCTCGATTATCATTGATTCCCCTTCACGCTCTTGTTTGCTAGTGTTAACAAGTGACTTGACCCAAGTGAGTGACTAAAATTGATTCAATTCCTGGAAAAGGTGGATTTCACTTTGTATTCTTTAGAAACAAGCTGATCAATGTTTTTCTAAAAATGTGATTATGCACTCCAGGGAATGACTAATAGCACACTATGTGCATGCAGTCAATAGACCACTTACACAAGACAGAGAAACTGACAGTATGTGCCTTCTACAAGAGACCCAATTCACAATCTTTAGTCTGAACTGGTTTATCAAAACAATCCAAAGGCAGGTGTGTATATTCTACATCTATATAATGGCTTTACCAATTGCACACATGGGAGAGAAAAGGATCAAAATTGATGTTTCTTAATTTTTTTTAAGAATCACAACTGGAGGATGAGGAGAAGATTAATACAACCATCAATTGTGCAGTTTATATTGTAGAAGCCAATACCTCCAACATGATGCAAGCACAGCTTTGATTAAAAATAAGGAAACACAATCTTACAGCAGTAGTCCTTTTTTCATCAAAAATTCAAAATGCAATTGATTTATTGTTGTATTATATGTATTGTTCATGTTTTCCGAATGTCTACAAATGTTTTATTTCATTTTTAGACAAACAACGCACATTGCCATCTCTCACATTGCCATCTTTTTATTTCACATAGAAGCTGTGTAGTCCTAATAAAGGCTATCATTTCTGAGTCACATTCTTTCAAGTTAATGTAGGCAGTAGACAACCATAAAATTCTGAGTCATCTGTAACATTGAATAATAACTAGAATTAAGTTTTTGCCAACATCACCCTGCCCTACGTCTGAATAAAGTTGTTCTACTTTCATCTCAGTAACACTGCGTCAGACATAAGCAACAAAGGCTCGTCATATAACTAACAGTTAACCCACATATACCACTTCCTGTGTTAGTTCCTAGTGTGAAACAAAGACAGCTGTGAAGAATATTGATCAGCAGAACGCAAGCAGAAGCTTTCAGTACCTGTGGTGACAGGAACTGATGAGGCACTTGCGCTCGTATTCCTGGGGACTGGTTTATGGGTGGTACATTTGGCTGGTGTCTTGACTGAGCCATCCCTCCAACACTTCCAAAGACACTGTGGCCACCCTTTTATTAAAAACAAACAAAAAAAACCATTAATTTCTGAATTCCTGGAAACTGGAGAAAGGAAAATACAATTATAACGACTATATAGAACAGACTAATGAAGGAAGACACAGCAGCATATCTGCATCAATATTTTGTGAAAAAGGAAAATTTAAAGAGTCTAATGTCATGATGGTAGGACAGAAACAGGAGGAGCAGTTATCTTACTTGTCTAAGGGGAATAGTGTGGTTGAAGAGGGAATGGGACTTGTAGAAATTGGATGGTGAGTACAGAGAACAAGGACCCTCTTCCCCAAGGCACCCATCCTGATTGGCCAAAGGCAAAGACTGTCACGTGGACAGCCAATAAAAGACCAAATTTAGTGGTGGCGAAGGGGATGGGAAAGGTTGAGACAAGGAGAATGGGACAGACCAGGAGGAAAAGGTTGGATAACAAGGGGAGATAAAGAAGAGTGATAAACAACAAAATGCTAACCAGCCATCAATACGACATAAAATACAAAAACACAACGTTGGCAGGGAGAAAGTACCTTGTCGTAGTACGGCCCAGGATCCCCAGGTACTGACTCTTTGGAACTCGGTGCACGATAAGCCATCCCTACCCCTCCCCTTCCTGCCTTTCTTATATCTCCATTGTAATCATTCATTCCCATGCCTCTTTTCTCAGCATCCATCTTTTTCTCCTGGTGGGAACCTGGAGCCAGATCAATGTTTGGTCCACTAGGATCATCGCTCTGTTTGGCACAACAAAAGAAAAAAAAAAAAACACATGAAGACGTCGGCATATACATTACTATAAACATCATCAAGCCAAGTACCAAAGTGTCAAGTAAAGATGAACCAGCAGTCATGCACATTTCGTCTTACCAGCAGCCCCATGTTCGAGAACTGTCTGTTGATTTGGCCCATCCATGAGTCTCCGCCAGATTTTAATGGACCCTAATAGACAACAATAACAGAAAAGATATTTCTTTTTTAAAAAAAAGGGAATATTTCCAAAATGATGTCCCATTTTTACCATTAAGGGATTTCTGTCTCTCCTGAAATATGGTTTGTCAAGGAGTCAACTAGTTTGATTAAAGGCATTTTAAGACCCCTATAAATCTGATTTAAGACCCATCTTTCCTTTATCCTGGCAAAAAATACAAGTGCTATTGATAAAGAAGTAATCCCAAAATTACTTGCAAAAGCGAGGCTTACACCGTCAGAAGTGACGGCTATGGGTATATCCATGAACGCTCCCAATCCTTAATGTCATGACCTTTCATTTGTACTTACAGAGATATAAACAAGATTGTTTAGTGATTTTAAACTTTTGAGCAGCCCTTTGTGGGCAATCTAGAAATGTTAAATTGTCAAAAATTTGCTTGGTTCTTTATCTCCATGATATTCATCGATATGGAAAATATGGAATTTTTATGTCTATTTGGAATTTGTACATTTTTCACGTTAATGTGTTAAACAACATCCCTGACACTTGTTCAGGAATACAAATGCCATTATTGTTGGGGTGGCCGTGGCTCAGTTGGTAGAGCAGGTTGTCCAATACCTGAAGGGTTGGCGGTTCAAATCTCACTCTGCCCTAGTCATGCGCTGTTGTGTCCTTGGGCAAGACAGTTCACCCTCCTTACCTCCAGTGCTCACACTGGTGTATGGATGCGTATGAATGTTTGGTGGTGGTCGGAGGCACCGTAGGCGCTCCTGTCAGTCTGCCCCAGGGCAACTGTGGCAACATATGTAGTCTATCACCACCAGAGAGAGCATGTGAGAGTGAATGAATAATGGATCCACTGTGCCCTTTGAGTATGTGTGTACATAGAAAAGTGGTGTATAAATCTAATCCATTAATATTATTGACATTTAAAAAAAAATCCATCTGTTTTTAATGTTGCTGTGAGCCCAAACATTGTCTGGAGGTTGAAAACTAGAGCTCTATTAGTTAATGGGAAGGACATATATTGTGCTTTGGATGTAAATACTGTAATATACTCGATGGTGACAGACATTTGCTGGTGGTGTTTTTTTTTTTAAACTGCATTTCTTCTGGTATTTTGACTTCCATGTGACTTTATACCAAAACTTACTTCAAGTATACTGCCTCGTCAAAAAAATAATTTGGACACGCAATATTTCACTGCACCACATTTCTTTTGATTACAGGAGACATTCAACAACATCTTTTTTTTTTACGATACAATGCTTATGTAATGTTACAATACAGTTAATAATATTCTTTCCATCCATAGTAGCATTCATTTTTGACAATAGAGAGTCAGACTGCTGCATCAAGTCTTCATCACATCCCAAATTAGACTCTGGACTATACGGAGGCTAATGCATGTGTGAAAATGTCTATCTTCCTGAACGACTATCACAAACCTGATCATTCTGATCAATCTTGGCATTGTCCAATCTTTTTGACATTAAAGAGAAAATGTATGCAACTACATAATGGAAAAAATATTATGTAATATATATTATTATTATTCAGGGCTCTATTCAGGAATTCTGAGAAAGGAGGCACACTGGATCATCCTGCATACTGTACATCATGCCTTCCCAGTGTGTTTTCAATTATTTTCAACGGGCATCAACATAACCACTAAATATTTTGCTCTGGAGATAATTTATTAACCATAGATATTCCCATATTAGATAAAAGGGTGATGAATTAGAATATCTCCCTTAAACACACCTAAATGCGAGATTATAGTTAAAGTAACTTGATGAAAGTAGCATTAACTTCATATTACAATAAGTTTTTAAGAGCAAATTTCAGGCACAGAATACAGATCAATTCATAAAGTAACCTACCTTGTTGCTGGGCTTCTTCCCAGCGTGGCTCTGTCCCCATCCACCATTGCTTCCTTGACCCCAAGATGAGCCGCTTCCCTGGGAACCAGTGCTGTTCCACATGCCACCTCCTTCTTCCTCTTCTTCCCAACTAGAATGACGTGAAGCTACCACAGAGCCCTCTTTGTCACCCCAGCCATCTTGCATAGACTTTGACCCTGCAGGGTGGAAGCGATTAAAAATAGATTAGATTTAAAACATACCAAGTCATGCTTAGTATGTCATCCTCACAGCATCAATGTAATTAATCACTTTTGGGTCATTCACATGCAACTAATGCCGTTTCCCTACAGGACACTACCCACTTTTCAGAACAAAGTTGTGATAGCGGTACTGTGCGTAACTTCCAATGACATCTGTTCAGAGAGTTGCTAATAAACTTGCTTGTTGTGTGTTGTTCCATCAAGCTCACACTCAAATATCTTCCTTGGCCATCGAGGACAAAAATGTCTCAACGTCCTAGACTGACCACAGCGTCATTTTGCAGGCTGTCGTCATGGATTAGCGTAGTGGTATATTTAATTGTGTACTTAAGACAAGACACTGTGGGTGGACAGGGTAACATTGTTAAATAGTAGATGTCGCCATGAAACCTCTTCAGCTGATTACTTATACGATATGAAAAGAAAAGTATGACAAGTTTTTGAAATTTGCATTAGGTATCATCTCATTAAATATGTAATCTTGCATACATTTTCGGTAGCCAGATTTGAACGCACGTACATTGAAAACAGAGATACACAGATTAAATAAAATCAGCTGTAGAGAATCAAAGCGGACCAGGTGGTGAGGGACACGGCCATGATTTCACAGCCATGGTGGGTTCGGGTCCGGTTGGTCTGACCCGGGTTGGTCAGATGAACAGGTCTGCAGGTGACACCGCAGCTGTGACACTCCTTACTTGGCTCACTTTGATTCTCTACAGCTGATTTTATTTAATCGGTGTCTTTGCCACTGATCAAACGCTCTCTCTTTCTCTGCCTCAACTTTTTCCGGTTCCTTCTCTTTCTCAGTTTTCCCTCTCATTCTTTGGTGCTGCTTTTACATCTAACCACATGTGTCAAATTAGGGATGACCATGGACCTCGAGACAAGCAAAAAATACAAATAAATAAATAAATAAATAAAGGAGAACATTTTAACCAATACTTGACCTGGTTTTGCAAAAAAAGTGGTATGGATATACTGGGTTTTTCGGCTAAATGAAATAAAATCTGTTTATTTATGGGTTTGTTAATAAAGGATGATTTCCCAAATTTTGTCATTTTGTTCACCCACCCCTAAATGTGTAGTTTCACCTGCTGCAAGACAGGTGAAGGTGTCAAGTACAGTCAGATAAAAAAAGAAAAAGAAATCAAAGATTTACACAAAATGGCTCTGTAGGATATACAGGGTTTTGCACCTGACCTTTTTATATAAAAGAGGAATATATTGATTTGCACTTTTGTTTTCACTAGACATTTGGGCTACTGAGGATCATTGAGGAGGTCAAAGGTCACAGGTATAGGAGTCCAAATAAAGAGGGGAGATAAGACTCCTGGATTGTGTCTTTGATGTTATGATCCCACAGGTAAGATAGTCAATCTAGCAAAGTTTGGGAAATGAAAGGACATTTTTGTGTTATTGTAGTCAGTTTTTTATTCCTTTGGAGAAAACAGTACACTCTCTACAGCACCACAAAGTATGACTGGAGCATTTAACTGTTTTTCAAATGCTGATTATAATCCTGGAAGAAGGCATGAACTCCTGATGGACAGTGGGAGCATATTATAAGTCTAACCCACCGAGAAATCATGGACAGTGGAAGCCTGATTTAACTTTTGTTGTTTTATTATTCGTCATTTTGATAGTTTTTTTTCCTCCATTGCTTCATGTGCTCATCTCCATTGTTCATACTTTTCCCTTGGTATTTTTAATTTCTTTGTTTTTCTATTTTGAAATATTTGAAGATGGAATGTAATAAAACATTTATCACAAAAAAAGAAAATTCCGAGTTAAATTCGTAATGTTGTCAGCATGACAATGTAATGTGTTTAAATGTATTCCAGAAATAACATAGAATACCAACAACAGGAAAACACAAAAACACAACACAAAAAGGCAGTTAAACTCGAGTAGATACCACATAGTGGAAATGCAGCATAACTCCAATAGTTCACTAGGATTCCTCCGGTCATATTTTCTTACCAGATTTTATGGGGTTGGGAGAGGGATTTGCCCATCCTGGTGTCTTCCCTCCAGCATTGTCAGGATCTCCCCAGCCAGTAGGAGTGTCAGTAGGCTTTCCCCATGCTGCTGTGCCATTGTCAACTGTCGGACTGGTGGGAGATGTACCGCCCCAACCAGAAGGCCCTACCAAGACACAAGCACCACATGGGTTAACAGACAAACTGGCACAGACTGAGCACAGTTAAAAGTTCTCCATATACAGAATGAGGATTTAAGTAATCTGATGTTTCTATAGGTTTACACAGCCTTGCAATAACAAGACTTTGACTTAATGTGTTTGGACACCTGTAAAAATGAGTAATCTATTTCTGTATTATTTTGTACCTGAGTGTTTTAATGTAAGAGAACAAAAAGAGAGAGCGGAAGGCCATCTTAAAACCTGTCATGACCAAATGAAGACATTTCTGCAGCTATTCAATTAAGCATACAAGAAAATATAAAGTATTAATGTATGAAATATACAAACCAATCTATGACATTATTTCTAATGCAGTTTCTGGTGTAAAAATGTTTCATAGCCATACAATGATTATCATTCGTAACAGAATAAAATATACAACCATACACGAGAAATGATTGACGATTATCTCAGATAATATCAATCTTAACATTGCACAGGCAGACTAATTTATAAATGAATTACACTTCCAAATTAGGGTTGTCAAAAAAATCGATTTTAGATACTAAATCGATATTTACCTTGGTATCTAATTAGATACTAAGTTGCTGGAAAATCGATTTTTGTTTTTATGGCGCGTCGCAGCTTTTTTGTGGCGGGTAACGTTAAGAATTCTAAACAGGCATCAACGCGGTCAGCTCTGGCACAGCCGTAATGCCGGCGTGCAAGTTAAAGTCTCTTTTTTTCTCCAGCTGCCTCTGACAGCACACGGGATGACGCCAGTGCGACCACAGACCTATACACTATTTCTATAGGTCTGTGATTGGACCATCCAATGCAACTTTGCTTTTAAAGGCCTCGATATATTCGAACGTCTATGCGCGCGTGCGGCAGCCAGGCGGTAACGCATAGTATCACGTTACCACCACGGAGGCCACCATGAGCATGTCAGCCTATCATTTTTGACGTGCGCGCTGCTAGTCCCGTATGGCAAGCCAAAGTGTTCACATAGACACGCGTTGTCTTTATTATATCACGCGTTACAGAACGCGTTCTAGCACGCGCACTGGCGCGCTATCACGCGTTACAGGACACGCTATGGTACGCGCACTGGCGCGCACAATGGCACGCGTTCTAGAACGCGTACGCGTGATATAATAAAGACAACGCGTGGCTATGTGAACACTTTGGCTGCCATAGTCCCGCAAGGGGTCCGCGGTGGTCACATGATGCAATACGCTGCTACCCGCTCGACCATAAAGAGGCTTACAGTTAGCACTGCAGAAGGGCTTGAGCAAAAAGATAGGCTTACACAGGGACGGACTGGCCATTGGGCAATGTGGGCAAATGCCACTGTGGCCGTTTGGTGATGCGGCCGCTCGCGGCTTTCGGCCGCATCACCAAGCGGCCACAACAGGCGGCATCACAAACAAATAAATACATGAAAATATAAAGCGGAGCGGAGCGGCCGCATCAATAGGCGGCCGCAAATGATTAGGCTGAATGAATGAATAAATAAATAAATAAAGCGGACCGGCTGCGTCGATAGGCGGCCGCAAATCAATAAATGAATAAATAAAAATAATAAAAAATTAATAAAGCGGAGCTGAAGGCGGCCACAAAAAAGAGGGGGGAAAAGCAAACAAACAAAACAGCCAGTTAACCCTGACAAATAATAGGCCTACTAAACTAAATAATAATAATGACATTTTTTCCTATAAAGGACAAATAGCCTGAATTTATTGGCTGTTATCTGGGGAAAGCGCAAATCTTGTGGAGTTATTCTCTAAAAAGCCTGTGCCCGACAATGTGCCCACAAATGTGGACTCTCTATCAAAATTGCCAGGGCCTCTTTTTGGTGCCAGTCTGCCACTGGGCCTACCTTAACTTGCCAAGAGATAGGCATGCATTTATTCTGCACCCGCACTCACTACCTTTTTTTAGCAGTCCATGGAGGAAATTTTAAAAGGAATCCCTCACATCTCCAGTATCGAAATTAGTATCGAGTATCGAGTATTATCCTTAGTATCGGTATCGAGTTGGAAATTTAGTATCGTGACAACCCTATTCCAAATAGCAAATATAACTTACCCATAGGTGAGGCTTTCCCAGGTCCATGGCCAGTGTTGAAGTCTCTGTTACCTACAAGCCCTGAAGTCTGCCTGTTAGGTTGTTGCTGTACTGGAGGTCCCTGTTGTTGTTGATGTTGATGATGTTGTTGTTGTTGTTGTTGTTGCTGCTGCTGCTGCTGCTGCTGTTGCTGTTGTTGTTGTGCCTGACCCTGACTCTGCGACTGTTGGTTAGCTGGGGCATTATTTTTATCCCACAGGTTCACCGGCTTATAATTGTAATGGGTTGGGTCTCCCCACGCTGATGTTCCATCATCTATTTCGTTCTTCCTGCTTATAGACTGTGGTGATGGCTCTTCCCACCCACTGGGTTCAGATCCACTTCCACCTCCTCCAGGGCCTCCAGGAATGGGCCCCGATGTCCAGCCTGAGCTTTGGTTCTGATTCTGGGCTTGAGAAATAGGTTTGCACCCCCCGCCCCCTTGCATAGCCCCTTGGTCCATCACCTGCTGTGGATGCTGATTGCGGGGCTGTGATTGTTGCTGTTGCAGTGGTGCCTGTGGGCTTGTGATGGAGCCCGACTGGCTGTTTGGCATCTGGTGCATTTTGTTTCCTCCACTCCAACTTTGATGGGATTTAGAACCCATGACCCCAACCATACCCATTCCCCCTCCTCCACTCCCCCCACCCCCTGTGCCCCCTGCACCCCACGTTCTTCGAGGTGCACCTTCATCCCAGCTCCCCCAACCACCCAATCCTGAATCCCCCCCTGAGTTTCCTCCCCCATTCTTCCTCTCATCCTCCCACCCACTTCCATTATTTGATTTGGACTCTTGCTCTCCCCAGTCCCTACCTGTCCCAACCTTCTGACCAGATCCCCACCCCCTTCCTCTTTCATCCCCTCCCATTTCTTTCCAACCCCCTGTCCCTTTCTCTTCCTGACGTCCTCCCCAGCCTTCACCTACAGGCTCACTCTGTTGCCCATGGTCACCCCATCCTCCTCCATTTCCTCGTCTTCCATCTCTCCACTCCTCTTTACCCCAACCTTTGGCCTCCTGGCCATTGCCAGTTCCTATTCCTCCTCCACTCCAGCCTGTACTCTTCCCCTGCTGGTTGGGTCCTGGTATAACCCCTGATCCCATACCAGGTCCTGATGTAGATACTGGCCCAGATTGTGAGACGCCAAGATTCCTCATGTTGGGGCCTGAAGATACAGGGGCTCTCCCAGATACAGAGGCCCCACTACTGCTACTGTTACTGCTGCTCTCCCAGCCCTCTACAGAGGACCCAGCAGATGAAACCAGAGAAGGATTAATTCCTGGGCCCATAGGATCATTGATAATGGCCCTGGGTCCACTAGAATACTGAGCAGAACCACCACCAGAAGATGGATGTTTTGATGTAGCTGATGCAGCTTTCATTTGTCCACTGTGATCTTCAACATCCCAGGACGTGTTTTGTCTGATCTGTGTTTGTCCCCAGCCTGTGTTGGACAAGACCCGTGGGTCCAAGTCAGACCGGTTGAGCAGGTTCTGTAAGGCAGCTTCAGCATTTGGTGCCTGGCGGCGAGGACGACTGCTGCTAGGTGCACTTCTGGAATTTCCACCACTGGATGAAGATCCTCCCTGTACTCCCTGTCCTCCGCCATCCCAATCCCCTGTTTCACCCTCTCCCTTCTGATTGTCCCAAGCTCTGGTCAAAGTGGTGGATGTTGAGGAAGAGGAAGCAATGGCAGGTGGGTTCCCAGCTACGCTTCCCCCACTGCTGCTGCTGTTACTACTGCAAGCTCCACCTATTCCCTCTCCTCCTGGATTACATCCACTAATACCAGTTGAGCTCCCACCCCAGTCACCACCAGAAAATCCCCTATCCCCACCTATTCCTGATGACCCCCACCCTCCCTGAGATACCCCGGAGGTTTGACTTCCATTTCCACCTGCACTGCCCCAAGCATTAACCCCACTAGTGGAACCCGGATACCCCCAGCCCGAGGTCCCATTATCCCCTTCAGCAGCTCCGAACCCCCCTGTGCCACTTCCAACCTCCCAACCATCAGTCCTCGAGGCACCCGTTTTGGAGTTAGCTGTGGGGAAAGAAGGTTGGCCTCTCCAAGAAGAAACAAGGTTGTGGTCTCCAACACTCATTCCTCCTCCAACCACACCATGGTCCATTCCTCCCCCAATCCCTTCCCCCCCTGCAATTTTTGGTCCCACTGATTCACTGTCCCATTTTCCTCCTCCCATTTCTCTGTCTCTGGATTGCATTTGGTGAAGTTGGTGCTGATGGGTGCTTGATTGATTCACAGATAAAGGTGGGTGACCCCCCAGCACCCCAACAGCCCTGGCTCCCAGCCCCAGGGAAGCAGAATTGTTGGCAGACAAGGACCCTCCAGGGCCCTGTTGATGGAAGGAAGACAGACCTCCTTCCCCTGCAGCAGCAGGCCCATCCTGCTGCACCAGGGCAGGCCAGGCTGAAGGGTTGGCATTTGGATTGAAGTTGGCACCTGGAATCCCACTGCTGCCATCGACGGGGCCACTGGCTTCATGGCTCCCTGGCACAGTGGAGGCTTTGGAAAGTGAGGAGGGCTGTTGAGGCAGAGGCCCAGAAACAGCTACTGTACTTACTCCTCCAAGATGACCCTGGGAGGCAGTCGTCCCCCAAGCCACGCCACCGGACGACTGCATACATTCATTGGGCAAAGAGAATGAGGAAGTGGGTGAGGACTGGTTGCCAGAGGCACTGATGCTGTTCACAGGCATTCCGTTGTTGCTGCTGCCACCTCCAGCCACTGTGAAAGATGCTCCTGCACCATCACTGCCAGCAATGCTCGGCCACTCCTCCAGGTCATTCCCATCAACAATCACCTTCTCCCTGCCCTGAGAGGAGGCCTGGCTGCCTGAGCTTGCCCCCCACATGGAATTTGCATAATTAGAAGTAGTAGTAGAAGCAGCAACTGATGATGAGGTGAGAGCTAGTGAGGAGGAAGCTGCACCAGAATCTAAGGGAAAAAAAAAAACTGGTGAAAAAGTAAGCAGACACCCCTGCCCCGCTGCACAAAACTTTACCCCTCCTGCTCATAGATACCCTGCCTAATCAAGGATTAATTTGGAATTTCAAATTACAGACACTGTAAATGCAATTAAACTACATTAGTCTTTTCTGGGTCAAACCAAGGCAAACACTACTCTTATCAAGTCTTATCTTTCAAGATCGCACTTTATCTGCCGAATTGAGGGAATGGTCATCACAAAATCAGTTGGACAAATGTTCTTAAAAAAAAAAAAAAAAAAAAAAAAACTGCACAGAAAATGTGTTGGCTTTGAGAAGAGTTGGGTAAATAGTCTTTGAGGGATTGATTGGACAAAAATCTCAAGTGACTGGCAAAATACCTGGTATTACCAAATACCCTTACACTATAGGTATAAAAAACAAAAAAAGACAGTACGAGTTTTGCATAATAGATATGGTTAGTCTAAAGTAGCATGTGGTCATTTTCACTACCTCTTAACATTCACAAAACATATATAAACTTGTCCCACATCTACATTAGGCCATTCAGCCCTAAACACACTAAGCCTGTTTCTCATTTGATAGCACTTTTGAGAACCAATCAGTGGATGGGGTTATGACTCAGAATAGGAGCAAAACTAGAACTGAAGCTTGAATGGTTGGTTTGACAGTTCAACTGATTGGTCAAATTAGGTGAATGCTTGGCCAGTGCATTCAGAATTCTGATGTTTTGTGTCAGACTTTTGCATGATGTGTGGAGAAAAAAACTACAATTCTTCTAATTGATCATAGTTGCACTTGTTCTTGTGATGCGTTTACTAAACATTAATATCAAGATCACAATATAATTAATTGGTCACCACTACTAAACAAACGATGCATTCTAAAAGCCTTGGACTTGCCTGAAACAGCAGCCATGTTTGCATTGGGGCCTTCCCCTCCTCCTCCCCCTCCCAGCAGCATGGAGGACAGTGGCGGCTGACCCCTCTTCAGTAGCACTTTATGGTCCTGCTGGCAGCGGAATCGCGGTGGCACTTCTCTCGGCATGTAGCGAGGTTGCTGCTGAGGTGCCTGGGCACCGCCTCCGCTACTTGTAGTGCCGTTTCCAGTAGCACTGGTGCCGCCAGTGGTGGAGGAAGAATTGGTGGTGGAGGTGGACTGTCCGTTGGCCACTGCCAGGCGCTTGGCATTGTTGCCACCCTGTGAGGGGGTGGCAGCACTGCCAAGGCCTGAGGTGGCTGGTGATGGGGAAGCAGAGGGGGTGGGTCCAGGGCTGGGGGAGGCAGAGCTGCTCTGAGTGGCAGGAGATGGGGCAGATGACGGCTTGGTCAAGTCTGGCACTGCATATGAGAAAGGTAGAGATGGGGGTGGGTGATTACCTATGATTGTGAGAGCTAGAAATTTCCATGAGACAAATATAATTTGGTTTAGAAATGTCTTTAACATACATTTATAAAAGAACTTACAAGTATATAAAACAATTATCATTTATAACTGGCAACATTGTAGTGCATGTTGAGATACCACACAAAATTAGACTATTACTATCAATTACAGTCAACATGTCACTATCCATTAGGATAAAAAAAAAAAAACAACAACATGGAAATGGAGATAAACTTGAGCACACATAATTATCATCAAACACCAACATACTTGCTTACCTTTGTTTTTTTGTTCCGTAACCTAAAAGACAACATAAAAAACATGAATTTCTATATGAAAAATACTACATGTCACACGTGTCTTTATTTGCATATAGAGCGTGGAAATGAGATGTGAACACAGGCATTCACTCGAGATAAATGTTGAGATGCAGTTAAGGGTCAGTAGATGCCATTAGAATGCCTTATGAAAACTGATATAATAAGAGCTGCCCCACTTGTGAGCAGATCCCTAAAGACTCAGGCCAACACAAGGTATAAATAGGGTCAAAAGGTCAAGCTCAGTAAATGAACAAGAGCTGCAGAAACATAGTTTGTATTATTTATTTGTAAGCGACCATTTCAAATATAAATATGGGTAGAGAAGATGCACTGTGCCAAATTTAACTGCTAGCTTATTTCCATCTGCTTTTGAAAGAGTGAAAGAGTGCTGGTTATAGCAATGTTATGCGACTGATTAGCTGGAGAGAATTGAAGATGGAGGAGGATGTCATCAAGACAATACATATGTATTGCCTTAATGATTTATTTGTTTATTGAAGATTTTATAGTTGTTGAAAGTCAATGCATTTAAAAAGTGCTCTCTTAACCCTTACCTCATTTAATCATTAATCCTTCAACCCCCGACACATTATTTTAGTTCAACAGGCTGCTGTGTATTTGCATCTGTAGAAGTGCCATAAAAGCAGTTGCAATTATGTGTCTGTGTTCCTTTTTGACAATGGTTTTGCTTTACTCTGCGTTTTCAGTGTCAAACCACGGTGGAATAACAGTGAAGACAAAGAAAGGAATTGGTGCTTTACTAAATAAGGCATTTGGAGTGCTCATTAATAAGAGATTTAGGATGTTGAACATCAACTGTGAAGTAGAACACACTGAAGGACAAGTATTTGAATTTTGGCCCAATAGGTTTTGTTTTGGGGGATCAGTTTGGCTGCTTTTTGGTGCAAAAAGTACACAGTAAAAACTAGCTAAAAACGGTTGTGTTTTTTAAAGGGGCGAATCAGGATAACACTGCAAACAACAGTATAAAAAAAGACAAGAAAAATAGTCTAATTTCTTTTAAAGCCCAAACTGTTTTTATAACTTCTTTCCATCTACCAAACTACAATCAAATTGTGGATTAAACATCTTTACCTTGTACACTATGGGCCACCCAAAGGCGGAGTGGTTAGAGGTCATACCACATGGGCACTGATATACTAGGCAGTGAGCCTTACTTTGCCATACATCCTTCCCTTACTCTCATTCTCATATTTGCCAACTCTCTCAATGGTCTAATAAAGGCAGAAAATAACAGAAAATGTTAATTGGGGGGGGGGGGTCTTCTCAAATTCCATTGGCTAAAACATGCATCAATTAAGCAGTAAATAGCACATATAAAATATAGTTCTTTTTAAAATAAATATTTAACAACAATCTCAAATTGCTGTTAAGTATGACAGTCCATGTCTTACATAAAAAACTCTGTTATTGAACAATAAATAACTTATAATTCCATACTCAGATGAACTTACCTTCTGAGAGGCTTCCCTTTTCCTTTTTTCTTCCTTTTTCCTTTTCTTGTCTTCCATGAACTACTGCTCCTGTCCTGATACGCCTTTCTTCTGAAGAAAAATATTTAAAAATTCTGATCACATACTCATTAAAAAAGGAACAGGTGTGTGAACCTAAGTAAATGTACACCATAAAAACGCAGATTAGTGGCAACTACAAGCAAGGTACCAATGCAGCTGCTGCATGTGAGTGTGCACATACTTGATGGGATAAATCAGCCATCAGGTGCTAGAGCTAAGAATCTTTACAGACATGGGGGTAACAAATACAGCAATGATCCCAGTCATAAGTACATGTAAAATTGTAAGCAGGTCAGACTTATTCAAATTAGACATTTTAACATTCTGAAACTCAGCTTATCCACATAGAATGTGACAAACCAAAAGGTCGCAAAATTAAGGTTTATAAGTTGTTTATTGTTAGATTGCTACAAATACATCTAAACCTAAATGTTTAATCCACCCCCCCCTCCAACTTTTATTTTATTTGGACAATACACAATTGGATTTAAAATGCACTAGATTCATTATCAACAGTACGACAAAAATGACATTTTCTTGTGCTAATTACCAAGCTGAGCTTGAAATTTCTACAATTACCTCTCAACTGTATTGTAAATAATTACATACTTATTACTAATACAGTAAGCATATATTTACACTGTTATCGTACAGTCTTAATTAAAATTGATTGTTGTATGCAAGGTGCAAAGTATTTATCATCCATGATAGTGTATGTGGTGACCGATAAGTGGTTTTTGTCAGTGGTGCAGCACCTAAGACGTTCATGGATTCACGGAATCGAGATATCCTTTCTGAAGTATTTCTGGCTTCAGGTTTATCACAAACTGTACCTGACTTTTATTAGGAGCTGTCAAATCTGCATGCAGCTGTCTTCCCAATCATTGATGTCAAGTAACTACATCAGCTATCATATGCTCACCGGCAGCTAGCCAGCTAACCTTACAGCATTCAGATATGAGTAATACGAATGCCAATGGGGTTTTTTTTTGCAAAAATTGTGTAAATGTGAAAGAATGTGGCTGAAATTCATAGACACATGCGTTTTAGTTACTGCCTACGCACTGTCTTATCTTTTATACGTTCAACCGCAGATGCCAGTGAAAATTTTCGTTGCTAGCTTATATTAAGGAGTGGTTTGAGTTCCTACGCTACTTGTAAAATACGCACACAGACATCATCCAGCACATTAACAAGTAACGAGATCAACCAACTGACAGCCCACAAAACTTTGGTAAAAGCCTGCTCTGTAGACACAAATTCACCGAGCCATAATGTTACTTAACTCTGCTTATGTACAACCACATATCATGCTAACATCAGTGCTAGTGAATGCTACCAAACGTTAGTTGGGTAGGCTAAATTATCTACTGACAGAAGCTACAAGTAGCCCTGGCTAAAGGGCTAAACTCGGCTAGCGAACGATGTGGCAGTGCGTTTAAATACTTACCTGATATAAACACATTTTCATACATATAAATGTCGACAGGAAACATTTTAAAACTCATTCTTCATACTCACCTCAAGAATCACATATGAAGAGTAGCTAGCGTGCTAGCTAGCTTAGCTAAAGTGCTTCAGTGCGATTTTTTTTTTAGCTTTTTGAGGCATTCATCGAGGCTACAAGAACAGCGAAGCCTGAGCGGAAAATCAAGTATGTGGCGGATGATGAAAATATACGCGCAATAATCTACCGGTTTGTAAATAAGCACTAACGTTATAATAATGTAAACCGTAATGTGCAGAAGTTAAATTTCAAAGCGCTGTGGAGTCAGTTGGTTGACGGGCGGCCATTTTGCTGCTGAGCATGATGCGTCTCCAATGGCCAGGCTGTGGCAGCTGCGTGGAAGCCTTCTGACTGGCTGGCTGCAAACGGGAGGGATACATAAAAGACGCTTTTTGACCTTCATAAGCTTTCCTTAGCCAAACTCACCCCCTCTGCGCGCAATTCTTAGGTTAAAAAAACCCAAGCGTATGTGCTGTCATTGCTACGTTGTGACCAGAGGACTGCAAGCACTTAAGCGTAGATCACTTATTTGTTTCTTAACAGCATGGCTCCAAAGAAGAGAGCAGCCAAGAAAAGAAAAGTGGAGGAAGAAAAGAGGAAAGAAGACACTGAGGAGGATGCTGGGGAAGGAGGAAGCAGGATGAGAACGAACCATGAAAATGGAAAATATATTGGCGCTCACGTTAGCATCCAGGGTATAGTCTACATGTGTGCTGTGTGCAGGGCCGTTTCTAGCTTGATGGGGGCCCTAAGCAAGATGTTTTGGGACCCCTACTTTGTCAAATAAAGATTAGGACATTCCTAAACCCTTTACATGGTCTAGTAAGATGCTACAATCTACTAGACTTAATGATCAAAACAGGCCACAGTTAAAATGAAATATATTAAGTCAACCAGGCAAATTAAACTGATAAAAACAAAGAAAACATGTCTATAATTAAAACAGAGTTTGAATATTTCTTTAAAAAAATTACTTTAAGTTATAAAATAAAACAATCACTGAGATAACTTATTTTTGATGCTATTACAGTGTTTGTTTTGTTTTATACTCTTGCTAACAGGAGTGCTAGGTGGTCTAGCTATGTCACAAATTGTGTCTAATCAATATGACCTAATGCCCACAAAAATCTCACCCACAGCTTATTGTGGTTTATTTTATTTATACATTATGTTTATGTAATTTTTTAAGTATATAAGGGATGTAATAAACATGGGATACCTACAGATAAAGAAATGACATTTGGATTTTCCTCAGTTTGGATATACTGTAGCTAGAAACAGCCCTGGCTGGACTGGTGTTTGGTTCTTTTGCACAGTTTCATTGCTTGTGTTTCCTCCTTATTTCCTCAGGCGGGATTTGGAAAGCAGTCGACTCCTGTATAGAGATGGGCGGCAAGTGCTTCGCTCTTTTTCTGGGTTCTCAGCGGTCTTGGAAAAGGCCGCCACTGGATCTGAAAGCTGCAGAAAAATTTCAGGAGCAATGTACCCTACAAGGGTTTGACCCTGTTCACATTGTTCCTCACGGGTCCTACCTGATGAACTGTGGATCACCAAAGGAGGGTTTGTGTTTGTCACTAGGATTGGTGTAAGACAGGAGTGTCAAAACGTATTTTAGTTCAGGGTTTACATACAACCCAACATGATCTGAAGTCAGCCAGACTAGTAAAATAACATAACAAAGAGTGCCTCAGTCACTAATAATGTATAATTTTTGTCAACTCCAAAGTTTTGTCCATGTTTAACGGTGGGGAAAAAATTAAAGAATATAATAAAAATATTTAGATCTACAAATTATCCTTGTAAAATGTGAATGACATGAACAGCAATAAACAAATGTAAATGTATTTAGAAAACTAGTGTAATTTTCCACCTCCACTTATCATTTACACTTACATTACAACTTATAGATCACAGTGGATTTACAAATGCACAAAAGATTTAGTAAAATGCAGAATATTAAAATTCCAGTTACTTCTCTTAAGACATTTGGTTTAGATTTGATCAAATCATTCATATTTATTGTGAAAGGATAGTTTGTAAATCTAAACATTTTTATGTGATTTGACTTCACGCCAAAACAAAGACAAAAAAATTATATTTGCCAGTGTAGGTTATTATGATGGTATTTTACTGACTGAACCACTGGAGGTTGAATTTGGCTGAATGTGGCCCCTGAACTGAAATGATTGTTAATTTTTCACAAATTTATCCCACGGGCTGAATTCAATCCTTTGGTGGGCTGGTTTTCATTTGTTTGATACAGATATTTGACAATTCATACCTGACATTTTGTTTCGGCTTTCTTCACCCAGATATTTTTGAGAAGAGTCAGGCGTTGCTCGTGGATGAGCTGAGTCGCTGCAGCATTCTAGGACTCAGCCTTTATAACTTCCATCCTGGTTCCTCTTTGGGCTCCATCAGCACTGAACAGTGTATGGATAACATAGCTAGTGCTATCAACCATGCTCACCAGCAAACGCCTACTGTGGTAACAGGTACAGGGGTCATGGGATGGGCGCCCCTACAGACGCACTGCTGCAAAATACCTTGTTGGTGATAACTGAAGCTTATTGATACTGTCGGATATTATGTACCAGTGCAATTGCTTATAATGTTGTTGTAGAGTTAAAAGTATGATCCTATTTGTTGAGCTGGCTTATTTGTAATGAATGTATTTGCTTTTATGGGAAGAAATTGTTTTAAGATTGTATGGCGCAGTTGATAGAGTGGGTCATCGAGGGGCCAAAGGTTCAGGGCTCTGACTGCCCACATGTCAAAGTGTCTTTGAGTAAGACCCTTAACCCAAAGTTGCTCTCAGTAGGGTCAATACTCTTTAGGTTTACCCTCTCTGAACTTTATAGAAATGATAGCTGTGAATTACTGTGCGAAGCCTGAACTCATTTCTCAGTTTTACCAAATTATCACAACAAGTTCAAAAGAATCCTCAGATGATAAGACGTGCCTGGTGTCTAGATCTTAATGAAGAAATTACTTAAGATGAATGGCAGAATATGTTTACAGAGTCAAGTTCAAATGATTAACACACGGTTTAAGTTACTTCAGTACAAATGGCTGATGAGATTGTATGTCACTCCAGTAGTGCAGCATAATATTGACCCTAATACACCTGATCTCTGTGTTAAATGCGGTACAAATAAAGGGACTCTATTTCATTGTCTCTGTGAATGTTCCATTATCCAAGAGTTTTATAGCTTTGTCTCAAATTATTAATACACACCTCACATTATGTTCTAAGCTATGTATACTGGAATGTTTCCCAGGAAACTACACTTAATAAATATGAAAAAGCAATTGTCATATATTGTATACTTGAAGAAAGATATAATATTGCTTTATCGTGGAGATTTATGTATAACCCAAGCAGGCAAAAATGGGCTGAAGGTCTATTGCATTGTATTGCAATGGAAAAAATTACATAAATATAACTGATTTGTGAAGATATGGGACTTATTTATGAGATTTTTGGAGGAAGGGGGTTTATCTGAGATTGTGTATCTTATTGTCCTTCATTCATGTTGTTTATTTAAAAAAAAAAACGTAACCAATGTCAAACATTTTCATCTTGATTTGGTGAGAGATTGAGATGGTCTGTCCATAAACAAGAATTTCAAACAAATAAGTGTCTTTAACAGCATTTTCAGCTTTTGTAATTTTCCCTGATTCTTTCTTTTACATTCTTATCTTGTACATTTATGAAGGATTTAAAACCAATAATAATCCTCTGGTTTTATCATCATTTGCTCCAGACCAATATCAGATTCTATATAATTTTTGCCCATATTTCCCACCCGTAAGTAGTAGTAGCAAGTTTTAACATTGGCCTTAAAAGAATTTGTAGGTAACAAATGTAATCACATTTCTGGTGCAGATGTGGCTGTTGCACTTAATGTAAAATTATAAAAAAAAAAAACAAAAACAAAAACCTAAACTAAACCTGATGATATAAGGTCAAAGGAAAGAAAGTGTTATGAGAACAATGACCAGTAGGAGCTGTAAATAACAATAAACTCTGCCAGTTCACAGTGAACTGCCAAATATAGGCATTATTGTTATACCACAAGTCATTGAACAGTCTTAAACATTATGGCAGGAATCAGCATCCCCTCATAAATGCTTCTTAAACATAATTCACAAGTCCTTTGAGGTCACAATGATATTCCATCAGTGTTAAACTTGTGATGTGCATTGTGCATTACATCTGTATTTTATAGTACTGAGCACAGTTCTTTAAATCCTTAAAGCTGCTGGTGTAAAAAAAAAAAAAAAACTACATAGGAATGCCTGCAAAAAGTCTGATGCAATAGAAGGTGCCCTGAGGCTCTCCTTCAGGAATGAAAAACTGCAGCCAATTTTTTTTATGGTTGTAGGTCTAACTATATGATGAAACTGTACTTGAATGGGCATGTGAAATATGTGTGTTCATTTGTTGTTGTTTTTTTTGTTGTTGTTTTGCAGTGTTGGAGAATATGAGTGGCCAAGGCAGCACACTAGGTGGGAAATTCTCTGAGCTAAAGGGCATCATAGATAAAGTGAGAGACCAGACCCGGGTTGGAGTATGTCTGGATACCTGCCATGCTTTTGCAGCAGGTGAGAAACTTGTGAGTCTTTCATAAGGTACAAAAAGGCACAAGAGTATCTGGACATGTTGAATTCAAGCATTTGTTTTCTAACCACAAAACAAAATGACAAATGTCATAATTTAGTTTTTGTGATATTGGTTAGTTTTGTTTAAATTATCTTTGCTACCAAAATGCCTCAGAGATAGTTTTTACTTTATTTATCTTTCATTGATTTAGTTTTTTTTTTCTTCACATTTCACTTGGGAAGAAAGATCTCCCATTAAACTACAAGGAAATATTGATGTTTACGAAGTAAATGGACAAAAAGTGTAAGGACACATCATGGCTACTGCTCATAAGATATCTTGTTTTATGCTGGTTTGAGATATAAACGTCAATATGTTCTTAAAGTTTAATTGGATATTATTAAGTGCATGGTTAATTGTGGTTGAAAATGATTATTTACACTTCAGAGCTTAAACTTTTTTAGAAATTTAGAGGTAGAATATTTAAAAATTTTTAAATAATACTTATGGAGATAAAAACATAACATGTGCACTGCACACTTGAAAACTCTCAGCCGTATGAGGTGTACTACTGCCAACAATGGACTGACCTATTGGTGCCTGGTACATTTTTGGATTTACAGGTGGATGACCAACTGATGACAATCCCTTGGGGCCTGTGTGGCCATGGGTAAAAACACAAAACCAGTGTTGAGAGAAATTAAGTAAAAACTATCCCTGAGGCATTTTGGAAGCAAAGATAACAATTTAAACAAAACAAACCAATACAATGATATTTATCACAATATAAAAGTCTATTAGGACATTTGTCATTTTTGTGTTGTATCCCTTTTAATTCAGCATGTCCATATGATGTATATTAGTATGTGATGTTTTGATTGTAAAGCCACATCCAGAATGATTGCATGTGCCGTTTTCCATCCTGATAGGATATGACCTGACTCTAAAGGGAGGAGTAAAAGCCATGCTGGATGAGTTTGATCAGGAGGTGGGACTTGAATACCTTAAAGCTATTCACCTCAATGATTCCAAAGGTACAGTCAGATCTTGCTCAATATCATATTTAGGACAAAAGATGAGTACAACTCTTTATTGTGCTGCTACCGTTTGGTTTTCTAGGGAAACTGGGCTGCAACCTTGATCGCCATGAAGACATCGGTAAAGGTCACATTGGAATCTCTGCTTTCCGAGATATTGTCAATGAGCCCAGATTGGACAATATCCCCCTGATCCTGGAGACACCTGGACGGTGAGATAACTGCAGACCCAAGCATTATGTTTATGTGCATACCAATACTCAAGTAATGTGGGTTATTTCAGACTACATTCACTTTCCCATTATACTTTAACTTTACTTTAACTACAGGTGGCCCATTATGTTTTATTAAAAAAAAAAAAAATTATATATATTATTAAAAATTAAAATATGAAACTATATCCATGATGTGCTATTATACATTTAGTAACAATACTGACACAGACTAACAAATGCACACTCTCAAATACATTTTATTTGCCTTTAATAATGAATAATTAAAGATCTTCCATTAAATTACATTAAATTAAATAATGAATAATTAAATAAATCTACAAAAGTGGGGTAAAGATTTGTCATATTGAGGCTTGATTATCATTTATTTATTCTAGCATTTTTTTAAAAATAAAATTTAATTTGAACATGTAAACGAACAAAAAAAAACAAATAAACAATACAACAGAAAGTATGTTGGCAATCATGCCAAAAAATAAACTACAATAGACAATCAGTGCTATTCCACAAAATGCATATAGTTATCAGTGTTTAAACTGTCCATAAATAATCCTTATGAGTAAGAAAGAAACTCATTTACAAAAGAACATCTGTTTGAAATGGAGTAGGATTAAGCAAAGCTCACCCAGTCATATTCCAATTTAATAAATTGTAAAGGGTACATTTACAGATACTTACATTACATTATTAACATTCAAGTTAACATTAAATTATTAGTTATGTGTATACATTCCTTTAAAATAAATAAAGTGTGTGTGTGCTTTTTAAATTAGTAATGTGTGTGTGTGTGTGTGTATATATATATATATATATATATATATATATATATATATATATATATATATCTATATATATATATATATAATCTTTTAAGCTTGTTTTTATTTTTCATTGTACTCGTTACAATGACAAATGAAGTCTACTCTAATCTATTCCATTATAAGTAAATATAAATAGTGATGCTTAGCCTGGTGGGGGTGGGGGGGGTCCATCAGGTCTAAAATTGCACTAAAATGCAACTGGAGGAAACACTGAACTATATTGTCTTCTCATTTCTCCACAGGCCTGGATTTGAGTATGCTGAACAGATTGAACTTCTCTATTCCCTCTGTGAGAAAAGATAGATAGCACAGGTACCTGTTGAGAATTGGTTCAGTATCTAGGGAAGTGAATGTTATTAACCCCCCCCCATTAGAATGACTTTAGCAGTTAATTTGTTTAACTGGTTTTTACTACAATTTAATTACAATTTGTACAAGAAACTATTTCAACTAAACATGTAGTAAATAAATGTTATGTTTGCACAAGTTTATTTAACTTATGAGTGATTGTAGTTTTTGAGGGGGACCTTTAGGGGGCAGCAACAACACACAAATACTTTTGCTTTGAGTGCCAAAAGAAGCATGCAGACAGGAAAAAAAACTGGAACGTCGAGCTTCCATGAACATTTGTAATTGAAGGTAACATTTTTCATGGTGTCATTTAAACTTAACAGGATTCAATGCAAATATTGTAACTTACTTGTATGTATATATGTGGAACAATATTGCTTCAATTTCAGGCAATTCAGTGGAGACTTGCAAAATAAAAGTAGTTGAATAATTAATTGCAAAACAGACATTTTTGCATTATGGTTTTAGATGTCCTGTAAGTTATAGCGCATACAGTTACCAATACAGACTGTATTGGTATTTAGTATAAAGATGTATGAATGCACATAAAGCTCTACACACTTTTATCAGATCTTTTTAAATCTCTATCTAGTCAATAGTCATCACAAGTTTTCTGATCTAAGGAAAATGTATTTGTATCGCAGATTTTGTTTACAGGACAATTCAAGGTGCTTTACATAAAATGTATAAGAAAATTAAAGTGATTAAAATGCAATAAGAGATATAAAACATTTAAGACAATTAAGGATTTAAATAAAAGCTACATATAGGGACTCATCCATTCATCTAACCAAACTGAACCTTCACATTCCTTCAAACACTAACACTTGGTGCAGCTGTTGACCCCTGTGAAGGCAGCAGCTGACTGTCACACCTACACTTTACACCCCACAGTGCACATAAATATACATAGACCGACAAATACGCTGTCACAAGACCTACTCAGGTTTATGTTAAAGAGAAGTTTATCTTCAACACAGAAGCTGGAAAAGGACAAAGAAGAAAAAAAAAACCTATAAAACAAAGCAAATGTCTATGCTGTGACTCATAATACTCAAACACAATCTGACTTACACATGTTCAATCATGTCTCCACTATTGTCCCTTCACTTCCTATTTCCCAGATTCATCTACACTGTAAATGATGAATACATGTTACTTTAAGAAAAAAAAATACAAGTGGTGTGAGACAGAATAAACTCTGTCTTTCACAAATGTTTTACCTGATTTGGTCTATCTTATCATTAAAAAAAAAAAAAAAAGGAATTGTGATCTTGACATTTGACTGATATTTGCCAAACTTTGATGGGATTTATTGTGGAGTACCTCACACCTTTTCTGAAAGTTTAATAGAAATTGCTTTTGTAATTTTTGCATAAAGTTGCTGACAGACAGCCAAAAAACAACAACTGAAAACATGAGCGTTACCTCCTGCATTGGGGTAAGGAGTTGAATGAAACCTACAAACATTGCATATCACATTAACCAATTATTGGCTGATAAAAGATTTGAACAGTTGTCACCAATTGAAACACTTTGAAGTTTCCCCAGATAATAATAAAAAAAAAAATCACATTCATTTACCATGGTTACATGATAGTCAGATGATCAAAAACGTCATTGCTAGGCTGTTTATGTAGTTTAGATTCATCTTATTAATAATGAGCTTTCACTGAATATAAACTGTGGAAACAAATGAGACTTGGTCTGACTGATTTAATTTTAATATCTTTCTCACAGAAGTTATTCAAATAAATGATGATGATGATGATTTGATTTATTTGAACATAAAAAAACAATAATAATGAAAAAAAAACCACATTAAAAAACAAAAAAACAAAAAAAAAAGAGAAGTAAATCTGATTAAATTCTATATACATCTGCCGGAATCTGAAATCAAGCATTAATATTTCAACCGTTCCAATTTAACATTCTTTTACAAATTCAACATATAAATGATTCTTGTTAAATGGTTGCATTTGTAAATGCATTTATTTTTAAGAAACATGATGTATAATCTTCTCAAGTATATACACAGAAACTATTAATTTCTTGTCAGTTCTGTCTTTAAGATCCCAAAGAAATTCAAAGAAGACAAAACCAGAAATATAAATAGAAGTTGGTGGCAACAAAAATTGAATGTGCTGCATAACATAACATTGGTCATTTTGTAGATTATGTAGAGGTTTACATCAGTACAGGTTTTCCTTTTCTTATTGGCTTGATTAAACTATGTCATCTTGTTTTGGTTTTCCATCAGGTTAAATGGTTTGGACAGTACCTGGGAGTTTTAATGTTGTCACATTCATAAATATCAGACATGAGCTGGCAAGTCAATAATAAACTAATACAAAAAATACCTAAAGAGAATTGTCACTATCAGTTTCTCATCATTGGGTGCATTTATATTCAACTCATATTTTATATTTATTTATATTCCTATTTCATACTATAACAGGGGTGCCAAACTCATTTAAGTTCAGGGTCCACATACAGCTCATCATGGTCTGAAGTGAGCAGGACCAGTAAAATAATATAATAAATAAATTGTCAACTCCAAAGTTAGAGAAAAAAGTAAAATTATATAATGAATGTATTTCCATCTACAAATTATTCTTTAAAAAATGGAAATGACATGAACAACTATGGAAAAAATTGTATTTATTAACAAAAATACATACAGCTTTAACAGTTTTATTCCTCCGTACATTATATCTTATAGACAACATTGGATCTACAAATACACCAAATATTTAGTAAGAGGCAGAACATCATTAAAATCCCATTTTACTTCTCTTAAGACACATCAGGTTGGTCATATTTCTTTATATAATTATTTGTGAATTATTTGTGATATTACCATTTTAGGCTAAAACAAAGCAGTCAGTATTTCTGGTTTATTCTGATAGTATTTTTACCGACTGACCCACTTGACATTAAATTGGGTTGAACTAAATTTAAATGTAAATTTTGCACTTCACAAATTTATTCTGTGGACGGAACTGGACCCTTTGGTGGTCTAGTTTTGGCCCACAGACTGTATGTTTGGCAGCCATGTACTGTATTAATCATTATATGGCAAAAAACAGAGGTGGTCAAAGTACTCACATTCTGTACTTAAGTAGAAGTACAGCTACTTATGTGAAAAAATACTCTGGTAAAAGTAGAAGTAGTGATTACACTACTTTACTGAAGTAAAAGTAAAAAAAAAAAGTACAACTATTGAATTGTAATTAAGTAAAAAAGTAAAACTGCATTATTATTATGTTTTTGCTATGGATGAGTTACTGTGTAGACAATGTGTTTTATTGGGTCATGGTAATTAGTTTAGTAGGTATGGACGGGAAATTTAAGAAAAATTCAAAAGTCATAAATAGGAGACACAATTATGAGATTTAAAAAATCTAAATCATGAGATAAAAAGTCACAATTTCTGATTTATAACATATTTTTCACACTGTTAACATTTGTCTAGTTTGAAAAAGTAATGAATCTATTCTGAGAATGTAAAGAGTATAAAGTATAGATATTTATACAAAAATGTAGGGAGTAAAATAAAAAAAAAAAAATCCAGAAAAATAAATACTCAAGTAAAGTACAGATACGTAAAAACTGTACTTAAGTACAGTAAAGGAAGTACTTCTACTTAGTTACTTCCACCTCTGGCAAAATATGAGAAGAAGCATTTGTTCCCTGGTTTAGTCAGTGACATTGTCCTCCATGGTTCCATTGTTGGGTGATGTTAGGACAGTATCACAGTTTATATATTATATACACCAGGGGCCTCAAACTCATTTTCTTCAAGGGCCACATTCAACCTGATTTAATCTCCAAAGGGCTGGACCAGTAAAATAAGACATAATAACTTATAATTAATGACAATTCCACATTTTTGTCATTGTTTTACTGCAAAAAAAAAAAAACCCAAACAAAATATTAAATTATGAAAATAGTTTTATAAATTATCCAAACACAAAACAAGTTACATTTCATAATAAGGACAGTTTTAATAAATTCCTACCTCAATTTCCGTGTGTTTTATTATGGATAAGTTCTACAAAAACACTAAACTCTAATTAACAGAAGCAGAAAAAGGTTCACATTGTGTCTAATTTTCTTTAAACATTTCAAGTTGTTCACATTTGTACAGATTATTCCTATTTTATTGTTACAGGATAGCTTGTAAATGTAAGTATTTTCATAATTTTAGATTATTTTGGCAGTCAAACAATGACAAAAATTTGAAATTGTCATAATTTCTAGGCAAAAAAAAAAACTGGAAAGAAAATATGGAGTCATTTAATAGGTTATTATATAATTGGGGGGCCGCATTTGGCCCCCGGGCCGCATGTTTGAGACCCCTGATATACACCAAAGCATCCAGCCAGCCAACTCTACAAAATACCAAGATATTCTTACTTTTTTTTTGGATTTTAGATTCTTTTACTACTTGTATCTTATGTAACACTCCCTTCATAACCCAACAGCATATTCCCATCATTATCTAGACACTTAGAACATCAGCTCTAGTGGAATAAGAATGTCATGTTACTAATTCAAGTAAAAGTAGCGTGGGTCTTTCAATAGAGGCGTTAACAGAAACAGGACGTGGAGGTTCCTGGTCCAAGAATGTCTGTTCTCCTTAGCCCCACCCACAGGAAATGCCTGTCCAGACTGTTTGAGTCTGCCTTGATGAAAAAAGAAGTCTCCTGTTTGGTTGGAGGCTGAGTCTGGCTTCTGACAGACGAAAGGATGGATGGAAGGATGGAGTTTGAATAATGAGGCTGGTCCTGCTACTCATGTCCTCTAGTTTAGATAAGGAGACATTTGATGGTTTTCAGGACTGTTCTGGTTGATCTAGTTAGGTCATAAGGTTATAAAGCTGAAGACTAAACAGTGTGCTGACGTTCCCGTAAACTAAATGAGTTATTTTCTGCAGGAGGTGTGTTAAGAAAACACCAATGGGGATATAAAATAGCCCTCATTCCTTTCCATTCTCTAATTATCTTAAGATGTTGAGTATTAGTTGCTCTTGGTGTAGTGTGTGCTCATGTTTTGTGAGCACTTTGTCGAGACTTTCCTTCTCCTCTTTTCTCTGTCATTACATTATGCTGCGAATATTTTCCACTGCAGCCTAAAGCCACTGATCTAATTATACAACTTTGTAAATACTTCCAGATATCTTTGGTTAGACTTGTTTCAAACGTCTTTTCCAAACTCATAAGAGTAGCCAGCTGAAGATTTCTCACTGGACTCATTTTCCATCAGACTGATAGCTGCTGGGGGAAATGGACACAAGTCTCAACGAGGAAGATGATGCCTGTTAAAGTGAAGATGGAAAGAAGCTCAAAACTAAAGACGTGAAGCCGTGTTCCAAGAAGCTGAAGAAAAAAGAATGTATGGATGTTCCTGATTTTAAAACACTCTTTAAAGCTCTCTCTTGTGCTCCAAAAAAAAAAAAAAAAAAAGAAATAAAGTCTCCCTTCTGTTGAGTTACAACCTTTTTCCATGTTCCTTCTCTATTATCTTTGACTTTCAGTATGCAGGATGATGTCTTGGCACACTTTGACACTCTTAGGAGGTTTCCTTTTTTTAACATATTCAATGCTTTTCAATTGTATATTACATTTCCAGGTTTGTCAGGTGTTCTGTTATTTTTAAGAGGTGATATGTCATAACTAGAAAAGCACTCGGAGAGCGTAGACTCCACCAAGGCGGATTAGCCCCACCCCACTTTCACTTCTGTCACCAGTGGTCTGCTCTGACCAACTGAATAAACCACACATGTGCCCAGGGGCGTCACAGATATTTAAAATGTGGGGGTGTTCAAGGTTGTGGCCCATGAGCAAAATATTCTGAATCTGTCATCGGAAAATTAACGAACAATTGTCCATTAATGGTTAAATTTTTATATTAAAAAAGTAATATATGGCCGGAAAAAAAATAACAAAAATGTGTTTTTCCTCAATTAAACATTTATTCAATTCATAAGTAAAAATTCTGACATAAAAAAGTACAAATTGTAAGATAAAAAATCTAAATTATTAGATAAAAAGTAAAACTTCTGAGATGAAAAACTGATATAAATTTGGATTTAAAAAATCAGACACTGATTTTACAGACACTGTACCTTTTTTTTCTTACAAAAGTATTTTGTCCATGTCAGGGGAGACGACTAAAAATATGTTCCTCAGGGGGAACATCAGTGAAAAAAGTCCTAGAACCACTGTCTTAGGGTAAATGTCACAGAACAAGACATAGTTTAGTTAACTTAGTTTAACAACAGTAACATTTCTCATTACTTACTGGTTAATGACTGTTTGTTAACACCATGAAGAAGAACTGTTTACATTACCGCTGAACTGAGGTGTGCTTCATTTACATACGTATACTGTTGTTCCGCCCGGGCGGGTAAACAGTTTAAACCATAGATATTGTAACAGCCCCGAAATGTTATTGATGTTTGTTTGGCGCAGTAACTGTTTATCCTGAAATAAAAAGTAGGTGAGACCAACTCTCCGTTCGTTTCCTGGATCCAGTAACGATACAATATATAAACTCAGGAAAAAGTGGAGGGTATGAAATCATCTGGTTGGAGAAGTGGGGGTGTCGCAACACCCCCATCCCCCACAGGTGTGACGCCCATGCACGTGCCCCCCCACATACCTCCCCTAATCACCACCAAAATGTAATCATTTGTTCCCTGTGCCAGTATCAACATTTCCTGAAAATTTCAGCCAAATTTGTTAGTAACCTTTTGAGTTATCTTGCTATCAGACAGAGAGACAAACAAACACCAGCAAAAAATTAACAACATGTAACTGTGGTTCTATGAATTGCTAATGACCACTAGAGGTGGAGCTTCAAGCCCTAAATGATCATTTTTGCGCAGGTCGAGTACTAATGACAGCAAAGGTACCTGTGACCCACATGTGTCTAAAGTCACATGACGCAGAAGCTCAGTCCCTTAAAGGTGTCATTCCACTGAAAACCACTTTTCCACGCTCCTTTTGGAATCTAATGGGTCACCCCGACTTACCAACACATGCTGCCTTTGACAGTGGTTTGTCACCTCCACTGGCTGCATACTGCATTCACAGAAAACAACGAGAGGAACGAGGGACCCAGAAAAAGCCGGTCCATCTGACATCAGAGGGACTTTAGCGTCACTCACGTAGGGTTAAGCCCGACCCCGGCAGCGAATCTGAAGTAGCATTAGCATCTACAAGAGAAGACAGCGCCACAGTAGCTGATGGTGGATCAAACTGGTTCATGTGCTCTCTGTGGAAATAAAGCCTTGTTTTTTTCCCTTCACGTTTTCAGAACAAGCAACGGCCTAACCCTAATCCTAACCCTGGATGATACTTAGGTACATGCACAGTGAGAGTGGAGGGGGGAGTGTTCCTTCACGCATTCTGAGCCAATCAGAGACACCTCGTGACCGCATCATGGACATGTATGAGGAAGTACCGGTAAACTCTGTTGTTCGACCTCAAGTCAATTTTCTAACATGTAAAAAGCTGGAAACAAAACAATCTGGACTTTTTTTTTTTTTTTTAATAGAACCAACGCACCATGTATTCAATAACAATGGAGAACACAGTAATATTAATGAAATAACCATGGAATTACAGCTTTAATCATCTCGCAAATGCACAAGGATTCTGAGGGACCAAACGCTCTGGCGGTCATCCAGCATTCATAGAATCACAGTTACATCCTCAATTACATCCCTGTAATAAATATATCAGTAAATATATATGACGGAATATGGAGATTTTAAAAAGTAAACACAGGGGTGGCACGGTGGTGCAGTGGTTAGCACTCGTGCCTCACAGCAAGAAGGACCCTGGTTCGAATCCCACACCAGACCTTTCTGTGTGGAGTTTGCATGTCCTCCCCGTGTCCACGTGGGTTTTCGCCGGGCACTCCGTTTTCCTCCCACCATCCAAGTGAGTGATTGTTTGTCTATGTATGTTCAGCCCTGCGATGAACTGGCGTCTCATACAGGGTGTACCCCGCCTTCGCCCATTGTAGCTGGATTAAGCCCCCAGTGACCCCCGCGACCCTAGTGAGGATAAAGCGGGTTCAGATAATGAATGAATGAATGAATGAAAAAAGTAAACACATTTAACAGCACACGTCCCATTTATTTATTTACTTTTTAGTTAATCACTTTATAAACTTTCTTAAACCATGGACTCACTGTGTCATTTCCTTAGCCTATTTGTGGACTCACCAACTGACCAAAGATAGCACCAAACCCCCATATGGGCCCGTTATGATCAATTCATTTGGGCTTATTAGCAATCGTGTGAAACAGAAGTATCCCTACAGCCCACTAACCAGCAATGGAAAGATGCATAAAAGATGGGGGAAAAATCCTTAAATGGTAATAGTGGTATTATTTATATTATTAATCTGGCACAGCTCCCCTGTACCATTCCGCACACTGGTGCGCGCAATAGCACGCACAATGGCACGCGTTCTAGCACGGGTTATGGAACGCACTGGCGCGCTTTCACGCCTTACAGGGCGTGTGCCATTGCGCATGCCAGAATGCGCCCTGTGACGCGTGAAAGCGCGCCAGTGCGTGTGCTAGAACGCGTTCTGTAACGCGTGATATAATAAACACAACGCGTGGCTATGTGAACACTTTGGCTTGCCATAGGGGCGCTGCCTGGGCCAAAGCAAGCAAGACAAAAAAAAAAAAAAGACGGTCATATGCTGGCGCCCCATAGAGGATTGTGCCCTGGTCTGTCGCCCAGTCTGCCCATAGCTAAAACCAGGTCTGTATTTGTCTATATATGTTCAGCCCTGAGATGAACTGTAGACTCATACAGGGTGTACCCCGCCTTCACCCATTGTAGCTGGATTAGGTCCCCAGTGACCCGAGTGAGGATAAAGCGGGTTCAGACGAGGGGTGATGAGTGACAATACGTTGTCCTCATTCTACTACTGCTGCTTTTGTTTTGCTATTGTTCTTCTTCTATGGTGCCAACCAGAAGCATGCTAACACAAGAGGGTATGAAGCTCCACCTAGTGTGACTAAGAATATACCTCCCTCGATAATTCACCTTTCTCTGGTGCATGTAAATTTGGATTTCTGGGAAACTCTAGCTTAATTGGAATAAGGTAATAATTCAAATGTCAAAGTCCATGTATTTTAAACATATTGAGTGATTTGCTGTAGAGCAGGGGTGTCCAAATCCAGTCCTGGAGGGCTGGTATCCTGCCTGTTTTAGATATGTCCCTCTTCCACCACAACTGGTTCAATGAATGATCAGCTCATCATAAAGCTCAGGGGGAGTCTGATAATGATTTAATGTCTTCCAGGTGGTGTGATGGAAGAGGGAAATAGCTAAAACTCGAGGACACCCCTGCTGTAGAGTATTTTAAACTGAGGAAAGGGGAGACCCATGTTCTGTCACAGATTTTACTACCAACCTGTGGCCCTTAAATTGCTGCCTGTGAATATAAAACCATGTTTTCTGACAAAATGTCTCAGCCAAAACCTAATAAGTTATGACCCATTCATAACCTGGTAAATTTCTTGCAGCCATTTATTAAATTAAACCAGATGCTGTAGAAAATCATCTTGTGCCATTTATGACGAATGAAAGTATGGCATTGTCTTACATGTGATGGCTTTGATTAGAGTATTAGAGGATGTAATACAAAGAATAAAGTACTGAAATATGAATGATCAAGCAACCATCAAAAGAGAATAATTATTCCAGTCACATCACAAATGTTTTTAATCTTCAAATTAACATTCAGTTGCATTGAATTAATGGAACGAAGATAGATAAGAGGTGTGTGTCACCCTTGTTGTGTTAGTGCTGCATTCTTAACATGTGTCATGACCTCCGCTCCAGTGACCTTTCCCCCAATCTCCACACTCACCTGGTCCTGCACTGCGCAGCTGCAAGCCGTTCCTAATCGGTGGCTATATAAGCAGTAAGGCTTGTAGCTGCCAGTGCAGGACCATTCAGATATGTCACCTCCATAACCCGGAAAATCGCTTCCATCTCCCCAATCACCATAACCCGGACACTCATCATCACCACGGACTCTGGCCGTCCACTCCCAGGTTGTGTTTGTCTTGTCTTTATGTTGTAGTTTTGTTATTAAATTATTTTGCCCTTCAGTACTGTGCATTGGAGTCCTCCTGTTCCACCTCACCCCGATCCGTGACAGAATGGTCCTGCCACCATCTGGACTCCGCCAGTGCTGAAGGGACCCTTTTTGTTTTTAGTTTTCCCCGTTTTGTTCTGTCTAAAGTCTGTCCAGTCTTGCGTTCTGTCCCTGTCTGTGTATTTCCCAGTTAGTTATGTTTCCCTGCCCCAACATTCAGTTTATCTGCCCAGCGTCCTGTATATCCTTCCTAGCGTCCTGTATATCCTTCCTGGCGTTCTGTGTTCCTTTCTAGCGTTGTGTGTCGCTTTCTAGCGTTGTGTGTCGCTTCCTAGCGTTGTGTGTCGCTTCCTAGCGTTGTGTGTCGCTTCCTAGCGTTGTGTGTCGCTTCCTAGCGTTGTGTGTCGCTTCCTAGCGTTCTGTGTGTCGCTTCCTAGCGTTCTGTGTGTCGCTTCCTAGCGTTCTGTGTGTCGCTTCCTAGCGTTCTGTGTGTCGCTTCCTAGCGTTCTGTGTGTCGCTTCCTAGCGTTCTGTGTGTCGCTTCCTAGCGTTCTGTGTGTCGCTTCCTAGCGTTCTGTGTGTCGCTTCCTAGCGTTCTGTGTGTCGCTTCCTAGCGTTCTGTGTATCTGGCTTAAGCGTTCTGTGTATCTGGTTTAAGCGTTCTGTGTATCTGGTTTAAGCGTTCTGTGTATCTGGTTTAAGCGGTCTGTGTTTCTGGCTTAAGCGGTCTGTGTCTCTGTCTCGTTCTGTGTTTTCCTGCCCAGTGTTCTGTGTTTCTGGATTAGCGTTCTGTGTTTCTGGATTAGCGTTCTGTGTTTCTGGATTAGCGTTCTGTGTTTCTGGATTAGCGTTCTGTGTTTCTGGATTAGCGTTCTGTGTTTCTGGATTAGCGTTCTGTGTATTTCCCAGCTAGTTATGTGTCCCTGCCCGTGCGTTCTGTGTTTTTGGCTAGCGTTCTGTGTTTTTGGCTAGCGTTCTGTGTATTTCCCAGCTAGTTGTGTCCCTACCCGTGCGTTCTGTGTTTTTGGCTAGCGTTCTGTGTTTTTGGCTAGCGTTCTGTGTTTTTTGGCTAGCGTTCTGTGTTTTTTGGCTAGCGTTCTGTGTTTTTTGGCTAGCGTTCTGTGTTTCTGGCTAGCGTTCCGAGTTTCTGGCTAGCGTTCCGAGTTTCTGGCTAGCGTTCCGAGTTTCTGGCTAGCGTTCCGAGTTTCTGGCTAGCGTTCCGAGTTTCTGGCTAGCGTTCCGAGTTTCTGGCTAGCGTTCCGAGTTTCTGGCTAGCGTTCCGAGTTTCTGGCTAGCGTTCCGAGTTTCTGGCTAGCGTTCCGAGTTTCTGGCTAGCGTTCCGAGTTTCTGGCTAGCGTTCCGAGTTTCTGGCTTTTTGTCTTGTCTTCTGGCTTTTTGTCTTGTCTTCTGGCTTTTTGTCTTGTCTTCTGGCTTTTTGTCTTGTCTTCTGGCTTTTTGTCTTGTCTTCTGGCTTTTTGTCTTGTCTTCTGGCTTTTTGTCTTGTCTTCTGGCTTTTTGTCTTGTCTTCTGGCTTTTTGTCTTGTCTTCTGGCTTTTTGTCTTGTCTTCTGGCTAGTTGTCTTGTCTTTTGGCTAGTTGTCTTGTCTTCTGGCGTTGTGTCTTTTCGTCGGTCTTGGTCTGTCGTTGGTCTTTTCTGTCTGTTCCTGTCCCTGACTCTTGCTCGTTGCTCGCTTCTGTCCCCTGTCCCTGACTCTTGCCCGTTGCGGGCTTCTGTCCCCTGTCCCTGCCTGTTGCCCGTTGCTGGCTTCTGTCCCCGGTCCCTGCCTGTTGCCCGTTGCTGGTTTCCGTCCCTTGTCCCTGCCTGTTGCCCGTCGCTGGCTTCTGTCCCCTGTCCTTGCTTGTTGTTCGTTTCTGCCTGCCTGTTTCCTGTCCCTGCCTGTTGCCCGTTTCTTTTTGTCTTGTTCCTGTCTCAGCCAGAGTCCGTGGTGACCCCACCCAATCAGTCTCCTTGGTCCTCAGTCAGACCAGTTCAGTTGCTCCTGCTACCAACCCAGACCTCTCAGGCCACTCAGTCCTGAGGGTCTTCCGCCCGGAAGGGTTCAACGCCGCCCTACTCAGGGGGTTTCCACACCGCCCTGCCCAGAGGGTACTCCGCCCAGGGGGTTTCCACACCGCCCTGCCCAGAGGGATGCCACACCGCTCTGCCCAGAGGGTACTCCGCCCAGGGGGTTTCCACACCGCCCTGCCCAGAAGGATGCCACACCGCTCTGCCCAGAGGGTACTCCGCCAGGGGGTTTCCACACCGCCCTGCCCAGAAGGGATTCCACACCGCTCTGCCCAGAGGGTACTCCGCCCAGGGGGTTCCCACACCGCCCTGCCCAGAAGGATGCCACACCGCTCTGCCCAGAGGGTACTCCGCCAGGGGGTTTCCACACCGCCCTGCCCAGAAGGGATTCCACACCGCTCTGCCCAGAGGGTACTCCGCCCAGGGGGTTTCCACACCGCCCTGCCCAGAAGGATGCCACACCGCTCTGCCCAGAGGGTACTCCGCCAGGGGGTTGGTTTCCACACCGCCCTGCCCAGAAGGGATTCCACACCGCTCTGCCCAGAGGGTACTCCGCCCAGGGGGTTTCCACACCGCCCTGCCCAGAAGGATGCCACACCGCTCTGCCCAGAGGGTACTCTGACCAGGAGGTTACCATGCCGCCCTGCTCGGAGAAATACTACTTAAAAATGTTTTTATTTTTGAGCTCTGGACAACGGGGGGGGGTTTGTGTTTTTTTGTTTTTGTTTTTTAGGGGCTTCAGGAGCCGCCCCTTAGGGGGGGGTACTGTCATGACCTCCGCTCCAGTGACCTTTCCCCCAATCTCCACACTCACCTGGTCCTGCACTGCGCAGCTGCAAGCCGTTCCTAATCGGTGGCTATATAAGCAGTAAGGCTTGTAGCTGCCAGTGCAGGACCATTCAGATATGTCACCTCCATAACCCGGAAAATCGCTTCCATCTCCCCAATCACCATAACCCGGACACTCATCATCACCACGGACTCTGGCCGTCCACTCCCAGGTTGTGTTTGTCTTGTCTTTATGTTGTAGTTTTGTTATTAAATTATTTTGCCCTTCAGTACTGTGCATTGGAGTCCTCCTGTTCCACCTCACCCCGATCCGTGACAGAATGGTCCTGCCACCATCTGGACTCCGCCAGTGCTGAAGGGACCCTTTTTGTTTTTAGTTTTCCCCGTTTTGTTCTGTCTAAAGTCTGTCCAGTCTTGCGTTCTGTCCCTGTCTGTGTATTTCCCAGTTAGTTATGTTTCCCTGCCCCAACATTCAGTTTATCTGCCCAGCGTCCTGTATATCCTTCCTAGCGTCCTGTATATCCTTCCTGGCGTTCTGTGTTCCTTTCTAGCGTTGTGTGTCGCTTTCTAGCGTTGTGTGTCGCTTCCTAGCGTTGTGTGTCGCTTCCTAGCGTTGTGTGTCGCTTCCTAGCGTTGTGTGTCGCTTCCTAGCGTTGTGTGTCGCTTCCTAGCGTTCTGTGTGTCGCTTCCTAGCGTTCTGTGTGTCGCTTCCTAGCGTTCTGTGTGTCGCTTCCTAGCGTTCTGTGTGTCGCTTCCTAGCGTTCTGTGTGTCGCTTCCTAGCGTTCTGTGTGTCGCTTCCTAGCGTTCTGTGTGTCGCTTCCTAGCGTTCTGTGTGTCGCTTCCTAGCGTTCTGTGTATCTGGCTTAAGCGTTCTGTGTATCTGGTTTAAGCGTTCTGTGTATCTGGTTTAAGCGTTCTGTGTATCTGGTTTAAGCGGTCTGTGTTTCTGGCTTAAGCGGTCTGTGTCTCTGTCTCGTTCTGTGTTTTCCTGCCCAGTGTTCTGTGTTTCTGGATTAGCGTTCTGTGTTTCTGGATTAGCGTTCTGTGTTTCTGGATTAGCGTTCTGTGTTTCTGGATTAGCGTTCTGTGTTTCTGGATTAGCGTTCTGTGTTTCTGGATTAGCGTTCTGTGTATTTCCCAGCTAGTTATGTGTCCCTGCCCGTGCGTTCTGTGTTTTTGGCTAGCGTTCTGTGTTTTTGGCTAGCGTTCTGTGTATTTCCCAGCTAGTTGTGTCCCTACCCGTGCGTTCTGTGTTTTTGGCTAGCGTTCTGTGTTTTTGGCTAGCGTTCTGTGTTTTTTGGCTAGCGTTCTGTGTTTTTTGGCTAGCGTTCTGTGTTTTTTGGCTAGCGTTCTGTGTTTCTGGCTAGCGTTCCGAGTTTCTGGCTAGCGTTCCGAGTTTCTGGCTAGCGTTCCGAGTTTCTGGCTAGCGTTCCGAGTTTCTGGCTAGCGTTCCGAGTTTCTGGCTAGCGTTCCGAGTTTCTGGCTAGCGTTCCGAGTTTCTGGCTAGCGTTCCGAGTTTCTGGCTAGCGTTCCGAGTTTCTGGCTAGCGTTCCGAGTTTCTGGCTAGCGTTCCGAGTTTCTGGCTTTTTGTCTTGTCTTCTGGCTTTTTGTCTTGTCTTCTGGCTTTTTGTCTTGTCTTCTGGCTTTTTGTCTTGTCTTCTGGCTTTTTGTCTTGTCTTCTGGCTTTTTGTCTTGTCTTCTGGCTTTTTGTCTTGTCTTCTGGCTTTTTGTCTTGTCTTCTGGCTTTTTGTCTTGTCTTCTGGCTAGTTGTCTTGTCTTTTGGCTAGTTGTCTTGTCTTCTGGCGTTGTGTCTTTTCGTCGGTCTTGGTCTGTCGTTGGTCTTTTCTGTCTGTTCCTGTCCCTGACTCTTGCTCGTTGCTCGCTTCTGTCCCCTGTCCCTGACTCTTGCCCGTTGCGGGCTTCTGTCCCCTGTCCCTGCCTGTTGCCCGTTGCTGGCTTCTGTCCCCGGTCCCTGCCTGTTGCCCGTTGCTGGTTTCCGTCCCTTGTCCCTGCCTGTTGCCCGTCGCTGGCTTCTGTCCCCTGTCCTTGCTTGTTGTTCGTTTCTGCCTGCCTGTTTCCTGTCCCTGCCTGTTGCCCGTTTCTTTTTGTCTTGTTCCTGTCTCAGCCAGAGTCCGTGGTGACCCCACCCAATCAGTCTCCTTGGTCCTCAGTCAGACCAGTTCAGTTGCTCCTGCTACCAACCCAGACCTCTCAGGCCACTCAGTCCTGAGGGTCTTCCGCCCGGAAGGGTTCAACGCCGCCCTACTCAGGGGGTTTCCACACCGCCCTGCCCAGAGGGATGCCACACCGCTCTGCCCAGAGGGTACTCCGCCCAGGGGGTTTCCACACCGCCCTGCCCAGAAGGATGCCACACCGCTCTGCCCAGAGGGTACTCCGCCAGGGGGTTTCCACACCGCCCTGCCCAGAAGGGATTCCACACCGCTCTGCCCAGAGGGTACTCCGCCCAGGGGGTTCCCACACCGCCCTGCCCAGAAGGATGCCACACCGCTCTGCCCAGAGGGTACTCCGCCAGGGGGTTTCCACACCGCCCTGCCCAGAAGGGATTCCACACCGCTCTGCCCAGAGGGTACTCCGCCCAGGGGGTTTCCACACCGCCCTGCCCAGAAGGATGCCACACCGCTCTGCCCAGAGGGTACTCCGCCAGGGGGTTGGTTTCCACACCGCCCTGCCCAGAAGGGATTCCACACCGCTCTGCCCAGAGGGTACTCCGCCCAGGGGGTTTCCACACCGCCCTGCCCAGAAGGATGCCACACCGCTCTGCCCAGAGGGTACTCTGACCAGGAGGTTACCATGCCGCCCTGCTCGGAGAAATACTACTTAAAAATGTTTTTATTTTTGAGCTCTGGACAACGGGGGGGGGTTTGTGTTTTTTTGTTTTTGTTTTTTAGGGGCTTCAGGAGCCGCCCCTTAGGGGGGGGTACTGTCATGACCTCCGCTCCAGTGACCTTTCCCCCAATCTCCACACTCACCTGGTCCTGCACTGCGCAGCTGCAAGCCGTTCCTAATCGGTGGCTATATAAGCAGTAAGGCTTGTAGCTGCCAGTGCAGGACCATTCAGATATGTCACCTCCATAACCCGGAAAATCGCTTCCATCTCCCCAATCACCATAACCCGGACACTCATCATCACCACGGACTCTGGCCGTCCACTCCCAGGTTGTGTTTGTCTTGTCTTTATGTTGTAGTTTTGTTATTAAATTATTTTGCCCTTCAGTACTGTGCATTGGAGTCCTCCTGTTCCACCTCACCCCGATCCGTGACAACATGTGATGGTTTTGATTGAAATACAGAATATCCATGTAATGGGCAAGAATTAAGCATTGAAATATGATCATAAAACATGCCAGTGATACATGAGGTTTCAACAACAGAACCTTAACCATTACACTGCCTTCTCAAGTGATACTCATAGAGCTGTTTGTAGCTTTGCAAGTTGTTATTCTGGAGCCCCTATTGCAATGGACATATAACTTTGAAAATGATAAAAACCTATTAAATGATTCCATATTTTCGCCTGATTTTTGTTGCCTATAAATGATGGCAACTTCAATTTTTTTTGCCATTGTTTGATGATATAAAAGAATCTTAAATAATGAAAATTTTTACATTTACAAACTATCCTGTCACAATAAAAGGTGAATAACCTGAACAAATGTGAACATCTTGAAATGTCTAAAGAAAATTAGACAAAATTTGAACCGCTTTCTGCTTCTGTTACTAAGAGTTTAGTATCTTTGAAATAACACTGTGACTTCATATATTATATAGTTACATGACTATTATCTCATAATTTTGGCTTTTTATCTTATAATTTTACATTTCATTTCATAATTTTGATGTTTTATCTCACAATTTTGAGTTTTTATTTCATAATTTTGACTTTTTATCTTAAAATTATAAATTTTTATCTCATATTTATAACTTTTTTTTTTTAATCTCATGACTTTTTATCTCAGTTATGACTTTTCTTCCCCCATTTTTTCTAAATTTCCTTCCTAACCGTGACTCGATCAAACACATTATCTACACAGTAACTGACTTTCAAAGGCTTTATTTTAGATACTTTTGAACTTTTCTGAATTTATTTTCTGAAGCATTATTGCGTTCATGACAAAAAAAAAACAGTTTTAATTTTGTACTTTATTACAATTGAGAAGTTGTACTTTTTTACTTTTACTTAAGTAGAAGAGTTGAATCAGTACTTCTACTTTTACCCGAATATTTTTTCACACAAGTAGCTGTACTTCTACTTAAGTACAGAATATGAGTACTTTGAACACCTCTGAACTAGAAAGCACTTGGAGAGTGCAGAACTCCACCTTGTATGTGGTGTTTATGTCATATGTGAACTACTGTAATAAAGGGGTTAAGTGCAACAACAAATGACTAAAACATTACTGTATCAAGACAATGGTCCAGATCACCTGCAAATGAAACCTTATATTATTTAACCTTTATTAAATTCAGCAAAGTCTGTTTTTTTAGTTATATTTTTGCAATGATAAGCTGGAAGGACAAACCCTTGTGTAATTATAATACTGTACAAAGGAAACAACTCTCTATATGTCTAAAATAAAACATATATAGAGTTGTTTTTTTTTGGTTTTTTATTATTTTATTTGGATTAAGTACATATGTATGAATGTATGTATGTGTGTGTGTGTGTGTGTGTGTGTGTGTGTGTGTGTGTGTGTGTGTGTGTGTGTGTATGTATGTATGTATGTATGTGTGTGTGTGTGTGTGTGTGTGTGTGTGTGTGTGTGTGTATGTATGTATGTGTGTGTGTGTGTGTGTGTGTGTGTGTGTGTGTATGTATGTATGTATGTATGTATGTGTGTATGTATGTGTGTGTGTGTGTGTGTGTATGTATGTATGTATGTGTGTGTGTGTGTGTGTGTGTGTGTGTGTGTGTGTGTGTGTATGTATGTATGTATGTATTTTTTTTATTTATTTATTTTTATTATTAAGTCAAATTCTGGTGTTCATTATAAGTTACAGACAGATTAAATTGCAATAGCCTCCTAAAACCCAGAGATTTTTTAAGAAGATAATTGAACAGAAGTGTTATAGTTGAAGGAATCATGTTGCAGCATGTATTTTTTCAAACACATTATTATTATTATTATTATTATTATTTTAGCAAATGTCCCCTGTAGTGGACCATTGAGATATGTTTGATATTGAATTAATTTTCAAATGGATTTAAAAACAAATACTTGAAGAATATACAGTTGGATTATATATCTATGGGTATTATTTTATCCTTTTCACAACCATGAAATTATAAGTTTTGATTTTTTACATTAAATAATCACCTTTTTTGGAAATGGCACAATGCAACAGTTTTTTCCGATGTATTTTTAAATGGTTTTATTGAATGTCCTTAGCAATAGTCAACTTTTATTATTTTTTTTCTGTTCAATAAACCTATGAAAGTCTTTTCCCTGAAAGAGGATTCGGGGTGTCAGGAGTATAGAGTAAAAATATAAATGCTGAATATTATGAAGTTAATCTCAGTATCATATCACACACTTCCTAAAATTCAAATGTCAGAATTTTAAATAAGGAGAGGGAGAAAAAAAGGCACATAAAATAAAGGGAGATATAAAAATTTTTTGAGGACTGAAAGTCTGAAAGAAGAAGGAGTGTCTGCGTGGCCGTTCTGTTCCAGTGCGGCTTGAGTTGCCGGGCTGAGCCAAACTTTATCCGTCCTTCTGTACCCACAGTCTGACTGCTCCATCTGCCAGCAGTTACTAGAGAAGATGCCACACACTCACACACACACACACACACACACACACACACACACACTGGTTTCCAGGTTTCATGAGGACCAAGTACAATAGGGGGGGGGGGGGGGTACTTAAATTTCCCACAAAATACACTAAGTAATGCAAAAAATGTGGAGGAAAAATATATACAAAACATGTTAAAATCCTCTAAAATTCACCAAAAAAAAAAATAAACTAACACAAAAGACAATGAAAAATCCAAAACATGCTCTTAGAAAACACAGGAAAAATACACACAAAAAAGTGATAAAATTACCAAAATACATGCAAATGTTAATTACCACACCCCCCAAAAGGGAGAGGGGTATTGTGTTTGAGTTTGTTTGTTTGTTTGTTTGTTTGTTTGTTTGTTAGCAGGTTTATGCAAAAACTCCAGGACCAATTTCCATGGAATGTTCAGGAATGGTGCAAAGTAGACCACAATAAATCCCATTTAATTTTGGGGAATGTAGGTCAAAGGTCAAGTTCACAGTCACCACAATTGTGTTTTCACAATGATGAGGTCATGTCAAATGTGTGCAAGGGGGCAAGGTTTGTTGTGCCAGGCACCACATGTTGTATTAATTTAGGCTATTAACATGTTTATTCAACACCTTCAACAGTTTCAACAAAACAACAGTTTTCTTTAATTGTATTAAATATTTTAATCAGATTAATCGTGATGATGGATTAATCTGTATTAATGTATTGATTTTGACAGCTCTAGTTTATTGGGGACATCGTTTGCATGGATTTGTGTAGTTCAAATAGATTTATATTTTCCTAGTTTCCTAGTACTACATTTATATTTAACCCCTCATGGGTACCTGAATTTTGGTTTCCATGATAACGGAGGTCCCCATAGTGCAGTGGTTCTCACATCCGGTCCTCATGGCCCAGTGTCCTGCATATCACACCTAGTTCAGGTATTGATCAGCTTTTCATGAGCCTGACAATGATTTACTGGCTTCCAGGTGTGAGAGAGAGATAAATAAATAAATGAAAATAAATAAATAAACTAATTACATGTTTTTTGTTTAGTTTTATTTTTTTTACTTTAGTAAAAAAATTACATGTAGGTTTTAAATTATTTATTTATTTATTTATTTATTTGTGATTATTTTTTAAAAAAAGAAGATTTTATGTTATTTTATTTAAAAAATATATATTTTTGTAATTTTTAAAAAATTCTTTTGTAATTGTAAATTCCCATTATTAATTTAAAAAATAATAACTTTATTTTTTTAATCATTTCATTTTTTTTTATTGTTTTTTTAAATGTATATATTATTATTTTTTTATTAAAAAAAAGAAGAGGGAGATACTGTATCTAAAACATGCAGGACCCGAGGACCGGATTCGAGAACCACTGCCATAGTGTGGCTGTGTAAACAGATCAATGTCCCCATAAAGATAGGAATACAAATACACACACACACACAATCACACACACACACACACACACACACACAGTCCTCTGTATTGCTTGTGCATACAAAAGCCTAAAACCCTCAAGACTGCACACACATACATGAACAGAGAAGAAATCGGAGCTGTAGGGCAGGGTGGAGTCCATTCTGCCTTCTCAGCAGATCCTTTAGTTTTTCACCTCAGTAGCTGCAGCAGCACAGGCATCATAACTTACTTTGATGATATAGCATTTCATTTCCTATACAAAAAGAAAAGAAAATGGGGCTGTGCACCTTTGCATGTCGTGTGTCCTGCGTAGTCAAACTGTGCGGGTATGTTGTGGCCTGAGTGAGAGTGTCTCAGAGCGAGAGGACAGAGCTATAAACAGAAAAGGCTGAAAATGGAGCTTTATGACCAGTGGGCACAAAGCTGTCAAAAAGTTGGCTGCAACGAAAGAGAAAAAAAAGAAGGGAGAGCCAAGTCGATATACAACATCCCATTTGCTATGAGTGGTTCTTTCTTTTTCTTCTACACACACACACACACACACACACACACACATATACACACACATCTTTTTTCCTTCTTTTCCTATTGGCTTGGTGTAAGGAATGCTTACCCAGTGGTAGCTGGGAGACAGGCCATGAGGAGACAGGCAATCACAGCAGGGAGTGGGAAAAAGATGAGGAAAGAACACACATTTGGAGAGAAAAGCAGAGAAAAAAAACGATATTATAGAAAAAAAAAACAACCTAACTTCGAATAGTTGCTTTTTTCCCAGCCCTCATGTCTGAATATTTGAAATCAGCTCTTCTGAACATGTCACGATACACTGGACATTTTACTTTATTGGTTTTTACTACAACACTATTTATAAAGTCAGATTGAATTCAGTTCCACCTGGACTGTATATAATTAGTAGATGGAGGAACTATTGGTTTTGTAACATCTGTTTTGTAGCAACTAGTTTGTTGTTGTCCATTATCATATTGGCTTCTTGGAAGTAGATTCCTGGAGAGGGAGAGTGACGACAACTCTGTTTACTGCAGTGGTTCAGGTTTTTCACAGCAATGGCAGAACATGGAGCCCCTCAAAAGTTCCCAGAAGTTAGCAAAAACTAACTACGACTTAATGTACTTTAATGTACGGAGCAACACTTTGTTGTTTAAAAATGTGACATTTTCATATCAGTAGGGCATTAGAATTAAATTGACATGAATAATTAATTACTGTAATAATTAATTACGTTAGCATACTTTCAAGGAGAAAGTATGCTAACGTAATTAATTATTACAGATGATAGGATTTAGAGAATGTTAATAGGATAACGATAACCCCTGCAACAGGCAAGTAACTGTACATTCTGCTTTGTAACTATAACTTAATCCAGCCCTGTTGATTTATACTAGTCGGAAGATGAATGTTCAGGGGTTGTGATTACTGCTGTTATCAGCTGTTTTTTGGAGTGGAAGAAAGCAGAACCTAATTGACAGAACACAAACCAAATTTATCTGTATAGTTTTATTTTTCATACATATGTATCATTAGACCTGTTTAAATTTTTTTTTATTATTATTATTTTAAAGCAAATTGCTGTGATTCCCATTCTTCAACCTCTGGAATGAGTAGATATCAAATTATTTTGATTTTGGACCATGGGAAGGCCTGCCTCATGAGCCATGAAGTTTTAATGTTTGTTTTTGTTAAAAAACACCTGACATGTTGCCCCAAAATTACACAAAATTAGTAAATGCTTATTTTTTCTTTCCAGTGTTACATTTCATTGAATACATTTAATCCTCATTGTAACTCCATAATTACAAAAACTTAATATATTATTAAAGCTACAGCTGAAAACAGCAACATTTGCAGGTCTACTTTCTCTGTCTAAATCTAGAGTAAATATAGAGATGGATGAGCCTGAAGTTTTTTCACACTGGTGTAGAAAATACATTTCAACTTCTGCACTGAGTCATGGAATACAGCTGTCAAGAACAAGTATGGAATCTAATGAGAGACTGGTAACAAGAGCTATAAACAACCCTACCTGGGATATATGATACAGAAATTATACATCAGAATCGAGTATATAATAATAATAATAATAATAATAATAATAATAATAATAATAATAATAATAATAATAATAATAATAATAATAATAATAATAATAATAATAATAATAATAATAATAATAATAATAATAATGTATAACATTTATATAGCACTTTTCTATGTGCACACATATTCAAAGTGCACAGTGGATCCATTATTAATTCACTCTCACATGCTTGCTCCCTCTGGTCCCTTTAATGAGAATAAGTCGATAGATAGATAGATAGATAGATAGATAGATAGATAGATAGATAGATAGATAGATAGATAGATAGATAGATAGATAGATAGATAGATAGATAGATAGATAGATAGATAGATAGATAGATAGATAGATAGATAGATAGATAGATAGAGCTAGCTAGCTAGCTAGCTCTATCTAGTAGCTATCTACTAGATAGTAGCTAGCTAGCTAGCTCTATCTAGTAGCTATCTACTAGATAGTAGCTAGCTAGCTAGCTCTATCTAGTAGCTATCTACTAGATAGTAGCTAGCTAGCTAGCTACTAACATTAGTAACAAACACCCAGGATGTAAAAAGCACATTCTCAGCCCTTCATTATTCTGAAATGTAAACTTGAGTTCACACACACAGTTGTTATCACCCCTACAGACTGACCACCACAGTCACTCAAACACTGTTATTTAGATTCCACTGAACCAAACATGTTGAGAACTAATTACAGTGAGGTGAGTGAAATCACACTGGTGTCTGCCATCCATCAGACTGGTTCAGATTAAAGCTGTGTCCAAATACTCCTGAAGCATATAGTGCATGTTTTTGCATCATGTTTGTATGTATTATTGATTAAGGCAGGGGTCCCCAAACTATTTCCTCTAAGGGCCACATAACTTTTCCCTCCTCAGATGAGGGGCCGGGGTCAGTTAGTAATAGAAAAAGTGTGACGAATGCAGGAGTTCCTAAATGTAAAAATGTATTCTTTTCCAGAAAGCCACAATAAATTAACCCTTTTCTGGATTCAAAAAATAAATAACACTATTTATGAAATAAATAACCCCCTTTGGGTTCTTCACAGAAAAAAAGGTCCATAGAACATAAACTTCTTCGTCTTAACAGGTCCAAGTTCATCTTAGTTGTCAGAGCAGAATCTCTGACTTAAATGACTCATATGAGCGTTTGTCAAAATTATTGTGTTAAAGTAGTTAATAATACTTAATTGTTAGAAAGCCCACACAGTTTAAATGTTTATTTGATTTTTTTGGTTATATTTGTTCAGGAATAACTCCTTTTCTGTAAGTTTTCAAATGTCCCACGCTGAGGAACGCACCACTGGTGTTATTACGGTTATGAACCTGTTTTATTAACCGCTGTGTTGATGTAGGTAACCGTGCCAAGTTCACCATCTCGGCTTCTTTTTCTCTTTTTTATTCATCTATTCCTGGTTTATTACTGTGTGTAGATGCCACAAGGTGAGATAAATAACACAGTACAGTTCGGGTAGATGTTAGCATGGTGTACTGTATAAGCTAATGCTGTTTAGCGCCGGTGTGCTGTTGAAGCTAATACGATAATATGCTAGCTGTCATCTGTGATTTCCGTGAGGTGATTTGTGTGTTCCATGACCCATGTAATACATCTGAGTGACTCATGTAGTCGGTTTTAGTTAATTTATTATTGTATGTATATATTGTTATACTGGGTGTTACTCTGTATTATTACAGACCGCAATGAATAAACCTTCAATGAGGACATCTGTATCCGTGTTCTTTAATCAGAACCACAACCCACACCTTGCCACTCTGAACCAAATCCTGGAGACAACCCCACGCTCTCTGCTTCATTAATAATGAAAATAGTTCATAACTAAGGAACATTTTATTGCAAAAGTCCAACTTTATTATCAAATACAAATACACACATATTTTAAAAATCTAAATGGTCTCTGGCATTGTTCAGGGGGCCGGACCAAATGTGGAGGCGGGCCGTATCCGGCCCACGGGCCATAGTTTGGGGACCACTGGATTAAGGCATTAACAGAAATTTGTTATTCTTCCTCTCCCTTTTACTTGGCATGTAAACACAAGAGCAGTCAGACCTAAACAACAGAAGAGGCATCCACTAGCTAACCTGAGTGATATGAGCAGCAGTGCAGACAACGAGCATTAAGACAGTACACTCTTTTTTTTTCAAACATAATGTGGACAGTGGTGTGTATCTTGGCAGCTGCTGTCTTAACGTTTTTGCACTTAATGTAAAAAGTAAGGACACATGAGGGTTTAGAGCTGTGGGTCCAGACAAGATCCGGACATAAGTTCACCGTACTGATGTTCAGTTAAATTTAACAGAAAACTGAAGGTGTTAGCCTTTGTTTTGTTGGGGTGAAAATATTGATGTTTGTGTCTTGTCACTGAACATTGTTATGTTGCTGTGAACTTTAATACAAGTTGCTCATTGCTGGACAGACGTGTGTCCATATTGTTCCTCCACTGACAATGTGATGACATCATCACAACCTATCGACTCGACTTCGATTTTAATGACAGATAAGTCGACTTGAAAAAAACGGAAGTTGTTAATGTCCTAGTATTGTTATTCTGAGCTATCATCAGAGCGTTCCCTATTCATTACATGTATAGGTCTAGGAACGCTTCATAGTCAGGGGAGGTGGGGCTAAAAGATTGTCTATCAAATCCCTCTGTATGCAATAGGACGGTACTACAACTAATTAGCGTGATCTTTAGAATGACGTAGTTAGACGCCGGAAAGTTCCCGGAGAGTCCTGAGAAAGTTATGAATGACTAAACAACCTGGTGGATTATGGAGGTTAATGACTGTTGTCGCTTCGGTAAAAATAATTTAAAGATTGCTGACGTTTACTCACATTCTTCAGTCATCTTTGATAAAAGGAAATCACCACCTATTGTTGTTCTTCTTCTATGGTTGTTTCTCTCTGAATAGTTGCAGCATCACTTTGTTACGCCCGCCCTTTAACTCTATACTTCATCGTGATTGGTCGGCCAGTTTCAGGGAAATCTAGCCAAAAGTTACATTGAGCGTAACCAGGCTAGTACTACGGTAGCACATAAGATTTGCTGCCACTAGGAGGGGTTAGCACGGCTAGGCTAGGGAAAAAATGTTTATCTGAAGACACTCACCACTTCAAATGTAAAACACCAACTTATTCTTCTCAGTCATGTGTATTATGCTGTTATCAAGTGTCTTTTAAATGTAAAATCAAACATTTGGTCAAATTGGGTCTAGTTGTCCTCATGTGTTATGTCGCCTAATTACTTGTAAGCACAGGTGAGTACACCTGCTAGGCATTGCTGCCTGGCGCACCTCCGACGGTGCAATTTGGGCTGGCTGCAGGGTTGTCAGCCGGGAGCCACCCTTCTCTGATGTTTCGCTCCTTTAATCCCGGAACATCTCCGGGTGGTGGAGCAGCGGCAGGGACGTCTCCCTTTCACTCCCTGCAGCCAGCCTTAGGATCCTCCCTTTCCCCACAACTTGTCTTTCCTTCTCAGCCAGAGCCAGAAGCTCCCTTTGTCAGCCTCCTCCGCTAGTTCTTTCAGCGCCTTTCTCTGCTTAGCTCCTGAGATCCCCAAAGACCTCAGCAGCTGCTGTGTAGATGTTCCAGCATAGCCTCTGCATCCCACTTCCACTGGATAGGTGAAAGCCTTCCATCCTGCTTGGGAGCACTCAGCTGCTAGGTCAGCATACTTTGCCTTCTTTCTCTCGAAAGCAGCCTCCATCCCCTCTTCCCATGGGACCGTCAGTTCCACCATGACGGCTGTCCTCATCGGGATGGACCAGAGAACGATGTCTGGTCTAAGGGAGGTTGAAGTGATTTCTTGAGGGAACTTCAGCTGCCTATCGAGGTCAACTTCCATGTCCCACTTTCCTCCGGGAGACAGGAGGGACCACTGCTTATCGCTGCTGTTTTTGGTTTCTCCCCCTTGCCGGACAAACCGGATCTGCCGCTTTGATGCATTTATGCTGGCCTTGTTTGTTGCAAGCCTGTGAGCCTCCAGGATTTCGGCTAGCTTCCGCAGCACCTGATCGTGGCGCCACCTGAACCGGCCCTGCGTCAATGCCACCTTGCATCCAGATAGGATGTGCTGCAAACTTGGGGTGTTGGCGTTGCAGAGATGGCATGTCTCCTCTGTGCCGTACCAGGTGTGGAGGTTCTGGGGACTGGGAAGGGTGTCGTATGTGGCCCGGATGGTGAAGCTCAACCTAGCCTGGGGTATCTTCCACATATCTGCCCATGTGATGGTTCTGTTACACGCCGCCTCCCACGTTGGCCATCTACCTTGCTGTTGCTGGCCCACTGCTTTGATTTTATAGCCTTCCTCATCCATCTTTACAACTTCGGAGATCACCAGATCTTTCCTCTCCTTCCTTGTTGCCTTGGACCACCTTAGTAGTGTAAGTTATAGGTACATATATGTACTGTATGTTATTTTCTGTAAGGGTTGTAAAGTTTAAAAAAAGATTTATTTGGAATTGTCCAAAAAAATATCTCAAATTTAGAATTCAAATTTAGAGTTTTAGTGTTTAGGCTGAACCATTGATAAACAAATGCCAATTGAACAAAAACATCACATGACTTTATACCTTCATAGACCTCATTACTTGCCCATGTAGAAGAAATGCTACCATTTCAGCATCAAATGTATATATTTTTTCATTTAGAGATTTGTCCACTGGTGATAACAAATGACAATGTTATAATGTTTTGTCTCCTTCACATGGTTGCAATGTTATTTTTCATCACCATGAAAGTTCTTCATTTTGTGTCTGCAGAACAATAGACTGACGTATGTGACATAACTATAGTTTTAAGTTACTTTGAAATACATAGCATAACACAGCTCCTTTAGGAAAAGAGCTATATCTGACTTTTGTATGCACAAGCAATACAGAGGAGTGTTTGTATGTGTGTGTGTGTGTGTGTGTGTGTGTGTGTGTGTGTGTCTATTTGGCAGTAGTTCTCAAATCCCCATGTCCTGCAAGTTTTAGAAATCTCCTTTTCTTCTTTATTTAATAAATAAAATAAAATAAAGAAAAAAATAAAATAAATACATGTATTTTTTAATAAACGCACAAATAAATACTTTTACAAATAAAAAACATAATACAAAAATGTATTAAATAAAAAAATAATAATGAAATATAAAACAATTGAAAAAAATGACAAATAAAAAATAAATTACAAAACAACTTACATTTACAAAATAATACATATAAAATATAAAAATAATAAAAAATAAAACATTTACAAATAAAGAACTAAATGTAATAAATTAATGAAATTTTAAAAAATGTAAAAGAATTTTTTTTTTTTTAATTAAATACCTCCCTCTTCCATCACACCTGAAGGCCATGACATCATCATCAGGCTTCTGAAGAGCTGATCAATAACTGAACTAAGTGTGATAGAAGAGGGAAATAGCTAAAACATGCAGGACACTGGTCCACAAGGACTGGATTTATGGGGACATTCATCTGTTTACACAGTCATGCCATTGGGACCTCTGACATCATTGTCCCCACAAGGGTTAAGTATAAATCTAGGTGAAATCTGTGTGAAGTATTGAAATGATTTCCCCTGTAAACACATTAACTTGTTTTTTCTGGAAATCCCCATAAAGCGTGAGGGGGGGGGGGGTGCAAATTAAAACATGTATTTTTCAAAGGTTTGAATATGTGTTTACATTATGTTTTTTTTTTATTTGTTATATTTTTTATTTAACTTTTTTCTACATTTAATTCTATTATTTAATTTTATTTTAAAAATATTTTTCTTTTTAAAAAATGTTGAAAGTATTTTTATGTATTTTGTTTCAAAAAAGGATGTTTACTTTTTCCATTTATTAATTTTTTATTTAACTTTTTTCTACATTTAATGCTATTATTTAATTTTATTTAAAAAAATATTTTTCTATTTAACATTTTTAAAAGCATTTTTATGTATTTTGTTAAAAAAAAAGGATGTTTACTTTTTCCATATATTCATTTTTTTTTATTTTATTTTATTTTTTTCTACATTTAATGCTATTATTTAATTTTATTTTAAAAATATTTTTCTATTTAAATTGTTTTAAAAGCATTTTTATGTATTTTGTTAAAAAAGGATGTTTACTTTTTCCATGTATTTATTTTTTATTGAATTTTTTATTGAACAGAATTAAATTTTATTATTATAATTTAAATCTTATATTTTGTCATTCTAATTTTTATTTATTTATTTAAGATGCATTTGTGCTCACTACCCAATGCCTACTTTACCTACAAGTGATTATAACAATATTTTTTTATTTTTATTTTTTTTGTCTGCATTTGTTCTCATTGTTTAACACCACAGAGAGGGTGTCAACATTGTTTGAGGTCAATGCATTATTACAGTATAAACGTGGTCCTCATAACACATGGACACCAGTGTATATGTGCAAGGCCAACATACGTGTGGTCAGTCCTCCAGGTCAGTTGCCATGACTACAAAGGTCAGACTGTGACATTCCTCACAGCACAAAAACACACAGTTCCATCCCATCCTCTCCTCTATCAGGGCTTTGGATCTCACCAATGTCAGTGGATGAACTAAGTAAACTCACAGTACAGTTGACATAAGCGCCTTTGTTATCTCGCCTTCAGACTCACAGAGAATCGACATTTGCAGAGGCGCACGCATGAGGCAGCGATGCTCTGCTACATACCTCAAGTCCGTAAATAGCCTCCCTTCCTCTAAATCTTTCTGTTCCTTTGACTCCTCTGGCAGCTTATGTGAATCCATTGATCATGTCAGAGTTTGGCTCACACAGCTGACCTGAGAGGTGAAATGGTCGAGGCCAGAGGGTGGGGCTGAAATGTGGAAATGGGTGTGTGTGTGTTCTGGATAAAGTGGAGTAAATCAGTAGTGTGTGAAATGTCTAGATTGATAGAAGAGTCCATCAAAATGTAATTACTTTATGCTTTCTTTCTTCCAGTTTCTATCGTTAAGATGTGAGCGGTGGCATATGTTTAATAGATAATTTAACCCTTTGATGCATGAATTATGAAAACCATAGTCAAGATTTTTAAAAATTATTTCATTATGATTTTTTTTATTCTTCTTTAGGCATGACAAAAGCAATTTGATGGATATCTTTTGAATGAACCTATTGTTTTTATGGAGTTACAAATATACCCACTCAGCTGGACAACATGTGTTTAAGCTTTGAAATGAAGAAACATGTATTTAAAATATTTAAAACACTATGAAATAAAATGTTCTTAATGCAGCTTTTGTTTATCCCTTTGTTGTTCAGCTCAACCGTTTGGTAGAGGTAACTTTGAACCCTGATATCTAATCCAAATTTAAGTCCTTTGACACCAAACTTCTTGGGCAGTCAATGCTATATTCAGGATATGCTAGTATATATACCACCGAGGAAGAAGATGGTAACCATGACAACACCTCTGCTATGATCTTTTCTTTTGGACACAAAATTGCAGGTAAGTTAGATTTTTTAAAATTTTGTTAATTATCTATTTTAGTCTAGTCTATTTTACATAAATAATCCTCATCATGTTTCAGAAATACTTTGGTGTTCATGTAATAAGTTTTTGAAAACATGCTGAACCAAACAGTAGAGACGATAGTAAAGGGTCATGAAATGCTAATGCTAATTGCTAATGATACAAACACAATGAGTTAATACATCTAATTTGAACTCAGTCACAAATTATGTTGGTAAGATTGATGAAGGAATAATGTTTGAGGGTTAGTAAATAAAAAATAAATCTATGTTTTATGTTATAATAGTCCCTGTGAGGTGGAAAAAGCAAATAAAAATAAAATTTTTAGTAAGTTTTGTAGTGTGACCAACAAAGGGTTAAGAGGTATGTTAATTACAGTCTAATAACAACAAGCAATTGATTTAAATGTACATATGTTACTATAGATCAGGTATCAAGAACAGCCAAGTTAGAGTAATGATATGAACTGACTGATATGGAAGTAAAACAACAAAACCCATGAATCATTTTCAATTTCAATTCAATTTCGCGGGACTTTTTTTAGATTGTTTCGTCCTAAAATGTCTGATGTTGCATGAGCTTTTCTAAAAAATTACGATGAAAGTTGCAATGCTTTTTAGGTTTTTGTTGCGGGTGTAAGTGAAAGTTGTGATAAATAGTTGTTATTTTCCCTTTTTTGTAATCAAAATTAAGTAATATTTCAAATATTTAGTTACTGAAAATTGTGATATGGTCCTCAAAACTACCTTTTACCGAGATTACAAAAATGCAACAAAATATGTATTTTTTTTCCAAATGCACATAAAGTTATAAAACATAATATAAATGTCTCAGTCAGTCAAATAAAAAAACATTACTAGCAGTGTGTACTGTGTACTAGAGGCAGTTTCTGACAAAAATAGAACAAAGACACAGAGATATTAAGACAATCTTTCAAATATGGCAAATAAAATATTACCTGGGTAACAAAATGCAGCAAAAAAGTACTTTTCCAAATGCACCTGTTGGCACTAGTGCATCATTTTAATTGTCAAATGTGAACTGCTGGATGCGCACATGTTGCTGTACTGCAGTGGTTCTCAAATCCAGTCCTTATGGCCCAGTGTCCTGCATGTTTTAGATATGTTCCTCTTCTATCACACATAAGTTCAATTAATGATATGCTTTTCAGAAGACTGATCATGATGTAATGGTTTCCAAGTGTGATGGAACACAGAAAGATTTTTAAAACTATTTATTTATTATTAAAAAAAAATTACATTTTTAAAAATTATTTTATTTAGTATGTATTATTTGTTTTAATTTTTAAAAAATGATTTTAAATTATTTTTATTGCATTTTTAAAAAATATTTTTAGTAAAAAAAACGGGGAGATATATTTTTTCTTTTTTTCTTTAAATTGTTTATTTTTTTATTTACATTTTTGAAATGTAATTGATTTAAAAAAAATTATATATATATATATATATATATAATCATTTTTATTTAACTTTAAAAAAACTTTTACAATTATTTTTTTTATTAATTTTATTTCTTATTTATTTATTTATTTTAAATGTATTTATAAAGAAGAAGAAGAAGAAGAAAGATGAGATGTGTAAAACATGCAGAACACTGGGCCATGAGGACTGGATTTGAGCAGCACTGCTGTACTTTAAGGTAAACAGGAAAAGGCAGAAGGAGCAGCTCAAGATGTCACAAATGATTGGTCACATTTTGCAGGACAGTCGCGGTGATTGGTTCAAATTGTAATATCACACTGAATTCACAAGGATTGGCTGAATTTGCATTGAAGTTGCAAATCATAACATCGCAAAATCCTAGAGGGTCTGATGAATATACAAGAGAACAACTGTCCACTGTAGTGACCAGTATGGAGCAAAGGGTTACATTTACTTTCTTATGCACACATGTACTCTGTAACTGTACCAAAGTACATTTTCATATATCTAGTCTTTCTTTGTTTTTGTCTTCTTTTTACATTTGAGTTAATTTCATTTGAACTTTTTTGCAGCAACATGTTCCTTCTCAAAATCAAACTGGATGGTGGAACATTAATACATAAAAAAGATATATGTACAGATTGTTTATATAATGCAGTCTGCAGGTAGCAAAACACACATAGAACTGTAAAAAATAAAATAAAAATGGGACAAGACAAAAAAGACAAAGACAGGAGACTGTTCAATAAGATACTCAACACTAGATGAAGTAATATCAAGTTTATTAATGTGAAGTAACTTATATTTAACTTATATTCTTAAAAAACATGTGTGTCTGTATTTTTACTTGAGTAAAAAATCTCACCTTACAGTGTGAGAGATGTTGGGCTGTATAGAGTGAAACGCCCTTGTTTAATCAGACTATGTTTGTCTATTCAGATATTAACTGTAGTTCACACTAAAACAGACATGTCCAAACTATTTCACAAAGGGCCAGTGTGGCTGCAGGTTTTTGTTCCAATCAAACAGCAGTACACCAGACTGGACTGGATGAATTAATCAACTGATCTGCAGTCTTCAGAGAAACGATTGGTCAAATTGTGTACTTTTGGTTGGTTGGTTATGGAACAGTTTGGACAGTTTGGACTAAGACACAGTATGTAAATGTAATGCATGTTTGAGTTCATTTGGAAAAACATAGTAGGAACATTGTGCAACATAACAGACTAATGTGTGTACTTACCCACTGATGAAAACATAATTGCGAATATTTACTTTCCCACACTGTTATTAGATGCTAATGGTTCGTACCTAATACAGTACAGTGGACATTTTAAACCAGGGGTGTCCAAATCTAGTCCTCGAGAGCCAGTGTCCTACATGTTTTAGATATATCCCTCTTGCACATGATTCAGTTTAACCCTTTAACTGCTGAAACTTTAGCAATTCCACAGTAAAAAATGATTCAAATAAACAACAACATGAACCAAAGTCATCAATAAAATGAACAAAAATGAATAATAAACTGACAAAATAATTAGTAACACGAAGAACGTAAGACACAAAGTTTGTGTTCATTTTGCTGCTCATTGTTTTTATTTTTCTACATTTTTACTTTTTATTTTATTAGTTTTTTCTTTCATTTTGCTCCATTTGCGTCTTACTTTCTTCATGTTACTAATTATTTTGTCAATTTATTGTTAATTTTTTTTCATTTTATTGATGATTTTGGGAATTTTTGTTCATTTTGTTGTTTATTTTAATTATTTTTACTGTGAAACTGCTTAAGTTTCAGGGGTTAAAGAGTCAAACTGAATCATGTGGACGAGGGAAATATCTAAAACATGTAGGACACCGGCCCTCAGGGACTGGATTTGGACACCCCTGTTTTAAACCCATGTTTTCCAAACTGCACAGAGTAGTGTAGCTGAGGCCGCATTACAGATGTCAGTTGTTACATTTACATTAAGTTTTTAAATACCAAATTATTTATTCGGAATAAACTCATTTGGAATAAAAGCTATTTCTTAAGTGTTAATTCTGAATAAAGGACATGGGACATGGGTGTATTCTGCTCTGGTTAATTGGGCTTTAAAAGCTGGAAGTACGGAGGGTTCTGATTGGACAGAACAGCCACTTAATGTCTGGATGTCTACCAGAAAAAAAAAGATAGCATTCACTTCCTGCTTTGTATTCCTTTCAACTATCAACATGTTAGACCAGATACTATAGGTCATGTTTGCATTAATTTTTGTGATGATTACAAAGCAGCAGCTCGACTAAATCAACCATAGGGACTGACAATGGTGAATATGTGCATCATCCACACAACATACTGTATGTGCATCATTATGATGAGACAGGAGCATGTGCAGAACCACAGGAATAATGTTAAAGCAGAATTAACTGTTTACATGGCAGAGGAATTATTACATTGGGAATGAAGATCAGAATAAACCTGTGACTTTAATCGGAATTAAGTTTAATTCAGAATTATCAATTTCAACTGGAATTAACTGTTTACATGATCATCTTAAAGTGGAATTAACCTTTATTTAGAATTAAACAGGAATGAAAACTCCCATGTAAACAGGGTTAATGAGTTGTTCCATAAAGCAGATTTCTTCCTTTAAACTTCTTGCATCTTGCACCTCTTACCCTTGGAAATTCACAAAAATTTAAATATTGCTATAAAAAACTGGTAATGGAAACACCTGAATTTCGCAAAAAAAACCCAAAACAAAACATTCAAATATCAATAAAAAGTTGTCACGCTTTCATGAGGTGATTTTTCAGGCATCTCAATATTCTAATATATCCCAAAAGCGCAATGGAAACACTTTGTCTGCAATTATATGTCACAGGATGTGACGTACATGGTCACATGATCACTTCTCTTGGACTGAAAATTGCAGCCGTATTCACTGTAACCATAACAACCATTGTTCACTGGGACACAAGAACTATGCTGGCCGTCTTGGAATAATGATCAGGGTGATTCCTACAGTAGGCACAGTGAAGGCTTCATTTTATTAACTGTTAATTTTCGAATATTTAAGTTGGGGTTTTTTTGTTTTGTTTTTTTTTTACAGATAAATCTATTGTCTGTTCTGTAATGTGTCAAGTACAAGCACGGTGTAAAAAGCACTACATACATTTATAATTTGTTGTTGTTAAGTGCTGATACACTTAATATTTCCACCTGACAATGTAGGGACCACATGTACAGACCCTTATAATGTGAACCAGACGGTTTGTTTGACCTGTTAGTGTCTTTAAAGAGTTCACCAGTGACTTTTACTGATGAGAGAATTAGCCGATTCATTCATGCTAATGCTATCTGTCATGATTGGCTAAGGTGAAGAAAAGGACTCAAATGCCTGGTGCTGAAGGGTGAACAGATTTAATAAAAACATATGCAAAAACACAACATAGACAGACAGAAAACAAAACCTGGGGGTTGATCAGCCAGAGTCCGTGGTGGTGAATGAAATGTCCAGGTTATGGAGGCGACGAACTGAAATGGTCCCACACTGGCAACTGTAAGCTAAGCCAAGTGAATCTGGAGTGGATCTGGGGTAAAGGTGACAGATTGAGAAGGGTCGTTTCTATTGTTTGTTTTTATTGTTGTTGGACTCTTACTGTTTTGTTTTTACTGCATGTAAAGCGTCTATAAGTGCCATGAAAAGCACTATAAAAATAAAATAAAATGTATTATTATTACTATCAGGGGGATGGCCCATCTGAAGCTCCGAAGGTGACCACACCGAAAACTTGCGGGATGATATTTCACGAGAGTTATGACGCTCCTGCCTAGAACAACCGTCAATAGAAACACATTCAAAGAGCAAACATACTTCATCGAAAATTTTAGGAATATTGCTATTTTTTTGCGAAAAACTGTAATGGAATCGCAGTTATTGACATACATTGTTTTTTCACCTATTAATCATATATTGAAGCATCATATTTTTCATCTCGTGTTGTATAAAATAAAGGAAAATACACAATGAACTACAATAGTGACACTGAAGTAAAGTCATATATCATAATATAAATAGGGTGACCAGAAGTCCCGTTTTGTGCAGAATCGTCCTGATAATTATTGATTTTTTTAGGCGTCCCGGAAATTGAATAGCTGTCCCGCATCTGGGTTAAAAAAAAAAAAAAAAAAAAAAACTCCTGGTATTCCAGAACGGTTTGATTAACAAATTCATCAGTCATTCATTTCATTGGACAGTAGATTCAGGAACATAAAACACTCGTCCAATAGTAATCCAGCCTACCTTGTCTTGTTTACGTCGCCTTGGTAATGAAACTTCAGGCGGAACTTGATGAGAAAGAAACCGCGAAATCGTTATGAACAGTGATGAACAGTTAAAATGTTGGCTGCTTTTTGTTATAATGTTGACATAAATTTGAACTCATATCTTCAATGTTTTAAAATACAATTGAGAAATGCGTTACCGGCTAGTGTCTTGTCCTATTTGTTACTTTCACTTAAGTAAATGACGGGAACGCAATAAAATATTGACTTAATTTTAATGCGTTGAAAGTGTCCTGCTTTGTCCTGCACAGATGAACTTTTTGTCCCTCATGAGGTGAGTTTAGATCTGGTCACCCTAAATATAAACCAGTCATAAGGACTACATCACCATTTGAACTTCAATACTGTATTCGACTGGGTTCATCTTAAGGGTTGGGGGATTAAACAGAGTAAGGAGCAATGGAACATCTTAATGTTCATATGGTAAATAGATGGTCTTTTCCAAACTGGACTGTCTGATCACGAAGCTTAGATTGCGTGTGCATGTGCGTGTCTTCCTGTTTTAGCCTTGCATGGACATAAAGTGTGGCCTAACAATAGCCCATTGTCCCGTCTCCCCTCTGCGCTTCCTGTTAGATCAGAATTCACGGAAATAAGGACATAGTGCAAACAAACAGTGGTGGTTACAGCTCTCCACCCACTGTCGGGTCCTGCAGGAGTCGCCCCCGGCTTCTACTCGGGGGGTGGGTGTTAGCGTTCCTGCCAGGAAGTTAATTAGCGTCGCATCCCAGAGACCTCCATCTACGGAGGTATGGAAGACGTGTGAATGTGGATGGACGTAGACTGAGGGCCGGAGGGTGGAGCATGACAGGGTTGAAGTTTGGAAAATGAAAGCAGGAATGGGGGGGATTTCCAAAGAGGACTTTATGGTTTATAATATATCAAACACAGTGTGTTACAGGTTTTCTTTGGCGGGAATGTGGAGTTGTTACAGCTTCAGGTTTTGTGCATAAAGTCGAACCAAATTCCACTGACCAGTTTAAAGATATAAGAAGTAAATATTTCAGAAAGAATTAGATTAAAAACTAAAATCATTGTCGGGAAATGATTCATTTTTAAGATAAAGGCTGTTAACATAGTTTGATTGGACTTCATTTTACATCCTTTTGGTTGTATGTGTCTGTAACTGTGCATGTACAACCGTGGATTTGTCAGTAAATACAATTAAAGTTGAAGAGTAAAAATAAGTCATTGAAAATGAGACAAAAAGATTCTGATGGAAGTGGTCAGACTGGCTGTGGCCACACCTACCGTCTGACTGTAGGTGTGGTTCTGATGTTACACCATTGGTTCTCACATCCAGTCCTCGTGACCCAGTGTCCTGCATGTTTTAGCTCCTCCCCTCTTCTATCACACCTAGTTCAATTATTGATCAGCTCTTCAGAATCTTGATAATGATGTAAGTTAATAAAGTATATTTTATCTTATGTAATGTTTTTCTTTTATTATTATTATTATTATTATTATTATTATTATTATTATTATTATTATTATTATTATTATTATTATTATTATTATTATTATTATTATTATTATTATTATTATCATTATTATTATTATTATTATTATTATTATTATTATTATTATTATTATTTCATTATTATTCTTTAAATTTTAAATTAAATTTAAAAAAGTAAATTTAAAAAAGTAAAGTAGTAAAAGTAAATTCTTTTTTTTAAATTTTTTTTTAATTGTTACATTTATTTTTTATTTTGAGTGTATTTTTTTTATTTTAAAAAAATCATTTGAAAAAATAGTTATTTTTAATGAATTAATTAAAAATTTTTGTTATTTATTTAATTATTTACTATTTTTTTTATTTAAAAAGAAGAAAAAGAAGGAGATATCAAAAACTTACAGGACACTTGGCCATGAGGACTGGATTTGAAAACCAGTGGGTTACACCAACAAAACCAATGAAATTGGCTCCAAACTGAAGCTAATATTTACAGCTGTAACACACCTGACAGCCACCAGGTATTGGTTCCTATACAATTACACAGTAAAAAATCAACAGTGTTAATATAACACTTAATATGTTACTTTCAACACTACCTCAGTGAACATATGGTCCCGATCTATTTAGTGTAAAATTTACATTGAACCTGGAGTTACATTTCCAGAGTCAACTTTACAGTAATAACAGTTAATATTTTACACTAATTAGTGTTGTTGAAGTTTTGCACTATTTGAGAAGTAACACTCATAGTGTTATTGACATTCAACACTTTTCTAGTGTTAAACATATTTAACACTACATGTTCGTAAATAAATTACTTTACTTATAATAATTTACTTTATTCTTACACAGATTCTGCATGAATGAAAAAGCAAAAGCATATATTTATATATATATATATATATATATATATATATATATATATATATATATATATATATATATATATATAAATACATACCTCTGAAATAATCTGTTTACTTTAACACTGAATATATGACACTGACAGCGTCATATATTATCCAATTATTTTCACCAACACTAGAAGTTAGCTTGCCTGTTGTTGGGATAACTAAAAGAATTAAAATACTTTGATACTGCATTTTTTACATTGGGAAATTTACTGTGTACTGTGTTGAACTTATCTCTGTAAACACAAAGTTAATAGTTTTTTCCAAGAGTTGGGCCAAAAATAAGTTTTGATGCCTGCTCTGACAGTTTATTTAACACAGCTAATGTTTTTCTGACAGCTGCACTGTAGTTATGGTTAATATGTGCTGCCAACAACACTCTGATACACAGTGAGTGATTCACTTTAGAGTTTTAAAGAGTGAGTAAGCAAGCATTTAGCATTAGCTTACTTCCACTCCCACAGGTTCTTTTAGTTTGGCCCCTTTTACCCAAATATGGTCACCTCTGGCTCCAAAATCCTGGAGTGCTGTCATGGTTCCATTCATTATATACAGGCTATGAACAACAATAAGATATGAAGAGAAGGTCAAATACTAAGTAATAACTAAATAATATTAAGTATTTACCAAATATTCTTTCTCAAAAGCTCTGTCTGTGTTACATCTGTGTTGTGCTGAGCATTTGTTCACATTACTATCGTCATCTTTGGTGGTTGGACAAAAACGTGTAAGCCCCTTATTTGAGTCAGTGTTTGTTTGATGGTTTTTTGGGCTTTTTGTAGAGTTATTATTGATGGTATCTGATGATACTATCACACCTTAATGCTAGATGCCACCTGTTACAAATCAGAATAAATAATGACAACACATCTTATTTTTAGATGAAAATGAATGAAACTACAGCTATGAATATTTTATCAAATTTCTACTCAAATCCTCCTAAATGTCCACATTTTACACACAGCAGAGGTTTTGTTACATTATATTTGGTGAAAAGTGTGGCTTTTTGACTTGTTTTTTATATACTTCTAGCCCTGTTTTCATTTAGGCCAGAGGTTCGTACACAGTAAATTTTGCAGTGTTAAATTAACACTTAGAGAGTTTATTTAACTTCTTCTAGAGTGTATTTGGTCCTATTATCTCCAAATTAACACTGCAAAATCTACAGTGTAGGATAATTGTTTCTATTGTTGCTGCCCCCCCCCCCCCCCCCCCATCTGTGGAACACCCTCCCAGACCATGTCAGACCTCCACAGATGGGAGATACTTTAAAAAAAGAACTTAAAACCTTCCTTTTTTAGAAACAAATGTACTGTTTGATTTTAATGTGTTGATTTTAAGTGGTGATTTCATGTTTTTGATTTTATCTTTCACTGCGCACTTTGAGATTTGATTTGATTTGTAAAGTGCTTTAAAAATAAAATGTGTTATTATTACCTCCACCAAGGAGGTATTCGATTCAACTCTGTTTGACTCTCAGCAGGATTACGAAAAAAATTCTGAATGGATTTTGATGAAACTTTCAGGGGTAATAGATAATGGCTCAAGGAGGAATCCATTAGACTTTGAGCAATGAAGGTCAAAGGTCAAGGTCACACTAAAGGTCAACATCTAAAACACATAAGTGGTAATATTCCAGGATTCAGACAAGATAGAATCTCACAGTTTTTTTCCATTCACATCGACTCACCTTTGTACATCAGATGGGTCAACACCTATGGCTCATGTCAAGTGTAAATGAAAAATCAATCCTAGGCGGAGGTCTGCTGTCTCTAACTGCCTTGTTATTATTATTAATAGTAGTAGTAGTAGTAGTAGCACTAGTAGTAGTAGTAGTATTGTTATTATTGTTATTATTTTTATTATTGTTGTTATTATTATTATTATTATTATTATTATTATTATTATTATTATTATTATTATTATTATTATTATTATTATTATTATTATTATTATTATCATCATTATTTTTATTATTACTATTATTATTATTATTATTGTTGTTGTTGTTGTTTACTCAATTTAATTATGTTTATATTTTTTTTATGTCCTCATTTGTGGAACCAAGGGTATTTTAATTTAATTCTGTATCGATAGCTCATGTTGGTTCACCTGTTACATGTGTGTGCCTGGATGTGAAATTGATGGGGGTTTTTTTTATTATTTACCTGCAGGTGTTAATAAAGTAATGTGAACCAGAAGTGTGTGGAAATTGTGTACTATATATCAGGGGTTCTCAAACTTTTTTGGCCCAGGTCCCCCTTGGAGGGGTGAAATTTTTCCATGTCCCCCCTCATCCTCGCGATACTGAAAATGATAATAAAAAAAAAAACACTTCAACAATGATTATTATGAAACAATGATAACCTTTTTTAATAGTGCTTTTGTGCAAACCAGCGAAATTTTCAGGTATTATAATATAAATGAGCACTTCAGAAACAAAAATTTTAAATAATTTTAAAATAATAAACGGAACAAAAGACACACAAAACCGTGTGTGTGTGTGTGTGTGTGTGTGTGTGACAGACAGACAGACTTAAGGTTGGCTGGCTTCATAGCCTCCATTGCAAGGCACAGGATGCATTTTGGTCTCCCATCATTGTTCTCAATGAAGCCAAACTCAATATAACTATCAATGTACTTTCTCTTTTTAGGGTTAGGGCGTTTGTTTTTGTCATTGTCATTTTCATTGTCATTTCTTTTACCACTTCTTGAGGAACTTGGCGGACACAAAAATCGATCCATGTTCGCTGCAGGGTGGCTAAAAATAGCCTGTGACTCGCTCCGTCTCAATTTAGTCAAACTAGCGTCAAACAGCGCTGTTACTTCCGCCCGCTCGCTACAAAATAAAACTTCCGCATTTCAAAATAAAACAGCAAAAAAAACAAACAAAAAAACTAATAAATTGAATAATTTCGCGTACCCCCTGGACATGCGCCACGTCCCCCTAGGGGTCCGCGGACCCCAGTTTGAGAACCGTGGCTATATATATTTACTGACTGAACAATACAGATGAAATTAAAGTATCGTTTTAAAAATATTCTTTCAATGTATATATTGACATGAATAACATCAATGTTAGTGGCCATAGCCATAGTTTCAGATGGTTATCAGTGCATTGAAGTGGATTTAGTAACAGACATGCACGCATGCATGCATTTCCACTGCACACATGTGAAATATGTTGTCACACCCATATGAACACACAGCGAAAAACACAGACACGTGCTTCTTTAAAAATCCACAGACTGCAGACTTAAGATCCAATCAGGAAATAGCCTAGATGAAAACAAGACATTTGGGATTTTTTTCCCCCCTCTCTCACATAGAAGTCCCTCCTGAACACATAATTCAACTAAGATCCTGAAGGCACAATGAGAAAGGGAGAGAGAGAGAGAGAGAGAGAGAGAGAGAGAGAGAGAGAGAGAGAGAGAGAGAGAGAGAGAGAGAGAGAGAGAGAGCACCTGTGTCCAGTTCAGTCTCCCCAGACGGACGTTTGGTTCCAGACTCCTGAAAAACACAGTAGCTGCTGTTATTCTAAGAGTCAAATTAGCAGACGGGCTGCTGAAAGTTGGAGAGACCTAATTTAAACCAGTCTGGCTGCTGGGGAGCACATCAGGCCTCAGAAATAGGATTTACTAACTGGTACTCAAGCCTTGTTTCAATGTGCACCGCTGGGATAAAAAAAAAAAAAAAGAGGATATAACTGTCAGACTTAAAACTGCAAATACTGTGGCTTCAGTTATACTGGACACATATGGTGTCTAGCAGGATTTTTTCCCCCTATTAATAGATTTTACAACATCACTTGTTAATGTGTGTTTATCTCAAAATGATATCTTCTGCTGCTTTACCTTCCTCTTGTGTTAGGGTCAATACTGACCCATTTGAAGTTTGGGTAACACTTTATAATACCTACACACAATTGACTATGTATTAACCATTTATTACCCATTTATAAATGGGTTGTTCATTATGTATTAACTATTTGTTATCTATTTGTTAATATCTTGTAAAGTTAAAGTCTTGTTAAATGCATTAATGAAACACATATAAAATGTATGTTTTCCTTCAAGACCTTTTAACTTTGTCAGGAACCTCAATTTCAACACAATAATACCAAAAAAGCGTTTTTTCACTGACTTATGAAATGCTCTGGTTGACATTGGGCGGCTGTGACTCAGCTGGTAGAGCGGGTAGTCCGATGATCGAAGGGTTGGCGGGTCGCGTCCCGGCTCTGGCTGTCCAAATGTCGAAGTGTCCTTGGGCAAGACACTGAACCCTAAGTTGCGGCCGTCTACTGGTGTATGAGTGTGTGAATGGGTTTCTGTGAAGCGCTTTGTGACCCATGTCTGTGAAAAGCGCTATACAAATAAAGATACTTACTTACTTACTTAGATTATGACCAAAGATTAGAGCTAAAACTGAAACTCTCAGTATTTTTTCAGCTAACACACTGACTGACAGATCCTCTAACAATCATGTGAACTTTAGTGGATCCTCATTTTGCTTAGTTCTCCAGTTTTCCTTTACAAAAATGAAATGCACAGACAGGTATGTCCACACATGTGAGGTCAATTCAGTGTAGAGGTGATGACTGCACATACACATGGAGGGGTAAACTGACAAAAAAGTCCCCAGATGCCCACATCAAAAAAATATTAAAAAGTGCATTTTTATGGATAAGGAAGTCTAATAAGGAAACCAGGAGATGAAAAACAAACAAAAAACAACCAGTCTACCAACTGTGGCTCAGTTGATAGACTGGGTCGCCCAATGACTGAGAGGTTGGCGGTTCATGTCCTGGCTCTGGCTGTCCACATGTCGAAGTGTCGTTGGGCAAGACACTTAACCCTGACTTAGGCTCCCAGTAGGACTGACCTTAGACCTTAGAAACCTACTGGTGTATGAGTGTGTGAGTGAATGGGTGAATGTGAGGCTAATGTAAAGTGCTTTGAGCATCATGAAGGTGGAAAAGCGCTATATAAGTGCAGAACATTTACCATAAATATTTTTACAGCTGATTTAAGACATGGGTCAAAACTGATGCGTTAACATAAGAGATGGAAACACAAAGCGAACACAAGAGGAAGGTTAAGGTAATTTTAAAAAAAAACTTTTAAAGGTGTCATTCTGCTGAAAACCACTTTTCCATACTCCTTTTGGAATCTGATGGACTGACCAACACATGCTGCCTTTGAAAGTCATATGTTCTGATGAATCCAGAATGTTCCAGAGTGATGGACACATCAAGGTGATGAGAGGCATATGAAATGATTACCCATAATGCCTAGTGCCTACAGTACAACCCTTTGAGAGTAGTGTCATGATCTGTTGTTGCTTCAGTTAATCAGTTAGTCAAATGTAGGTTCAATAATGTTATGTGTCTGTTCCAGTCCAAAGGGAAGAAGTAATCAGGCTCAGTCAGAATACAACATATTACAACACCAAAAGCACAGATTATAATGAAAATGATTTTTCATCAAACATATTGACAAAAATACTAACAAAAGGGAGTTGGAGGTCCTGATCAAAATAACAAAAAGGGAAGAGAGTGAGACCAAGCCACGCAGTGAGACATCAAATATCGGCCCCATATATCACCTGGCCGATGTACGGGTCGACCCTTAATCCAAACGACTCAGTGACTCCTACCTCTCTTTGTGTGACGTCAACATCAGCCATCTTCTTGTTCTTCTGGGATTTTCTATCTCTATAAGTCCTTCTACTCTACTCCTCTTCTTAGACTGTATATGAACAACAAATCATTTAAATGGAAAACCCATTTTTTTTTGCTTACAATCAGATTTTTCTGATTAAATTCTTGTGCTGCTGTCTTGACCAGGGGCCCCAAATACAAGTACACCCAAAAATGTGATGTATACACTTTTCCACGCTCACGTTCAGATGTACAAAGAGTGAAGTGTCACTGGAAATGGGCGCTGCTCCATGACAATTCCGCAGCTAGCGTCCGCACGTTTCTAGTGCTTTGGAACCTTTAGCCGCACTTGGAGGTGATACTGGGAAACCCTTAATCCCCACTCTAATCAAAAGAAGAACTTACCTATGAAAGAAAACCAAAAACTGGACCATTGGACACCTCCAATTAAAAGTAGAATGTAACTAGAAAAGCACTCTCCAAGGCAGACCTTAACCTTTTTATCCACATTTACAGACATTTCTGTCAATATGGGGACACAAGAGTGTGTGGAAATGGTTTGAATATGTGATAGAACGATGCCTTGTTAATGTGCATGTGTGACAACAATATTTTTTTTACGTTTTCAACTGTGAGATGGAAATGCAACAGCAGATAGTTTTGTAGATTTCCACTCAGATTTTTGCGTTTTCAAGCCGTGAAAACTCAATTCTCGTGTAAACAAAAAGCACTTCTGATCAAATATTTTGTCATTTTCAGCTGCAATCATTCTCGTGTAAACAGCCCCTTAGTCTGTTTTGGTTTAATCCACATATGTTTATGGGGTCAACCAGCAGTAAAGTAGCGCCACCATTCATGTAAGTACAAACTTAATAACAAAAACTAAAAAAAAAAAAAAAACAACACAATTTTTTCCAAACCATTGCATATAATATCTGACAGCTGCTGTTTATTACCTGTAAATGTGTCCACTATCAAATGAAAATCAGTTACCGTTCACAGCTGGCTGCAACAGCGATTTCTCTTGAAACATACTTTGGTAATTTGGTTGTATTTTTTGGGGGTCGGGTTGGAAATGGTTCTGTGGTTTCTGGCAGGGGAGTTTCATACTGTGTGAAAGCAATTTCCTGCAGACATGCCCAAGTTCTGCATATGAAATATTCATCCTGTTTCAACACTGACACCTCTGTCCCTCCGCACCTTCCTACCTTTCTCTCTTCCACATACTTTTCTACACTGTGACTTCCTCTTGTCACCTCTCTATTCCTGCTACATCATATGGTATCCATTCATTTGGTATTCAGTCATTTCAATTCCCCTTTGTCTTGTGCAGCATCATATTCAAAGGTTATATTCAAGGATTGAAATCCTCTCTTAACCCCACAACTGTAACGACTCCCCACAAACATGATAACGTGCAAACATAATACAAATTTGCAGCTTTTAATGTAATAATCCCACAAATATTCCCACAAACATAATAGCTGTCACTTACCACAAATGTAATAATTATTATGTTCTTTCTTTTTGTGTGAGTGTTAGCAGTTATGTATGGACATAAAATGCAACCAAAAAAAACAAAACAAAACATTCATTTAGCAGATTCTACAAAATAAAAGCTGTATAATATATAATTGCATTGACTTAATTTGTCAACAACCTCATGCGGGCCAGTCTGGGTCCACTATTGTCCACAAAGTAAGGACGCAGGCTGACCCGAAGTGGGCGGTCACCCGCGGTCATCTGCAGTTGTGGGTCATAATACATACACTTTAATGACTGAATTTCTGTGAAGGTGACGTACAACGTTGGAAGTATCCTACAATATGGAGGAAGAGAAAGGAGGCAAATGTGACATTTTTGTTCAGCACTCATGAACAAAACTACAAAATTGCTGCTGCATGGAATTGTCATTCCAACATTACTCTTTGCAACAAAACGTCTGTAAAGTCCAGAGTGGGATTTCAGTTTGTTATGTAAACAAACCCACTGTGTTTATGATGGAGTCGTCTTCAAAGTTGTTCACTGTGAGGGAAGTGACTCAGATTCACAAACACAGAAAAACTAATGGATTAGTGATTTCATTCATTTATTTGTTTTGAACAAATAGAGGTGATCAACACAAAATAGCAACTGCCATGTACACTAGTAATACTAAAATAAAGTCAATATATAGTACACTCTCACAAAAGAAGGTACAGTAGGGACCTTAAGGTACTGATATGTACCTTTTCAGCCCTGTAAAAGGTTCAAACTAGTTGTGAAACAGTGAATGCTCTTCCTAAAATGGTAAATGGTCTGCACTTATATAACGCTTTTCCACCTTCATGGTGCTTAAAGCGCTTTACATTAGCCTCACATTCACCCACACACTCATACACCAGTAGGTTTCTAAGGTTCTGTCAGTCCTACTGGGAGACTAAGTTAGGGTTCAGTGTCTTGCCCAAGGACACTTTGACATGTGGACAGCTGGAGCCGGGACCTCTCAGTCATTGGGTGATCCACTCTACCAACACAGCCGCCATATGTGGTATAACTATGTACCTTTGAGGGTACTGTCAGTGTGACAAGCCTTTGTATTCATAGAAGTACAAAGGCTTGTTGCACCGGTAGTACCCTCAAAGGTACATAATTCACTGTATAGCACATATTGTGTACAAGGTGCTTTACAAAAAAACATATAAGAAAATTACAATTATTAAAATACATTTAAAGACAATTAAAATAAGCTACATAAAAACATTTAAAAGACAATTAAGAATCTATGTAAAAGCTCCAGTGAACAGTAATATTTTCAGGCCTAACAGTTTTTCTCAGACCTCAGGTATTCAGGTAGTTTGTTCCACAGGTGAGGAACAGAACAACTGAATGATGCTTCACTTTGTTTGGTTCCGATTTTGGGAACACACATTAAACCTGTTCCTAATGACCTATGACCTCAGGGCTCTGGATGCTTCATATGGAACCAGCAGGTCTATGATGTATTTGGGTCCAAGGTTATTTAGTTCTTTATAGACCAGGAGTAAGATTTAGAATTATAACCTTTAACCCACAGGAAGACAATGTAAGGATTTGAGGATGTGGTCCAGTTTCCTGGTACTGGTCAGTGTTTTGACCAGTGAAGACACCATTAGAATAATCTAATTTACTGAAAATGAATGGATGAATGAGTTTTTCTTTGTCTGGTTTGGACAGAAAAGCCTTGATTCTAGTGATGTTCTTCAGGTGGTAACAGGCAGACTGGGTAATAGCTTTTAAATGGTTGTTGAATTTCAGGTCTGAGTCAATAATCAATTAATTAACAAAGCAGGACAACATGGTGGTGCACCTCACAGTTTTCTCTGGTTCCTCCTACAGTACCATCCAAAGACACTTACCTCAGCAGATTGACTGATCAGTCTAAATTGTCCAAATGTCATCTGTAGCTCTGACAGGGCAGAACCTTGGGCAGTGTATAAAGAATCAAGTTAGAAAAGAAAGAAAAATAATCAAGTACAAGCTCATAAAATTGAGATTTAAAGTAAGTAGGCCCTAAAAGTACCACCAATGCACATATTTCATGAGCAAACTATTTCCTGAAGAAAAAAACACAGGCACATAACATCTGTTAAACCTTGAAAACAAGTTAAAAGGCGACATAAATCACAGCTAGCACTACAGATGCTGTTGTTTGTCATCACACACCTACTTATTATAGTTACCACTAGTCATATAATGGAATAGACTGAATGATAAAAAACATTAATAGGTGAGTTTGGCTCATGAGGGAAGGGCTGTAGTTCCTCCTTTGTCCTTGTGTCTTTGTCCTCCTGCTCCTTTTGTCTCACTCTGTTTCCATGTTGCTTCATCACAGCTCGGAAGGCAAAACAGTGATCTGTATCTCTATAGGAATGGTATCCTAGTCTAAACACAGCCACTGTGCTGTTGTGTGTGTGTGTGTGTGTGTGATTGTATTCCTATCTTTCTGGGGACATTGATCTGTTTACACAGTCAAAGCATGGAGACCGAATTTCCAGTCATCATGAGGGTTAAATGTAAACGTAGGTCCCTACTAGTAACATATAAATCTGTGTGAATTGAAAATTGTAAAAAATTAATTCATAAATAAAAATTAAATGCAATTTTTTATTTTTTGTTTTTCAATTTTCATTTTTATTTTGGAAAAAAAGAAAAGCGTTTATGCTCACTATCCAATGGCTATTTTATCGCCAAGTGATGAGTACTTTGTCCTCATGAGACATGGAAACCAGTGTATGTGTGTATCTGTGTGTGAATATATATATATATATATATATATATAGTTTTTGTATTTTATTTGTAGTTATTGTATTTATATAATTTTTTTTTTAACTAGTATTATTCAAATTAGAAAAACTACTTATTTACACTCACTACCCATGGGTACTTTACCTACAAGTGATTACAAACTTGGTCCTTATGAGACATGGTAAACAGTGCATGTGTGTGTGTGTGTGTGTGTGTGTGCTGCAGGGATATAAAAGGAACCACATCTCAGTGGCTTGTGTGTTTGTCACCAGATGTGATGTATGACAACATCTGGCAGAGGCTACATGTCAGTAACAGTTTTGGGAAGGTTACTTGTGAAGTGCTAGATTACAGAATATTAGTTTTCCTGATAATAATGCACAGCCTGGTGAAAAAAAGTGCACAATCACTCAAACGCAAGGACACAATGACACATGACTTGGACAGAGCAAGATTCGAACTACCAACCCTTCAGTTCTTCAGTTAAGAAGATGACGTAACCCCTGAGCCACAGTCACCCCATTAAGTAAATCATTTAGATCAAAGGTGTCAAACATGTGGCCTGGGGGCTAAATCTGGCCCCCAAAAGAGGCTGGATAAACAGATTGGATAAAATAGCCGTTACAACGTAGTGAATATTTACTTTCAAAGTGGCCGAACTACCTGCGGAGTGATATGGTACCACACAGTAAATTTTGCAGTGTTAAATCAACACTTAGAGAGTTTATTTAACTTCTTCTAGAGTCTATTTGGTACCATTGTCTCCAAATTAACACTGCAAAATCTACAGTGCATGAGTCTGAAGTGACAAAATTTGTTGCCATTGGCATTAATGGCACAGCGGGCGTCCATTCAAAGTGAATGGGGCTGTAGAATAAATAATAGAAATGTACAAATTTTCAATGAATCAGTAAAACAAAAAAGTCGCCATGTAGCAGTCGTACAGTTGTACATGTGCAAATGGCAGCAAACTGTCAGGTACTTAAATGACTTTAAAGCTGTTTTTTTTTTTTATAAATTTCATCACCAATTTTTCATCAAATCTTTAAAACAAGTACTCCAACATTTCCATTTGTTTCCATACTGAGCTCGTAGGTGACTCTGGCATTTTCAGAAATGTGTTGCAACGTGCTTTGTGGGAAGTTGAGTTTTACGCAGCTGCAGTAGCAAGTGACAGTGAAGCTGTTTCTGTGTTTGTTGCTGCTGCAGCCATAGCAGATATGTTTAGCACAAACTCTACCATGTTTTTACAGAAGCTCAGAAGAGACGTGGTCTTTTTTTTTGTTTCAAAGGAAGTGACAGTTACCTTTAAGGAGGATAATTGTCACCTTGGTTTTAAGTAAGTTAAGATTTAATATTACCTTATGTAATAAAAAAAAAAGTTGAAGGTCCAATGTTTTTTTGAATGTTATTATTTATCATAGCAATTATAATAACAAATAATGTAACATATATATAACTGCTGAATAAAATAACATATTCCAGACATACAAATAAGCAAATTTTTCAAAACAAATGTGAACATCAACCAAAAAGTAGGAGAATACTTTCTATGTTTTATGTTTATCTCACCCTCAGAACATCACATTCTCAACCCCCATACACAAGCATTTAATTACATTCCACTACTTAGTTCTTGTTCTCAAAAATGGGCAAAAATAAGTCAATTTGGACCATTTATTTTCCCACGTATATGCACCACATAATGGCTAGAATGTAACTTTGAAGGGGATATGATCCTGAAAATCATATGAAAAATGTGCAATAATTACACGTTCTACTCATTATCATATTCTGAAGCAATCATCTGTTAACATTTGTTCAGTCTTTCTTAACACTTGGCAGATGAATGTAGATGAAAAAAAAAAGTGCTTACAAGTTTAATCCTCCTGTTATATTATGGGTCAAACCGACCTGTTTTAACATTTGAATATTTACACTGTAAACCCAAACATTCAGAATAATTAAATATATTAAGTTGTGAATACTCAAAGTTTCAGTAATAGTACTACTAACTACTAACTGTTCTTCTTTTCAAGTACGTCCAACTAATATTTTTTTTATTAAGGGGAACTATTGTGGATATATGAACATCACTTAACTTAGTGGAATTAAGTTAAATGCTCAGTATCTATCTATCTATCTATCTATCTATCTATCTATCTATCTATCTATCTATCTATCTATCTATCTATCTATCTATCTATCTATCTATCTATCTATCTATCTATCTATCTATCTATCTATCTATCTATCTATCTATCTATCTATCTATCTATCTATCTATCTATCTATCTATCTATCTATATCACCTCCTTCATGTCAGACTATTTCTTTCTTTACAACTATCAGACATGTTGAGCTCTATTATGTTATGTTTCAAACGTATGTTCTATATGTTGGTAACAATAGTAAATGCTCAAGAATATTTTAAAAATGAAAAATGAGTGAATTCTCTTAATTGAACCATTAAATGTCAGTGGTAAGGAACACCACTGCACTAAATATTGATAGAATACACACATGGAATAATGAACCAAAAACCAAGGGACTTCATTTTATTATTTATTTAATTATTTCTAATCAGACACATAACATGCATCATTATTATCAGACATATGTCCGGCTTTTCCAAACAAATAAACCCTAAGATAATACCAAATTGGGAGAGTTTTAAAGCAAAGTTCTTTATCTTTTTTTCTTTTTCTTTTTTTTTTTTTTTTATGAGTGAATGTTTTTGTCTAAGGCACTTGACACCAGCTTCCCAGAGGCATGAGAACTCAGTTCTGGTTCTTCCCTTGTGACTCACTAAGAGAAGAATGATGAAATTCTCAACACAAAATAAATCTGTGTTAAATGAACTTGAGAGAAATTTTAAAAAACGCCATAGAGTCAAAGTGGTTTAGACAAGAGGAGTGTAAGGTCAAAGCTAAACGTGGCAGGGCAACAAAACTCACAAATGTGGGAATCACCTTATTTCTGAACTGACCGAAGAGAGATGTTGAGTTCGTGAGAGACTTTCAGGGGGGGGGGGGAAAAGGAACATAGACCAAGAAAAATGAAAAACAGAGGGAGAGATTGTGAAAAAGCACTAAATTTGTAATCTTGCCTCCCTTCAGGGACCAAGCTCTGAACAGCATCCAAAAAATTGTGAGCTTTTTTTAACAAATAGCTGACATGCTTCAGAACAGAGGTTGTTTATCTTGGGATGGAGTGAACGGCAGAAAAGAAAAGGATGCAAGTACAGCCTGGGAGAAAGACAACGAAAGACAGAGGAGGACAGAACAAGAACAGTGAGATGGACTTGTGAAGGATCTGAGATTGTGTAAAAAAAAATAATTAAAAGGGGGGGAGGAAGAAGAGAGAGACGAGATGCTTGGGAAAGTACTTATCAAAAACAAGGAGAAACAAATGACAGTTTTGGCAGATATGCAGGAATAATATTTTGCTTCTAAGGCTTGTGTCGGTAAAGACGTGATCAACAGGACAAAGAACAGGTTCAAACACTGTGTAAATCTGCTGGAGTGTGAAGTCAACAGTAGTCAAACATTGATTCAAATACATGAGTCATAAAGTGGCTTGGTTAGATACGCAAAGACTGGAAAGTAAATAGAGTTTCAGGGAAGTGAAGTCAAATCAAAGTTAAGTGTGTGCTGCAGTTTTTTCATAGACTATCAGAATAAACCACCAAACATGTTACTGTGTCTTAAAAAGGCAGACAGAAGCACTGACTTAGTAATGTAGATAATATATCGGCAAAAGATAGAAACGATCCAAAAGCACGAGAAATTACAGTGATTAATTAAAGTGAACTGTCATTAGAGCAGAGTGAGGGTGGTGCAAGTCATTAAGACTGGACTGTTTAAGGTTGAGCCAAAACCACAGTTATTTTTTTATTCCCAATTATTTATTACCTGTCTGTTTGTCTGTCTGTTTGTCTGTCTGTCTGTCTGTCTGTCTGTCTATTAGTTAGTTAGCAAGATAACTCGAAAAGTTATGGATGGATCTTAATGAAATTTACAGGATTGGTTGGTAATGGGGAGATCTGATTATATGTTGGCAGTAATCTGGGTGGGGGTGGGGGTGGTGGTGGTGGGGGGGGGGGGTCAAGATAACTCAAAAAATGTATGGACAGATTTTTATGAAATTTTCAGGATGTGTTTGGAGTGTCACAAGGAACAAATTATTATATTTTAGTGGTGATCCAGAACAGATCTTGGATTCTGGATCATTTTGAAATGTATTCTCTATTTACCACAATTCATCCTGAAAATTTCATCAAAATCCATCCATACGTTTTTCAGTTATCTTGACCCCACCCATCACCATTACCACCACCACCAAAATCTAATCATTTCCATTCAGGGATCATCAGGGTTCGGGTCTCTCTCCGGCTGGCGTCAGGTCAAACTGAGACCATGAGACCTGTTCCCGGATGGGCCAGATTTGGAGGGAAGAGGGTACTAGAGGTCGAGCCAGTGGGAGTCAGGTTAGGGAGGTTCACCAACCCCCCCCCCACTTCTTTTTTACCATCTCAGATCAGATGGCCCACTGAATGTAAGCATATTACTAGGAAATAAACTGACTAGGGTTCCCTCAGTGGGTCTGACTTGTGAGTCAGGGGTAACGTGGCTCATGGGTCCGACTGTGAGTTCTACAGTCCTCTCCACCCGGACTTTGTATGTCAAGTTCTTCATTCAGGCATTTTGTGTTCATGCCATTAGAAAGACTCATCCTAACCATAACCAGAGGGAAGGATGCCCCCCCCACCCATAACCCCCAGCAAATCATACCCAGCTTGTATAAGATACATACATGTTGTGTTAAATTAATACATTGACATTTTCTCTTCCTACCACATACACAATACATATAAATGCTCCATATTATGGATTCATTGTAGCAAAATCAAACATATTATTTTATACATTGGGAAGAAACAACCCTTCAGTTTGTACGTTATTTTACATGTGCAGTGACTTTGCATACATTTTAATACACCACACCTTTAATAAATCCATCTCTCTGAGTTTACTGTTGGGAGTTAAACTGATGTTCAATGTGTTTTTGGATCTGCCTCCTGCGCCTCCTGCGCCTCCTGCGCCTCCTGCGCCTCCTGCGCCTCCTGCGCCTCCTGCGCCTCCTGCGCCTCCTGCGCCTCCTGCGCCTCCTGCGCCTCCTGCGCCTCCTGCGCCTCCTGCGCCTCCTGCGCCTCCTGCGCCTCCTGTACTGTACGTCCAGCTGTTCCTCAGTGTCTGTACATGTGCATAAGTGTGAGGTGTGTCAGTCAATGACTCAATGACTTTATGTAATTATTTAATTAACAGTAATCCCTCGTTTATCACATGGCTTACATTCCAAACATAGCCTACAATAAGTGAAATCCATCATAAGTGAAATAGTCAGGCTTCTTATAACCCCTCACCACACACTTTACATACTTTTGTCAGACAAGCATCGACATGTTCTCACATTTCTCTCTTGTTTAAAAGTTGAACACATAAGAAATTATTAATAGTGACTGACATGTGTTTTTCCCAGTGAAGAATATACAGTAGTTAATGGGTAGTTGTTGGCCTGTTTTTTTTTTTCTTCTGGACATAATGTTGTTTTTCCTGCATCCTTACTATGGTTTTGTTGTTGACACTTACAGCACTTTTTACATCCCTGTTCAAACTTATTGCTGTTGTCATCCTTATGTTATTTTCTTCATCCTTTATGGAATGAACTGAAGGTTCATTTATTCTGTAATGGTACCTACATATGTGTTACTTCTACCTTCTTCCATTGCCTTTTGGGTGCAGGTACTTTTGTTGGTACAGAACATTTCATTGACATTGTTGGTTTTGTGGGAGAAAACTGTTGAATACAGACACTGCTAGCATCAAACTGTTATGTACATTTATACATCAATTCAATTCAATTCAATTCAATTTTATTTATAAAGCCCTAAATCACAACAAAGTCGTCTCAAAGGGCTTTACAAAAACACAATCAACTACAGAGATACATGAAAAGTCCCAGGCATCCCCTGTCCTTAGACCCTCCTTCTTGGCAAGAAAAAACTTCCAAACCCAGTGGGAAAAAGAAGAAATCTCGAGGAGAACCACATTGAAGGAGAGATCCACTCCCATGGACGGACAGGCTATAGATGAATGTCCATATATAGATGCAGGAAGGGGGGCTGGTCCAGACAGGCAGGGGCAGTGGTCCGGGGTCACAGGTCGGCGCAGGCGAGAAACTGCAGATCCTGTCGTCCATGGCTCCCGTGCAGACACTGTCAGGAAAACCACCACTCCCCCCAGGGGGGGGAGGGGGGAAAGGGGACACCAGGTGACTAGTCATGAACAGACTTGGTATGAAAGATAGGTTGTCACATCACATGAGACACAGAGTGATTTAAGGTGTCATTCCGCTGAAAACCACTTTTCCACGCTCCTTTTGGAATCTGATGGGTCACCCTGACTGACCAACACATGCTCCTTTGACAGTGGTTTGTCACCTCCACTGGCTGCAGAAAACAACAAGAGGAACCAGGGATCCAGAAAAAGCCGGTCCATCTGACGTCACATAGACTTTAATGTCACCCACGTGGTGTTAAACCTGTCCCCGGCCGCGAATCTGAAGTAGCATTAGCATTAGCATCGACAAGAGAAGACGGCGCCACAGTAGCTGCTGCACAAACTTGAAAAAAAAACCAGACGGCTCAAACTGGTTCATGTGTTCTCTGTGGAAATAAAGCCTCGTTTTTTTCCCTTCACGTTTTCAGAATTTGCAACGGCACGAAAACCTAGCTGGATGCTACTCTGGTAAAGGTAAACACAGAGAGAGAGCAAGAGGGAAGGGGGGAGTGTTCCTTCACACATTCTGAGCCAATCAGAGACGGCTCGTCACCGCGTCATGGACATGTATGAGGAAGTACCAGTAAACTGTTGTCATTTCTCTACCGTGCAAAAACAGCTGGAAACAAAACAATCTGGATGTTGTTTTTAAATAGAACCAACACACAATGTATTCAATAATAATGAAGAACATAAGTAATATTAATGAAATAACCATGGAATGACAGCTTTAACAATGGTCTACAGTGTCTTAGCCAATCAGGATGCAAAACACAAGGTGCGTTCAATTGTAATAAAATAAAATCTGCAAATAGTGAACAGCGTTATAGTGAGGATATACTTTTGGAATGTTTAGTCCTGTGATCCAGAGGGGGGTCTGCAGCACCCTGCACACCCCTACTTCCCACGGCCTCGGCCTTGTCCCAAATGAACTATCGTCTGTCTAATTGTCTACCCAAGTATGACCTGGACTGTTTTGTGACCTGCCTCTGTCAGTTCCTAGTCAGGTTTTGGACACAGTTGGAGTCAGGTTTTCCCCCGTGTGGAGGTCGGACCCTGAGCGACACTTCAAATCTTCTGTGTCAGAAGAACATTATATATGGTATATTTCAATCCATTTGTTTTAAACAAACATACTTGTACTGTTACTCTGGTCTTGTAGTTTCTCATTTGGATTCAGAGTTCGAACGTCACAATCTCATCATGACAGTAATACTAAAAGGAAGGGAGGAAAAAAGAAAACAATAAACAACAAAAAAATCTATTTGTTACCTACTTTCCTATCTGCTCATTTGTTTTTTTTTGGGTTTTTTTGTATATATGTATATGTTTAGTACTTCAGTTATTGATTATTGGTATTGTTATTATTCTTATTGTTATTATTTTTATTATTATCATCATTTTTTGTACTATACACTATATTGGTATAAGATGAATTTAGGTTATTGGGGAAGTGAAGAAGGGGTAGGATTAAATAACTTTATGCTTCATCCTACTCCTTTTTGGACATGTCATTGTGTATTACTATTATTATTGTTGTATTGATTATTGTTGCACTTTGCACATGTTTGAAATAAATCATTCAAATCAAAAATCAAATCAGAAAGTTCAGACTGACACCTGGAATGCTCTGATAAACTGTTTTTGAATAATTAGTTGATGTTAATTTACACCTGCGTAATTAAGTTCATATACAGTTCAGTTGAAATAGTGATCATTTTTAGATGCGTTTCTTCAGTTTAATGTCACAGGCAGCCATTGCATTATTTTCAGGCTATTTGGAGGCATTTGATTCAAATAATTTAGGGGAAAATCTATAAAATGGAATTTTTCTGCAAAACTCAGAATATGAAGGCATTTGATAGTTATGATTTAGGAAAAATCGGTAAAATAATGGTAGTTTTCTGCAAAAGTCAAAGCATTGGCACTTTATTCAGGGCATTTGATTGTAATAACTTTGGAAGATTCTGTAAAATAATGGTATTGTTTTTGCAGAACTCAAAATTAAATTGTACATTCATTTGCATTGGAGTGTTTTACCTTAACTTTATGGTTTTTATTTGGCAGCCATAACTGCCAGTCATTTACTGTTTATACTGTTTTTATTTATTTATTTTACAGTGTAGCCATCCTTGGGCTGACCAGGTGGACTTTTTCCTCTTGTTTCTGTCTTAATATTCTTGCTCTTTACTGTCATGTATTCCTTGCTCTGTAAAATTAAGATAAATTGAAACTTCATATATTGTTTCTCTGGGCCTGTGTTAGGGTCTATAAAATCCTCATTACACATTGATAAAATATGAAGTTTAAAAGTTAAACATTTAAAACATTTATTATTACATTCAATATATGCAGGGAATCATTATCCTTTCTCCAGAGACACGTTAGCTATATTCAATTTGTTAGGATTTGATCCAAACCAAGCCATTCTGTCTTTTCTCCCTTCACCTTCCAAGTGTTTTACTGCACCTGTCAGATAGACATAAATAAAAAACTGTCTGCCTGGTTAAATAAAGGTTAAAAAATGAATGTATTGACATTGTTGAATGTTTGCTGATGTAAGAGCAGGAGACAAAGACAGAGTAAAGACATACTTGCTGTTTTGACACACTTCAGATGTTCTCCAGTGATATATATATATATATATATATATATATATATATATATATATATATATATATATATATATATATATATACAGATTTAAAGTGTATATTACACAGCATCTGTAGCTAAAGTAGGTTCAGCCCCAAAACACAAAACAAATAGAGAGTCAGTGGATGCACTCACAATTCTCACAGTAATTGTAAAAAAATAAATTAAAATAAAGCAATCAAAAATATCTAATTGATTCATGGTTCTTTCATAACAAACACTGATTGTCTTTAGATTTATTTAGCATTGTTGTCTGACACCACAGGTTTCCTGTTCAATGAAATGAAATATTTAACTAATTTCATTTATTTATCTGCACAAAAAACAAAAAAAGAATATTAAACAACCAATATACAATACATAGGAAAATAAACTGAGTGCAGGAGGAGGAAAGAAACCATGCAAGGGTTGTACAATGTGAGGGAATGTTAATCATAAAACTAATATAACAAGCATCTTTTTTTTTACCAGACAAAATGTGGTTTAAGAATTTTTTTTAAAAAATCCTAAAATGTCTCTTAGTTTTTCTTGACAAAAACAAAATGAGATGTTGTTTTAATTCTTTTAGCCGTGTCAACATCCACCAATGTCAACGTCATAATTACTCCCATGATGTAACCATATTAATCCGCAACTGAATGCTATCATTAGCTAATGCTCCGTTTTTTCACTGCTTTAAACACTGCTTACTCTACTTACATGGACTTAGTACTTACTACTCTGAGTGTTAAAGTGAATTCACTGTGTCATTTGTGGGAAAATGTGCTGTAGATACCTGGACATGAAACAACCATTAAGTACAATGTGGAATTCTGGACATGTCTGTCAGCATTCATCCTGTGTCGCTAAAGGAGATGGATGGGAAAATGAAGGTGTGATCACAGCCAATAAAAGAAAAAAAAAACATGAAATACAAAATACACATACATATTTTTTTGCTCCATATCTCTGGAATAATTTACATAATTTATTGACTATGGACTCTCTGGTATCATTGGAGATTTTTAGTAATACAATTAATAATGTATACCAGAGGTGGAAAGTAACTAAGTAAAAGTACTTCATTACTGTATATTATTTTAGGTATCTGTACTTTACTTGAGTATTTATTTTTTAGGCAACTTTTTACTTTTACTTCCTACATTTTTGTATAAATAACTTTATATTCTTTACATTTTCAGAAAATACGATTTAATTTTACAAACTAAACAGATGTGACAGTATGAAAAATAAGTCGCTGTGACTTAATATATTATAGTTATATGAGTATTATCTCATACTTTTGACTTTTTCTCTTAAAATTATGCATTTTTATCTCACATTTCTAACTTTTTTTTTTCAAATCTCGTGACTTTTTATCTCAATTTTGACTTTTCTTCCAACATTTTTCCTACATTTCCTGGCCATATCCAATAACTGTGACTCTATCAAACATATTATCTACACAGTAACTCACTTTTAAAGGCTTTATTTTAGATACTTTTGAAACTTTTCTGATTTTATTTTCTGAAGTATTATTGCATTCATGACAAAAAAAAAAAAGCTGTTTTACTTTTTACTTTTGTACTTTATTACAATTGAGAAGTTGTACTTTTTTACTTTTACTTAAGTAGAAGAGTTAAATCAGTACTTCTACTTTTACCAGAGTATTTTACTGTTTTTACTGAGTCAAAATGCAACTAATTAAAATTAAAACTGCTGGGACCAAATTTCAATAATAGTTCTCGTTTTTTGGTAAATTTTTCCATGTTACTTATAATTTTGTGAATATTTATTCATAGTATTGGTTAATTTTGTTGAAATTTTTTATATTTTGTTTTTGTTGAATAATTTTTCCTTTAATTTTGCTCTATTTTTGTCTTACTTTGTTCATGTTGCAAATTATTTTTGTTGGTTTATTCTTCATTTTTGTTCATTTTATTGATGATTTTGGCTTTTTTTTTTTCTTAATTTTATTTCTTAGTGTAATTGTTTTGTTTTTTTTTATGTGGAACTGCTAAAGTGTCAGGAGTTAAAGGGTTAAACTGAATCATGGGAAAGAGGGAAATATCTAAAACATGCAGGACACCGGCCCTCGAGGAGACCCCTGATCTACACAGTAACTCACTTTTATAGGCTTTATTTTAGATACTTGTACAATTTTTCAGATTTTATTTTCTGGAATATTATTGCATTTATGACAAAAAAAAAAGCTGTTTTACTTTTTTACTTTTGTACTTTGTTACAATTGAGAAGTTGTACTTATGTACTTGTAGTTAAGTAGAAGAGTTGAATTACCAGAGTATTTTTTCACACAAGTAGCTGTACTTCTACTTAAGTACAAAATGTGAGTACTTTGAACACCTCTGATCTATACACAGAGGACTGTCATTGTTTTTAGACCTACTCCACATAACGTTTTAGCAACTACTGACTTTTATGTATCATATTTATTTCTCCCTGATATGTGTTATTGTGTTGTCTCTGTCTGAAACTTATCATTTGCTGCCATTTTGACCAGGACTCCCTGGAAGAAGAGACACTTGGTCTCAATGGGACAATCCTGACTACAAAAAGGATAAATAAAATAACATAAAAAATAAATACACATTTGTATAAATAATGCAAGAGAAGAACTGAGAGATAATGTTTCTGGAGAGAAGCTGAATTAAACTGGAGACTGTTATGGAGAAATACATATTATTTAAGGGACATTTAAGGGACGTCCTCTAGATCAGGCATGGACAAACTATTTCCAAAGGGTCAGTGTGGCTGCAGGTGTTTGTTCCAACCAAGCAGGAAAACTGCTTTAGATATTTTTCTGATAAACAAGAAGAGCAGCGACAGTCTGTATTATTATTATTATTATTATTATTTATGATTTATTATGCTTTTTAAAATTTGGTTTTTCATTAAAAAAAGTTTGCTTAAGGAGTGCTACCTGGACTCAAAATAAGTAATAATAATTAGAGGTGCTCTATTGGATAGGAAAATAGCAAAAGGAAAGAAAAATTCCAAGGCACTCTCTTATAAGTGAAGAATAAAAAGCCTTTATTAAACTGGCTTGGTTACAAAAACCTATAAAATCATATAAAAACATATAAAAACCCCAACGCGTTTCGGCATAATGGCCTTCATTAGGGAGTCAGTTTGGTTTTTCATTGTTTCTTTACATTGAGAAGATGAAAAAAAAGTGAATTTCCTCCAGGAATCAGTAAAGTGTCATGTTTTCAATGGTGTTTATGTGTTTGTTTGTAGTTTTTTTTTTTTAGTGACAGATTTGGTTGATGTTAATACTGGCACAAGAAAGACCTTATTAAAGTTTGGTAGTGATCGATGGAGGTACGTGGAAGGGGGAGGAGACATTTGGACACATTTGTAGCAAGATAACTCAAAAAGTTATTAACAGATTTAGCAGAAATTTTCAGGAAATGTTAATACTGGTGCAAATGATTGGTGGTGTGTGTGTGTGTGTGTGTGTGTGTGTGTGTGTGTGTAGGGGGGGGGGTTGATCTGTCTGAGTGCTTTTCTAGTCTTATCTGTGTAATGGCAGGCACTACTGTTCCATTGATTAACCATCACAAAAGTAGAGATTATGAGGCTTCTATTCCCATTACCAGTTCTGCTCAATTTGATTTAAATCAACACTAGCTTATCAACATGAACTGTGCAAGTAAACACACTATGAACACAACGTACTATGTAAGTGCACTAACACACAGTGAAAGACGTCACATTAGAATTCTCTGATGGATGATAACAGCAGACTTTTCTGTTTCATGTTTTTTTTTTATTATTATTATTGATGTATATGCACTTATATCCAAACACACTGGTGTCAGTTTCACATGTTTGCATACACTCATGTATGTTTTAAGTACAATCAATAAGAATAAAAATTATATATTTTTTTATAATAATGTATATATTTAGTTTAGTTTAGTTTATTCCAGTCATATATTCACTTCAAAGCAGCAAAAAAAAGAGAGAACAATACAGAGTTTGACTGAAAAAGGCAAAGCTTATTAAAGACTATGCATCTTAAGCTACACAATTAATAATATCAAACGGGTAGAGAAAAAAGAAACAAAAAAAATACATAAATATATATACACATACATACATACTCATGCACATTTTTCCTTTTTTTTCCCTCAATTACAGCCATAACTCCTAAATAAAAATGCACGTAATGATTTCTTGAACATAACAAAGAACGTACGTTGCTTTAGTTTCAGATCAGTACTGTTAAAAGAAATGCATCTTCTTTTAACTTCTTTTTTTAGTTTTTGATAACACTAACACAAATTTGCTTCCATCTCTCAACTCATATTTACTCTCAGACCCTTTGAAGAACTTCTGCACACCGTCTAGTAGCGTTTTATTATTTACTTTAAACATCATTTGCATTGTTCTAAACTTGACTATGTAATTTTCTCAACTTTTAAAAAGGACATCTTCTCTTTAATCCACTGTGGACTGGAAGGAGCTGCTGTGAATTCCCAGTTAAGGACGTTAAAGCTATTACTTCCAATTCTTTAGCAGAATATTGGTCCACCCTTATGGAAGACTAAACACACCAATATGTGAAAAGTCTTTGTAGTACATCAGACTTTTATTCAAAAATTGGAAACTGCAAAAGTCTGACCAAAGAGTGAAGGTATTCCCATGGTCTACTGCAGGGGTCTCAAACATGCGGGTCGGGGGCCAAATACGGCCCAGCAAATGTTCCAATGCGGCCCCAAGGATGAATTTACAAAGTGCAAAAATTATATATAGTCAAAGCTGTGGAACTGATTGTAGTTCAGGTTCCACATTCAGACCAATATGTTCTACAGTCAAATTATAGCAGAATAACATATTAAAAGAATTACTCCATATTTTCTTCTCATTTTGATGTGAAAATAATGTAGATTATGCTTATAAATTCAAATTTCTGTCTTTCTTATAGTGGAAAAAAATAACATTAAATTGGAAAAATATTGATATTTACGAACAATAAAATGTGAAAAACATGAACGAATATGAACAAACTGAAACTTCTAAAGAAAATTAAACACAATTTTAACAGTTCAGTGTCTTTGTAGTAGATCTGATCCATAATGCACATGTGTAAATGAGAAATTGAAGCATAATATTGTTAAACTTGCATGTATTTTTCTTGAGATATTTCATTTATTTTCATTTTATTTTCATGATTTTTTTTTTTTTTTTAAAGCAAGCTCATAAGATAATAGGGTTTATTTGCACGAAAACAAACACAAAAAAATAGGATTGTAATTTTTTTTCTAGCTTAATATGCTATTATTTTACTGGTCTGACCCACTGTAGATTAAATTGGGCTGAATGTGGCCCCTACTGGTTCAAACTCTATTAATAATATGAGAAAAACCCACTGAAATCTGAGATAACCTGGCATGTGAGTTCAAATACACTCACTTTTTTTTTACTTTGAAAAAATGTACAACCACGTAAACCTTTGTGAGATGAGGAAGGGTGTTGTCTGAGTGCACGGTGACTTTCCAGACTGTGTGTGATTGTGTTTACTTCCGCTTGACTAAATGTGAGTGCCTGAGCGTGTGTGTGCCTGTATTCCTATCTTTATGGGGACATTTGTATGTTTACACAGTCACACCATAGGGAGCTCTGACACTACAGGAACTAAAAATCAGGTCCCCACGAGCGTTAAATATAAATAAATGTCCCATCTAGAAAAATAGAAATGACGAGGCCCTATAAATACATTTATTAGTTTTGTTTTTTTTTTCTGGAAGTCCCCATAAAGCATGGGGGATATTTTTCAAAAGTTTAAAGATGTGTTTCTTTTTTTACATTTAAAACATATAGAAATATATTTATGTATTTTTTTTTTTTAATTATTCATTTATTTATTCATTTTTATTTACTCCTATTTTTTTTAAATTATTATTATTTTTATTTAGTTTTATTTATTTATTTATTTATTTCATTTAAAATATTTGTATTTATTCTTTTTTTTTTATTTAATTAAAAAATATAATTATTATTTTTATTATTTCATTTAAAAAAGTACCCAATGGTTACTTGATTACAAATTTGGTCCTCATGAGACCTTGTGTGTGTGTGTGTATGTGTGTGTGTGTGTGTGTGTGTGTGTGTGTTAGGACAGCAGTAAAGTGTCAGCTCAGTGCAGTGGTAGTATCAGTGGATCCTCTCTCTACTGTCAGCCTTATGGGGTCTTGGGAGCTTTAATGACTAACAGGATCATTACGAGCCTTTGAGGAGAGGGTGAGGATGTTTCTGTTCCTGTTGATAAGGCGCTGCTTCCTGTTGGGCCGCTGAGCGTGGGACCACTGACATATGCACTTTATGGGGTCTACACCTCTGATGCCTGTTGTTCTGAGTGTTGGATGAAGTTTGGCAGCAGTCAATGATCAAACACTTTCTTACTTTATTAATTCTCCACAGTCATTATCTCCAGACTTTTCTGTGTAGTTTAACTCACACCAAACTCACCAGAGCTAAATGTGGACCTGAGTTACGTTCAATTATTGCCCTGTTCAATTACATTTCTCTCCCACAGCCTCCAATCCTCCTCACCTCACCTCACCTCCTCACCCCCTCACCCCCTCACCCCACCTCCTCACCTCACCTCCTCACCCCACCTCCTCAGCTCACCTCCTCACCTCACCTCTTCACCCTCTCACCCCACCTCTTCACCCCCTCACCTCACCCCCTCACCTCACCCCCTCACCCCACCTCCTCACCTTACCTCCTCACCTCTTCACCCACCTCCTCACCTCACCTCCTCACCCCACCTCCTCACCCCACCTCCTCACCTCACCTCCTCACCTCACCTACTCACCTCACCACCTCACCTCACATCCTCACCCCACCTCCTCAGCTCACCTCCTCACCTCCTCAGCTCACCTCCTCACCTCCTCACCCCACCTCCTCACCTTACCTCCTTACCTCACCTCCTCACCTCACCTCCTCACCTCACCTCCTCACCCCACCTCCTCACCCCACCTCCTCACCCCACCTCCTCAACCCACCTCCTCACCTTACCTCCTCACCTCCTCACCCCACCTCCTCACCTAACCTCCTCAGCTCACCTCCTCACCTCACCTCACCTCCTCACCTACTCACCTCACCTCCTCACCCCACCTCCTCACCCCACCTCCTCACCTCACCTCCTCACCCCACCTCCTCACCTCACCTCCTCACCTCACCTCCTCACCCCACCTCCTCAGCTCACCTCCTCAGCTCACCTCCTCAGCTCACCTCCTCACCTCCCCACCTCCTCACCTCACCTCCTCACCCCACCACCAGAACCAAGCATCAAACCTGGGGGGACAGTCACTTCCCCCTACCATCCGTCACTGTTCTGATCTCAACACTTTTAAATCCCTTTTGAAAACTAATTTATTTAAGATTGTTTTTAATGTTTAAATACTTTTATTCTGACTGTTTAATGTGTAAGTGCTTTGTTTTCAATCAATCGTTTGTTTTTATTGTAGTTGTTTTTTATTGTATTGTATGTGAAGTGTCTGAGTGCCATGAAAAGCACTATACAAATAGAATAAAACATTATTATTATTATTATTATTATTATTATTATTATTATTATTATTATTATTATTATTATTATTATTATTATTATTATTATTATTATTATTATTATTATTATTATTATTATTATTATTATTATTATTATTATTATTATTAGTTCTTTGTCCTTGGCAAGTGAACCATGATGAAACTATTTCATAATTATGTCTTTCCCCAAAACTGACAGTCAGCTGATGTTCATCTGACATAATCTAGTCAGAGGCACTTGACCAGACCTGGGATTTTTTAGAGGAACAAATAATGATCATTTGAGAAGATATCTATCTATCTATCTATCTATCTATCTATCTATCTATCTATCTATCTATCTATCTATCTATCTATCTATCTATCTATCTATCTATCTATCTATCTATCTATCTATCTATCTATCTATCTATCTATCTATCTATCTATCTATCTATCTATCTATCTATCTATCTATCTGTCTATCTATCTATCCACTCAAATCATCTGTAAGATGGAGGTAAAAACAGCTAAAAGTAGGTATTTTCTTTATAAATAACACAGTCCTTTTATTTTCTGTTTAATGTTTTTTCCAATGTATCATCGGCTGCATTTCTACTGTTACGTAAAGATGCCCATGGAACAGAAACACTCACAGCTACTGATGGACATAGTGAACTGTTTTATAAAGTTGTTAGTGCATATAAACCTCGTCATAGTGGGATCGATGACTGTTGATGATGTAACAGGTCTCACAGCATTGTCCCATTTCAGAGGAGAGTCAACCCCTACCCCTTACAACACCATTTTAAGTGGAAATGCCAAGTGTAACAGCCAAAGACTGAACTGGGCTGGGGTCATAGAGGAGGAACAAGCTCATTTCAAAACAGCTTATCAGACAACAGGGGTCTATCCATTAAGTATTTATAAAACCTATGGTGCATATGAAAATTTTACCTACATTTAAAAAAAAATCTTGTTTAAATCCATATGTGGATAAAACACAACTGAAATGATCCATGGTTTTGACATTTAAAAATACTAAGCCTTTTATTTTGCTAAAATGTAAAATATAGCTTCACAAAATTAAGCAATGATATAATGGGACCAGAAGTCCCATTAAAGTACCTTCTAAACACTCTGTTAGTCACATTCATTTCCCTACATGTTCTCTGATACGTCATTGCAGAGAAACATCAAGTCAAATGTGACCTGTGAACCTCTATAGGAACCCTTGGTGTGTACATGCTGTGTGTGTGTGTGTGTGTGGGATTCTACTCCTATCTTTATGGGGACATTGATCTGTTTACACAGTCACATCATGGGGACCTCTGACACAATGGGGATGAAAATTCCGGTCCCTACGAGGGTTAAATATAAATATAGATCTCTATCACTAGTAAATTTTAAATCTGTGTGAAGTATACAATTTTATCCAACTGATGGCCACATCATATTAATAACATTAATTAATTTTTTTTTTTAACTGTATATATATTCAGTAAATATTCCAAATAATATTCAGTATATATATACATATATACAATTGTATTTTTTTTATTACCTCCACCAAGGAGGTTATGTTTTTATGAACGGATTTTTATGACATTTTCAGGATGTGTTAATGTCACAAGGAACAAATGATTGTATTTTGGTGGTGATCCGGAAATGATCCTGGATTCTGGATCACTTTGAAATGTATTCTCCATTTACCACTATGTAAAATTTCAAAGCGATCCAGAATCCAGGATCACTTCCAGATCACCACCAAAATCTAATAATTTCCAGATCTCCCAATTACCAACTTATCCTGTAAATGTCATCAAGATCCATCCATAACTTTTTGGGTTTTCTTGCTAATTATCAGACAGACAAACAAACTCTGGCAAAAACATAACCTCCTTGGTGGACCTCTTTTCATCTGAAGGTGTAGGTCTGCCTTGGCGGAGGTTTGCGCTCTCAGAGTGCTTTTCTTGTTATTATTTTATTTTTAGATTTACTTATACTTTACTTAGGAAATAATAAAAGAAGTGTTTATAATCATGGCTATTTTACCTTTGAGTGATGATCACAAACTTTGTCCACATGAGACATGGAAACCAGTGCGTGCGCGCGCGTGGCTGTGCGCGCGCGTGTGTGTCCACAGCCCGCCCCTTTCCTCGGGGCTGCTCTGCTGCTCAGACCCGGCTCTCCAGCGGGACAGTCCGGCTGCACCGCCGCCTCTTGGACCATACACCTACTGTACCCTGTGTCTCTGTTGGACAGATCACTGAACCGGAGTCCGCTTGTCTCCTTTTGTTCGCGCTAACATCGCTGAGGTGAGTTTATTTTTGAGTGGAATAACTTGTAATAACCTTCGGTCAGACATGGACTTTGTTCATAATAGGTGAAGTTATTACACTTTAATAATGTGATTTATGAAAAGTTAGCAGCCACTACTTTGTGGAACATTTGAAAATGTGAAACTTACCCCTACATCTACATCTTTGTATAGCTTATGTAGTCTGTAATACCTCTGTAATAAATGTATAACCTTTCTATAAATTAAAATGTCATTATATTTATATTTGTAAATCACCATCTATGATCATTTTTATTTGGTGTTCAAATAACTATGTCTAAAAACTTTTACTTTACTTTTCTTTTCAAGTCCTTTCATTTATATAACTTTTTAAGGTGTCAATTATAATCACATTATGAGGAGACAGTAAATGTCCCTAGTATTCCCAAAAAGAAAGCAAACTACTGACTCAGACCAAATCCTACCATTAGAACTTTTAAAACACTGTTTAAAACTAAGCCATTATATCAGACAGTGTTAATGACCATATGTATGAACTTACTGTGTGTGAGGTTTGTGAGGCTTTCCTCAGATCTGAGACAATGAAACTCCATCTGCTCAGGAGCGCACTTATATTCAGCAGCAACAGCAGTGGTGATATATGTTTTCTGTTTGTGCACTGAAGTTTAGGTCAGAACAAACTCTGGCATTGCTTTGATTTTTATTACTCTACCTTGTAATTATAACTTTTACGAGCCAAACTATCAATTTTCATATGTCACTGAGTTTGCCAAGATGTGCGTGTGTGTTCAGTGACGTGACAGGGTTGATGTTCGTGGCCTTGAAGTGTTTTAATGATGGAGACAAACACAGGCAGCACAGAGATGGACTCACAACACATGGGGTGGTCAGTGGTGTGTGTGTGTGTGTGTGTGGGGGGGGGGTCAGTCAGTGACCTTGTGACCTCTGCAGACATGAAGGAGGCCATCCTCTGAAATACCACACACACACACACACACACATATGCAGGCACATTGATAGGACAGCATGAAACCCATCAATATGGATGATCAATAACAAGCTTTGCTGCTCTAATGATAATGACACTAGGATCTGATAAACTATCACACCCTGTCAACTGCAGTCTCTCCTGTTTGTAACTTTTTCATGTTACAGTGACCCTGTAATTTCCCCAGTTTGTAGGCGTGTAGTATATCCTTCTAGAATAAATGCTTTGATACTTCTAAGTATGTGTGTGCAGCAGATGATCAACATATGTATGTAATATACTTCCTGTACTGTACACTTCCTTCCCATGATTTACAGTAAAAGACTATTAAGTAAATTACATAAGATGTTCTGTGTAGTTTCTCTTTTCTCTCTCCTTTTTTTTTTTTTTTTTTTTTTTTTGTACCTGAGTCTTAAATTCCTGTGAGCGAGACCTGTTATGACCTTTAGGTGTTATTGACGTAACCAAGCAGGAAGGGTTTAGTTGCAAAGGTGCGAAGTCTGCATCCGGCTGCTGTATTTGTTTTCACGCCATAGGATTCCCTCGTTTTTTTTATTTATTTTTTTCCCCCCCGGTCACACATGATGCTCTTGTGAAAACTGCTCCATCATTGTCAGACATCAACAAATGGTCACAACTCACACATCAAACATGACACAAACACTTAGTAGAAGAAAGGAGTACTAATGGCAATGTACTAACTAGTGATTTATAATATAATCAAAGATGCATTTGAAGTAAAAAGCTAATTCATGGTATCTTCCAGAGGTGGTTAAAGTACTCACATTCTGTACTTAAGTAGAAGTACAGCTACTGGTGTGAAAAAAATACTCTGGTAAAAGTAGAAGTACTGATTATTTTACAAGTATAATTTCACAATTGTAATAAAGTACAAAAGTAAAAAGTAAAACTGCATTTTTTATTTTTTTTTGCCATGAACACAATAATATCTATTTAAACAGAAAAGTTTCAAAAGTATCTAAAATAAAGCATTTAAAAGTGAGTTACTGTGTAGATTATGTGTTTGATAGGGTCACTGTGTGTATGGGAGGGGGAGGGGGGTCACAATTGAGATAAAGAAAAACCCCAAAAACATCATGAAATTAAAAAAAATTTACAAATGAGATTTTAAAAATGCATAATTTTAAGACAAAAAGTCAAAATTGTGAAGTGAAAAGTCAAAATTACGAGACAAAAAACTCAAAATAGTCATATAACTATAATATATAAAGTCACAGTTCCTCTCCTCCCACTGATTTTTACTGTGGTGATTTATTTTTCATACTGTCACATCTGTTTAGTTTGAAAAAGTAATGAGTTTATTCTGATAATGTAAAGAGTATAAAGTACAGATATTTATACAAAAATGTAGAGAGTAAAAGTAAAAAGTTGCCAGAAAAATAAATACTGAAGTAAAGTACAGATACTTTACTTTACTTTTACTTAGTTACTTTTCACCTCTGGTATCTTCAAATGAAAACCATGAATATTTTAGTTTTAAGTTAACATATTTCTTATATTTTCACATTAAGATAAGATAAAATAGACTTTATTGATCCCACAAAAGGGAAATTCACATGTTACAGTCGCCAGCGATATAGAGCAATAGAGGGACAGTAAAGAGAAGAAACATATAGATAAATAACAATATATATGGATACGAACACAGACATTGAAAAAAAGAAAAAAGGATATATGCTATGTATACACTATACAAAATATACAGGATTGAAAAAATATATACTGGTAAAATTAAGAATGATGGTATGTTTGATTATAGTAGAGTTGCTTCTTAATTGGAGTCAATCACATTAAGATGAAGTTCACAAATTAAAAACTTTTTTAAGCCTTTAACTCCTGAACCTGAAGGAATTCCATGGTAAAAAAAAAAAAAAATGAAAATAAGATAAAATAAACAACAAAATGAACAAGAACAGCCAAAGTGATCAGTAAAATGAAGAAAAATGAATATTAAACTAACAAAATAATATGTAACATGAACAAAGTAAGACACTAACACAACACAATTGAAGAGAAATAATAATAAAAAAAATAAAATGTAAGAAAAAATAAACAAAAATAAGCAACAACATCAACAGAAACTAATAAATATTCACAAAATAACAAATAAAAAATGTAAAAACAACCCAAACAAACAAAAACAAAATTAAGTTAAAAAAAAAAAAAAAAGGAATAAATGACTAGTGTTTTAATTTGGTTCCAATAGTTTTAGTTTGGGCTTTTTCTTTTTCTAAATCAGTTGCTTTGAGACATCTGTACATCAGTTCCATCAACAAAATTCTCAGTAAAATAACACAAAAAAAAACCCTTGAATTTTCTACATTTTTAAACTAAACCATCCATTCAGAACGCATCAGCACTGACGCATCAGGGATTAAAAGGTTAAACATTTTTGAACTTTAATACAGTTGTCAAAAGTAAAATACTTGTTTCCACATATCTTTCCTCTAAATTGTTACGTTTACATGATTTTTTTTTTTTTTATTTCTTAATAATTTATTTGGAATAAAATAATTCTGACTTAAATTAGAAACAGGTGTTTTCTGCTCTAGTTAAATGGGCTTTAAGAGCTGGACGTACAGAGCGTTCTGATTGGATAGAACGGTCGCTTAATGCCTGGATGTCTACTGGAAGGAAATGATCACATCCACTTCCTGTTTTGCGTTTGTTTCAACTATCAACATGTTAGACCAGATACTACATGTGATCATTTATTTTTGTGATAAGTGATATGTGCGTCATTGTGATGAGACCAGGAGCATGTGAGCATGTGCAGAACCACCAAAATAATGTTACACTGGAAATGACTGTTCACATAGTAGATTAATTATCAAATTCAGAATTAAGATTGGAATAAACCAGTGACTTTATTTGGAATTAAGTTTAATTTGGAATTATTATTTTTAACTGGAATTAGGTTTTTTCATGGTCATCTTAAAGTGGAATTAGCATTTATTCGGAATTAAACATGAATAAAAACTCCCAGGTCTAATGTACTAATGGTGTAAATACTAATGGTTTGTAATCAAGGAAAGTAATGAATTACTACATTAGAAGTAAAAATCTAATTCATGGTATCTTCTAATGAAAACCTTGAATATTTTAGATTTTAAGCTAACATATTACTTATGTTTTTACATTAAACTGCTAAGATTAAGAATGATGGTTTGTTCATGTTCAGTAGACTTGCTTGATAAAGATGAAGTTCACAAATTAAAACCTTTTTTTAAAACCTTTTTGAACTTTAATGCAGTTGTCAAAAGTAAAATACTCACATACCTTTCCTCTTAATATGATCTGATAAAACTACAGACGTAAAGGTGGACTAGTGAGTAGACTAGTTTAAATATTCACTCTGATCATTTGGAAGATGTCCCCAAATGTATTAGTTAAAAGTGTGTGGTGTTTTTACAGTATTTTTAATAAGACTTCCACTTGTTTTTACCCTCAGCCACAATGGTCACAGGGTATTGTTTCTGTTTTATAGTAGGTGATTTCCACCATTAAGGTAAATTATTGTCAACCACTGTGCTTTAGTCTCCTGAGACCCAGCAATGTACTTTTGTCCTCTGTAATGGATAAGAGTTTCACAGCTTTATTTAAAAAAATTAATAAAAATGTCCACTGAAAAGGACATTATGTTAAAAAAAATATATATAAAAATGCATCTGAAAAAAAATTCACATCATGCTGTTTCCAATTATTTAATGTAAAATGGCAAAAATGTTTCCTTACTGGGTGTCAGGAGGTTAAAATAGACCAAAGTTAGCGACAAAACAAACATGAGCTCTAACAAGGACCTACGACCTTTGTTTTTCTACTTTTACACCAGCAGTATCGGCTCAGATGACCTTTCATTTGACACAAACCGTTTTGGAACTACAACCTGTGCATGTCTGCATGTCTTTTTGGTTAGCTTCAGAATTGCTTTGGCCTCTTCAACAAAGGGGATTTTAGAAATAGTATCAGTGGTCCTTACTCTGACACAGTGGAAACACTAAAGGAGCTGTACCAAGTAAGAGGCTAAATTAGCTTAAAGCTGTCATTCCATGGTTATTTCATTAATATTACTGTGTTCTCCATTGTTATTGAATACATTGTGTGTTGGTTCTATTTAAAAAAAAAACCTACGGATTGTTTTATTTCAAGCTTTATCGGTACTTCCTCACACGCGGTCACGAGGCGTCTCTGATTGGTTCAGAATGCGTGTAGGAACACTCCCCCCTCCCCTCTCGCTGTGTATGTATTTAGCTTTACCCAAGTAGCATCTAGCTAGGTATCGTTCTGTTTCTGATCTGAAAACGTGCAGGGAAAAAAACAAAGCTTTATTTCCACAGAGAGCACATGAACCAGTTTGATCCACCATTTTTTCAAGTTTTTGCAGCAGTTACTGTGGATCTGTCTTCTCTTGTAGATGCTAATGCTAATGCTACTTCAAATTCGCTGTGATGAGGTGTCTCTGATTGGCTCAGAATGCGTGAAGGAACACTTCCCCCCTCCCCTCTTGCTCTCTATATGTGTTCACCAGAGTATCATCCAGCTAGGTTTCGTGCCGTTGCTTGTTCTGAAAACATGCAGGGAAAAAAACTAGGTTTTATTTCCATAGAGAGCACATGAACCAGTTTGATCCGCCATTTTTTTCCAGTTTGTGCCGCAGCTACTGTGGCTCCGTCTTCTCTTGTAAATGCTAATGCTAATGCTACTTCAGATTTACTGCCGGGATGGGCTTGACCCCACGTGGGTGATGCTAAAGTCCCTCTGTCGTCAGATGGACCGGCTTTTCCTGCGTCCCTTGTTCCTGTTATTGTTTTGTGTGAATGCAGTATGCAGCCAGTGGAGGTGATGAACCACTGTCAAAGGAGCATGTGTTGGTAAGTCAAAGTGACACATCAGATTCCAAAAGGAGCGTGGAAAAGTGGTTTTCAGTGGAATGACACCTTTAAAACTAGCAGTGGAGAAGATTTGTAGCTATCAGGTGGCGGTCTGGTATTGACTTGGTTGTAATCTGTAACTTTCTTCATGTAAAAAAACATCACATACTTAACCTTTAAAGTATGAAACAATGTCATCTGGTGTATTTTATGTCAAGAATGAACTGTGAAAACTGTTTACGAACCAGACCTTTAACAGACAATTAACCAAAATGTATAAATATTAAAAGTTCAAAGGTCACTAGACAGAAACATACTAGTACTAATGGTACTACAGAACATAATAGTACTAATTAAAAAAAAAAAATGCTTAATGAAATCACTAGATCAGATCATTTGTAAATCCTTAAAGTAGATGCTGGGAAATAAGCAGCCTCTACAAATGACTTTGTATAGAATGATTTAGCTTGTTTATATGTCAGATATTTAGAAAGAAAGTTAACAGGATGCTGAATGTGGATGTGTGCAGTTTGTTTGGCAATGTCATCATAATTTTCACATAAAAGAAATCAACTCACATCAGTTTTATTTGTGTTATAAGAAACCAGGTTACGCAGGAAATCTGACTGCATGGGAACTTGGCAAAGATGAATACAAAGTGTTCCTGCTTTTGGCTAGACTCCAAACTCCCCAGTCTTCTTGAAACTTCCCGCTTTTATGATATTTTGCACTGACCTGATAAGTTGTGAAAGCAACTGGAACACAATGAATAGAATCAGGGTTTTTTTTTTGACATAACGATTGTAGTTGCATAAATGATCGCTTGGTTTTTGGCAGCTTGTTTTAATTTTAACCTAGTCTTTGTATCAAGCAGTCATTTTATAGTTTTTAATCTTGCTCATCATTGATTGGGAGAGATTATTGTCATCAGTGTGTGTGTGTGTGTGTGTGTGTGTGTGTCCGCAGAGACATATCATGCTATAATTCAATGAATACTTAAAATATCACCACGAAATGGTCATATTCATACAGCTCATGCGCATCAGATGCAATGATCCATTTGAGCAAAGGTCAAAGGTCAAGGTCGTATATAGCAGAAAGGTCAAAATTACATTATTGGGGTTGTCATAGAAACTTAAAATAGCAGCAAGATTAGGCATTCTCTGATACTTGTTATTAGTTTTAGTCACATCCGTACCCTTTTTACTCTAGTCAAGGAAATGTAGAACTGTGGCAACAAGTTATGTTACTTCATAGTTACTTCTTATGGATCAAAACTGTGTATAAGGCTCATTTCCTCCATATACCAGTAGGGCTGAACAATTTTAAGAAATAATTTAATTTTAATTTTAATTTTTTTTTCTGACAGTTGTTGCAAGTTCAATTTCATTCACAATTTTCTTCAAATAAAGTTTCAGTTGTCAGCAGGACTGTAGTCAAGAACGCCTTTGTCGAGTCCAAGACAAGTCCAAGACCAGGACCAGTCGAGACCAAGTCAAGACCGAGTCCAAAAGACTCGAGTCCAAGTCAAGATTGAGTCTAGGACAGAAAATAACCAGTTGTATGCATGACAGTATAAAGTCAATCAGGTTGAGTTATTATTTGTTGATCTAAAAGTAAAAACAGTGTCACAACACCCCAGGATGTCTAAATAGAACCATTCCCCTGGATATGACATTATCTAATCTAAAGAAATTATAAGGTAAAACATCAAAATTGTGAGATAATAATCATATAATATAATATATAAAGTCCCAGTTGCTCTCCACTGATTTTCCCTCTGAAGCCACTTATTTTTAGTACTGTCACATCTGTTTAGTTTGAAAAAGTAACGAGTCTATTCTGAGAATTTAAAGAGGATAAAGTACAGATATTTATAAAAAAATGTAGGGAGTAAAAGTAAAACGTTGCCAGAAAAATAAATACTCAAGTAAAGCACAGATACCTAAAAAATCTACTTAAGTACAGTAATGAAGTACTTTTACTTAGTTACTTTACACCTCTGACTATTCCTGACAAATGAACATAACAGGAGGGTTAAGGACAGAGAATAGGGAGAAGTAGTAGTAGGTTTCTGTCAGAGATGTTCACAAGTCACTTTTTACAAGTCCAAGTCAAGTCTCAAATGGCTGAAATTAACATTTTCACATTAGATGCTATTTCAGATGATACCACGTTGCTGTATTGTTTTGTATTAAGTATGTAGTAATTAAATGTGTTGAAAGCATGTAGGTCTTACTGTACTATATACTCTGATATTTCACATTACACCATCAAAATTGATCAGAACAATGCATGTGCAATGTGAAGAAACATCCCAAAAACTTTGTTTAAATTTGATCAATGTATTTTGATCAAATTATAAATACAATGTATTTGTAATTTCAACCCTGTGGCAGCACACACACGTTACAAACCTTTGCATAAATATCAAGGGAAGGAAACTATTATTTCTACCTGTGATTTTCCCATAATGTCAGATAACACATTAGAAAAACTGAAAGAAACTAAATAATAAAACTAATAATTCCATGATAATAAACTTGCGAGTCATATCACACAAGTCTAAAGTCAAGTCACAAGTCTTTGTTTGTGTGACTTAATTGTGATTCAAGTCCAAGTCTCAGACTCGAGTCCCCATGTGTGGTTTCTGTACAATGAGATGTAAAAAACAAAAAAACAAAAGAAGAAGAAATAACTGTTGTTTCATTTATTTATTCATGTATGTATTTCTCAGTTTTCTTCCTTGTTTGTTTGTTATTTTACTCTGTGACACAATCGAAATATACTAAACTAAACTAAACTAAACTAAACTAAACTAAACTAAACTAAACTAAACTAAACTAAACTAAACTAAACTAAACTAAACTAAAATGAGACAACAAAGATGGCAAATTCAATACTGCCAGTTGCCAGTTCCAGCAGATACAGGAAGTGCAGAACCTCAGAGTATGGATATTTGTTGAAGCATGAAAATGTTTTCTTGGCGAAGGAGGAAGTGTAGCTGTGTTTTGCTTGGATTGAGACTGAGCGTAGTTGGTGAAAATCAGGACGTAATTGAAAGTCAAAGGGTTGAGCCTGAAAAATGTGGCCTTATCTTGTATGTTTGTTCACCTGGTTAGCAGGGTTAGTGAGTGAAGGACATGAGAGGAAAAAGAGCGACACAGACATAATGGGGAGGGAAAGAAGTGGGAGAAAAGTCCACCACTGTTTCTACTTATAGCAGAGTACTTAAAAAAAAAAAAAAAAAAAAAAAAGTTGTGCAAATAGAAAATGTGTCTGCATTTTTGTGTCTTGGTGAAGTAGTTAAAGTTTCCTTATGTCATAAAAGGCACTTAAAATCAAATTTCTTAAATAAATAATGACAAAACATAGTAGTAAAAACAGTTCTAGAATATAGGGTTGTTATATAATGTTATAAATTTGACTTGGAATTATTAAAAAAAAATACCTATGTGATCATTTAAAATACATTTGTCAAAGTTCAGTGTCCCTTTCACACACAAAAAATTGAAATAAAAAACTGTCATGAGCATCAGAAAACCTAGTTCACCAGCACAGTGTGTAGTTTACAGCATGATGGAGGTGGTAGATGTTCGTTACAGTTTTCAGCAGCATCGTACTAACAATGGGCTCTTTTCACAGCTCCACTACTTCCTGAAGTTAATGCTGCTCCTTTGTTATTGGACACACTGATTAATCCAGGTGTGTCTGATGGTCAGATACACCTGGATTAAAGTGAAAAAAAAAAGTGTTATAACCCACATCATCTAGCTAGGATTATTTTTATCTGCCTTGGTTTGTCCACCAAGGTGGTTATGTTTATGTCTGTCTGTCTGTTAGTTAGCAAGATAACTCAAAATGTTAAGGACAGATCTTGATGAAAAATTCATGATGTGTTAGGGGTGTCACAAGGAACAAATGATTAGATTTTGGTGATGATCCAGAAGAGATCCTGGATTCTAGATCACTTTGAAATGTATTCTCCATTTATCGCAATGTAACATTTCAAAGTGATCCAGGATCCAGAATCTCTTTCAGATCATCACCAAAATCCTCGATACACCCCCGATACATCATGAAATTGTCATCAAGATCTGTCCATGACTTTTTGACTTATCTTGTAAACTAACAGACAGACAAACAGACAAACTCTGGTAAAAACATAACCTCCTTGGTGGACCTCTCTTCATTCAGGGGGGAGGTCTGCCTTGGGGGAGTTTTTTTTTTTTTTTTTTCAGGTTCATTTTGTCCTTTAGAACCGTTTCTCTTCCACATCCAACATCCTGTCGGTGCATCTGACTGCTGATTGGTCATATGATGTGCTGTCAATCATTAAAACATGTGGGGTCTCCTCTGTTTTTTGTCTCCTGCAGCTATTTCACCTCACAGCAGCGTGTATGTTTATCCATTGCAATGCATTTGCAGATAATGCATCCCCTCACAGCTTGCACAAAGTGGGGTCTCTTGTGGATCATGGGGTCTTTTCTGTGTATATGAAGGGTCAATTCTGATCGTACTGATCAGCGTGAGAAATGGCATGTGTGGCGTGAAGGCATGTGAAGTCACTGTAACGTGTGTGTCTCACTCTCATTGCATGAGACTTGAGATCTCTGGCTAGTGGCTAACAGTAGGAAGCAGGTAGGATATGGTCTGATTAGGTTATTTGAGAATCTGATTTTAACCAGTTCTATATCTAACGTGTCATGAGATAACAATTGTACTGTACAGTATGAACAACATGTGATTGACTGATGGATGGATGGATGGATGGATGGATGGATGGATGGATGGATGGATGGATGGATGGATGTTGGATGGTTGGGTTGGTGGGTTGGTTGGTTGGTGGTTGGTTGGTTGGTTGGTTGGTTGGTTGGTGGGTTGGTTGGTTGGTTGGTTGGTAGGTTGGTGGGTTGGTTGGTTGGTTGGTTGGTTGGTTGGTTGGTGGGTTGTTGGGTTGGTTGGTTGGTGGGTTGTTGGGTTGGTTGGTTGGTGGGTTGGTTGGTTGGTTGGTGGGTTGTTGGGTTGGTGGGTTGTTGGGTTGGTTGGTTGGTTGGTTGGTTGGTTGGTTGGTTGGTTGGTTGGTTGGTTGGTTGGTTGGTTGGTTGGTGGGTTGGTTGGTGGGTTGGTTGGTTGGTTGGTTGGTGGGTTGGTTGGTTGGTTGGTTGGTTGGTTGGTTGGTTGGTTGGTTGGTGGGTTGGTTGGTTGGTTGGTTGATTGGTTGGTTGGTTGGTTGGTTGGTTGGTTGGTTGGTTGGTTGGTTGGTTGGTTGGTTGGTTGGTTGGTTGGTTGGTGGGTTGGTTGGTTGGTTGGTTGGTTGGTTGGTTGGTTGGTTGGTTGGTTGGTTGGTTGGTTGGTTGGTTGGTTGGTTGGTTGGTTGGTGTTATTAGGAGTTGGAGAACTGACTGGGACTGTCATCTTATGATTTAATTATTATGATTTGGTGCGATATAAAAAGTGTGATTGATGGATTGATTGATTGATCCTTAAATATAATCTAATATGCTGATTTCTAAACATGCTAATTATTCAGTTACATCCAACATATAGCTTAGTGTTGCATTAGTTGATAGTTATCCAGACAATGTGTTATCTAGTAGCTTTGAGGGTCTGGTTTTGACAAGCTCTATATATAAAGTGTCATGAGATAAGTTTTGTTATGATTTGGTAAAATTTGATTGATTGATTGATCACTTGATTGATTGATGGCATTAGGAGCTGAGGTTAGCTAGTTTATTTGGTATAGGGCAACTAACTGGGATCCTTCTATGATTGCTTTATGAAATAAATTTCCATTTTGGTCACAGCCAGTTCAGTCCAAATATCAGAAATGTTCCAAAAACGTGCACATCTTCAGTATACTGTATTTGAATTGGGATTGAAACTTAATTTCAGATGAATGCAATAATCTTTTGCTGGTACCTATAACATACACAAAGCCATAAATTACATGGTTTTGTGTGTTTAAGCATGTAATATGAGACGAAGAGAAGAAAAGAAAAGAACAAAAAATGACAAAAGGAGTAAAATAGAAGAAAAGAAGAAGGTTTACAAAGATGGTGAAAGAACACTGAAATGGAGAGTCAAACACAAACATGGTTTCAATCAGTGTTGAGGTCGAGAAGAAGGATGTTTGTTGGATATAATGGAGAGAAAGACTACACTCGACTGATACTCTGTTGAGGAATGTGTTTTCTCTCACACACGCCACACACACTGCTCCTATTAAAGCATGGTTACTCTGGTTTATATCCAGCAAAACCACCTCAAGCAAATGCTTGCTAGTGACATGGAAATATTTTATTCAGCCTGTGATGTATGGATGAACCCAAATCCCCTAAATGGTGAGTGGTTCCCAAAAACAGTATAAATGACAATTAAGTCATACTTTTAGCATACAGTTGTTCTCATTATGTCAGCATGGGGCTGCAACAGGATAGTTTCCCCATCAGAGTTGATATATGGTCGTATGATGAGTCATGACTAGATTTTATACAGTGTTACAGCCTCAAACTACACCCTTATTGTACTCTTCATACTGCAAAGTTAAGAGTAAATAATAATATAATAATAATAATAATAATAATAATAATAATAATAATAATAATAATTTACATTAGTGCAAAAAAGCAGTACATTCAAAGACATTTTAAAATAGTACCAAAAAAGATCATAAAAGTTATGTTCTTTCTTTTTGTGTGAGTGTTAGCAGACATGTATGGAAATAAAATGCAAAAAACAAACAAACAAAACATTCATTTATTATTATTATTGTTATTATTATTATTATTATTATTATTATTATTATTATTATTATTATTATTATTATTATTATTATTATTATTATTATTATTATTATTATTATTATTAATAATAATAATAATAATAATAATAATACATTTTATTTGTATAGCGCTTTTCTGGACACTCAAAGACGCTTTACATTAGTGAAAAAAAAAAAGAAAAATCATAAAAGCAGTACATGCAAAGACAGTCAGACATTTTAAAATAGTACCAAAAAAAATCATAAAAGCAGTAGACATAGGACAGTTACATGAGGACACTACATGACACAGCACATTAATCACACATTAAAAGAAGTTCTGAAAAGCTGAGTTTTGAGATGGGACATGAATAGTGGGAGGTCTGTACAGTCACGGATGTGTTTGGGGAGGGAGTTCCAGAGGGTGGGGGAAGGCTCGGTCACCCCAGGTCCGGTGCTTGGTTCTGACTGGAGGGGACAGGAGGTTAGTGTCGGAGGAGCGGAGGCTGCGAGAAAGGGGTGTGGGGGTGAAGGGGCCTGGTTGTGGAGGGCTTTGTAGGTGAGGAGGAGGAGTTTAAAAAGGATGCATTGAGGGATGGGGAGGCAGTGGGGCCACGGGAGCGGGTGTGGGTGAGCAGGGTTTTGAATGTATTGACGTTTATTGAGGACTTTAGAAGATGAGCCATAGAGGATGCTATTACAGTAGTTGAGTCTGGAGGTGGTGAAGGCATGGATCAGAGTTTCAGCGGCAGAGAAGGAGAGTGATGGACGGAGATATGTTATGATATGATGACTCCAAAAATTCCACGTAAATGTTAGGAATTTAAGTCACATTTGAATTCTCTGCATTAAGATGTATGTTCGATCAGTAAAGGCACTAATGCTTTAATTTCAAAATAAAATATGGGGCACATACAGGTAGTATGTGTGCTAGTTTTTAGTACTGCAGTATCCATAGGTGGGCAGACACTAGCTACAAATATTTCTTGACAGTATTATTACTCTATGTGGGTAGATTTGACTTGATTATCTCTATTTTATATACATTTACATTTTCATAATAGACTCATTATTAATTTCATATGGACATTTTGAACCCAATAAGGGCATTATTTGGTTAAGCTGATGATGCATATCACACACAACTAATAAAGAAATTAAAATAACAGTGAAAACAGTTTATTAGATGTAACAAGACAAAACACAGCCCTTGTATTACACTGAAATTTGCGACCCTGAATCATAACTAGAGCCTGACCAATACTGTATTCATGGGGCTGATGCCAATACTGAAACTGGAGGGTAAAAAAAAAAAAGGTCCATATCTGATATCCTGTTTGTGCAATAGCCCTCCCAGCTGCTACAATCTTCCTGTTTTTAACTTAAATTATACTGCTTAATACAGTTTTGTACTTCTTAATTTGTTGTTTATATTATGTTTGTCTATTTATTGTACTCATTTTAATTGCACTCATTTATTTTAGCTTGTTTTGAAAGTAATATAGAATACATTTTAATCCTATGGAACCCAGAAGTACTATATAAATGACATTTCGCTGCCAAATCTGACTTTATGTTGTTTTTGTGCAATGACAATTAAAGGAAGTCTAAATCTGAAATTGGCTTATAACACTGGTCTATAATTTTTCAGAAAGTATCTGCTTCAAAAATCTTACATACGTTATTTTCCACATTATAACGCACACTGGATTATAATGCGCAATGTCATTTTTTGAGAAAATAAAGGCTTTTAAGTACACACTATAGTCTGGAAAATAATTTAATAAGATGAATCAGAAAACCAATGACAAAAGTGGTGGTTAACTAAGGTTTTTAATGTACTTATTGGTGTTTTATTCCACATATATGTTGCTTTATGTACATGTATACAATGGATTAGTAAATATTCCACTAGAAAGAACCTGTAAAGTGAATGGATCATAATGTGCAGACAGTGTTTTGAAGTAGATCTGACACTAATATTCCTTTGGACTAAAACTTATTCTCTTGTTTTTGTTTCACATTTTGAGACCAGATTTATCTTAGAAACTTGAGCCAAACAGCATTTAAGAGTTTTCTTTCAATAACACACATGTGGTAACATTTCATTAGTTTTATTCCGGAAGCATTTACTTGTAGACCAGTGTAACTGATATATGAAATAACATTTATCTACACAGGATATAATAATCTTATATTAGGTAATTGTGGATTAACTGTTGTACACATCGTTTTTCTCACAAAGATAATTGACACAACTTTCAAACATTGTACAGTATAATATTCTATAATCTATAATATGACACTAATACGTAACCAGTAGAACCACAGGTTTGTAGATGTGATAGTTTTTTTTTTCTGGGCAGAGCAGACCAATAAAAAAAGATGTGAGTCTATATTTTAGTAGTTAAATTAAAAATTTAATTCTTTAAAATGTAAGTACAAACCAACTATGGAATCACACACATGCACAGGAGCAGCGAGTGACAGAAACTCAGCAGCAAAAAAAGCGAACAAATCAGCTGCGTATTGGCCAATAACCATTAATCAATGAAACCCTGTAATTGTTCTAACTCTAATCATAATCTTAACCCAAAAAAAAGGCTACACTTCCTCTGTAACCACATGTCAGAGCGTGAACTTTTTCACTTTTACTGCACCCTTTAACCCCCGATGCATCAGCGCTGACGTGTTCTGAATGGATGGTTTAGTTTAAAACTTTAGAAAAATTCAAGTTTTCTTTTTGTTATTTTACTAATAACTTGGTTGATGGAACTGATGTACAGGCATCAAAAAGCAACTGATTTACAAAAACAAAAAGCTCAAACTAAAACTACTGGAATCAAATTACAACACTAGTCATTTATTCCTTTATTTAACTTCATTTTGTTTTTGATTTTGTTGTTTTTTGCATTTTTTCCTGTAATTTGTTACCGCCAACTATGCAGCCATGTCGTTGTCGCACCTTCCCGGAAGTCATGATGTTATACTGAAATGCGCTGGCGTAGTAAATTAAACTCTATAGATAAACACTGTAAACAAGAACAGGCTGACAATGCTAGGTACGCCAAACACATTTGGGAGAAAGTTATTATATTTCTGGGATTATTTATTTAAAGCTGTCATTCCATGGTTATTTCATTAATATTGATGTGTTCTTTATTGTTATTAAATACATTTGGTTCTATTTTAAAAAAACATCCGAATTGTTTTGTTTCCAGCTTTTTTTTCACGGTAGAAAAATGACTTGATCTGTGATTGGCTAAGAATGCGTGAAGGAACACTCCCCCCTCCCCTCTCGCTCTCTATGTGTGTTTACCTTTACCAGAGTAGCATCCAGCTAGGTTTTGTGCCGTTGCTTGTTCTGAAAACATGCTGGGACAAATGAAGCTTAATTTCCACAGAGAGCACATAAACCAGTTTGATCCGCCATTTTTTTTCCAGTTTGTGCAGCAGCTATTGTGGCTCTGTCTTCTCTTGTAGATGCTAATGCTAATGCTACTTCAGATTCGCTGCCGGGGACAGGTTTAATCCCATTTGGGTGATGCTAAAGTCCATCTGACATCAGATTGAATGGCTTTTTCTGGGTCCCTGGTTCCTCTTGTTGTTTTTTGTGAATGCAGTATGCAGCCAGTGGAGGTGATGAACCACTGTCAAAGGCAGCATGTGTTGGTAACTCTGGGTGACCCATCAGATTCCAAAAGGAGCGTGGAAAAGTGGTTTTCAGCAGAATGACACCTTTAAAAACTGCATATTTTTATTACACTTGTGGGGTTAACATCCATGTTTATCTATTTTTTTTTCCATAATTCATTCCCCATTTGCCATCCTTCCCTTCACTCCTTGTTTTTTTTTTTTTTTCCCCACCCTCCGCCTCCTTGCATCATTTCTCACCTGGCCTCCCTTCAGTTTCAGTTTACTCCCTGTCTAACGAAACTCATTTTTCAATTCTGCTTCCTCTCCGACAGGACTTCAACAACAGGACAAGCTGCCTGGACTCGGAGCAGGCAGGCCTCTCTCCAAACAAGGCACCCTACTAAGAGGGCCAACGAAGGAGATGAAGGATTAAGAGATAATCCAGGGTATGTCCAACTCCCCCCTGTTGAGTCGTCCTATTGTTCTCCAGTGTCAAAGATGCAGACAGCTGCCTCTATTACAGCTTAAAAATGATTAGCTTTTACAGTAAAGACTCCAAATGTTTTTCCATCCTCGTGGTGCTTTTATGTTTATCCGATGCCTGGAGGTTGGAGGCTGAACAGTACTCTGAAGTATAGACAGTGTTAATGTAACACTTAAAGAGTTACATTTAACACCACTGTCCCTATCTGCAGAATGTAAAATTTACCCTGTACTGAGAGTTATATTTCCAGAGTCAACTTTACACTACTAAGAGTTAATATTTTACACTAATTAGTGTCAAACAAGTTTTACACTATGTGAGAAGTAACACCCAAAGTGTTTTTCACATTCAACACTGAAGAATTTAATGTTAATAAATGACTTTTCCAGTGTTAAACCTACTTACTCCAACGAGTGTTGATTTTTAACTATTTGAAAACACAACATAATTTCATTCTTGCACAGATTGTGTGCAAATGACAAAAACAAAAGCAAGAGTTTATTTAGAAAAACATATCGCAGTTTTTCAATGTCCAACTTCTCACTCAGTTTGAGCGCAGAGGTTGGCTTTTAGCACTGACACATATCATACTCTTATCAGTGTTGAATTAACTCTGAGAGAATCAATTTACTTTAACACTGAATATATGACACTGACAGTGTAAAACCTCTGTTAACTTAAGTTAAGTTATGTGGTTACATTTTACTCTATATGTTGTTAGAATAACTCTGAAAGAACATTGACACTGCGTATTTTTACACTGCGGCATTGACTGTGTAGTAGAGGCGAGGACAGTTCAGAGGGTTAGAAGCATATGGACAGATAAGACAAAACATAAGAGGAGTCTGATGGGGGGGGGGGTGGTGGGGGGCTGAGCTGTGGTCAAAGGTATTTAACAGGATTACAGGCAAAGTCTAAACACCTGAGCTTTCTGTAAGAACAGTAATTAATGGACCCATGTGTATTCCAGTAATACACCAGTTATCAATTAAGATGAAGCTTTTTTGTCTTATTTTCCTGAAACCCAGAGAAAAATAAGTTTAACTTTGTGGATTTTTATTTTATTTTATTTATTTTTTATTTTATTTATTTTTTATTTTTTTCAAACACATTATTTCTTTATTTTAATCAAATGTCACTTATAGTGGACTTTGGAAACTGGTTTGTTAGTGAATTCATTTTCAAATAAATTTTAAAAATAGACAAACATAAAGAATATACATTTGGATTATATATCTATGGATATTATTTGATCCTCTTGAGACACAGGAAAGTACATGTTTTGACTTTTTTACATTAAATAATTGCCATTTTTTTGGAAACAGTACACTGCAACACTTTTAATAATAAAATATGGAATGTCCTTTGCAGTTGACAATATATATAATTTATATAAATATATTTTCCCCTGCAATAAAGCTGTGACAGTGTCCCCCCAAAAAGAGGTCAGAAGGTTAAACCTGATATAAAGTATATGTTAAATCTTTTCCCATATATAGAAGATGTAGAAGTATCTTAAGACATAGGTGACAAAAGTAAATGCTTTATTAACACTAGAAATATACTTCCAAACATACAAAAATACTACATTTGACAAAAGTAGAGGTGTTGAGTCTACTGTTTTTGTCAGACAAAAGAAAAAAAGAGCAAAGTCTGACACGTATGGAAGAAAAAAATGGGATGTATTTTAGGACTGTACGATATTAGACAAAAACTCAGATTGCATTTTTTTTTTTATTTAACCTGCAATTACATTGTGATATGAAAAAAACATACATTTCAGTGTAATCCTCCTGCAGCCAAAATAATTAAATACAATTAATACTTAAAAATAAACAAATAAACCACAATTTGAAATATTAAAATTAGTTTTAAATCATTTTAAAATAAAAAAAATGAAATATATTAAAATTTTAAAAAAAAATAATTGCAGGACCCACAATGTGACTATTGCACACACACACATACATACATTGCAATGTCGATGCTCAAACAATATATTTTGTAACTCTAGTTTTTTTTAATATATATATATATATATATATATATATATATATATATATATATATATATATATATATATGTGTGTGTGTGTGTGTGTGTGTGTATTGTCATGTGCTTTCACCTTGTTAAATAAGATGTTAGATACAGATTGATAGTATTGTATTGTTAAATATTGCATTATTTCCTCATCTCTCACATGAAGCAAAGTAGAAATCTCTGAAAACTCTCCTTAAGTACATTTGTAATGTATTTGTACTGGGTTTATTTCTCCATCTTTTAGACCATAAGAGTCCTGTCACATGAATGGTAGTCATAGAAACCTGCACAAAATCCCTGCAGGCTCTCATATTCAACATCACACCTCAGTATACTGGTCCCTGTGGTCCATTTGTGAGCGTTGATACAGCCCTGTGCGGCGATGGTATGTGGTACGCCTCCTCCCTTTCCTTTCCCAGATGCCCCTTCTTAAAACGCCAGCCCAGGGGGAAGTGGAGCAGAGGGCCTGGGACTTGTGGTCAGAAGCAAATTAGAAGGGCTGCTTTGGACCTGACGCAATCCCCCATGTCATGAACCATAACAGGTCATTAATGAAGTTAGACGGGGCTGTGCATGTGTGGGAGGCCCAGGGACATTTAGCTGCTGCAGTGGAAAGCTTTTAAAGAGAACCAGAGGTCCTTGTCAAAGCTGCTTTATACTATCAAAATATTTAAGAATTGGATATCCATTACTCTGCTGGCAAAGAACAACACATGAGAAAAAGACGACTTTTTTTTTTCTTTTTTTTTTTTGCCTAGCCTCATTATAGACTTACACATGCAGTAGCAGCACGTCTAAGCTGTGGCTATATATATATTTTTTTTAATATATCAGGAAACTTTGGTTATCTCTTCTTATCTGGCAGAACATCCTTTGCCTGTTTATAAACAAATAGAAGCTTTTTGAATGAGGTCTGTTGCTCTGTGGTGTGTCTATCTAGTGGTAAATGAACTTTGTCTAACCTTCTGACACATAAAATAGGACAAAATGGAAACAGGAATTCCCTGAAAGTACATATATTTTAATGGACAAGAGCTAGACTTTGGTTTTTGTTGCACAGAGGAGTGACTGTGGTCTAAATTTAGATGGTTCCAGACCAGCGGACTTTTGGAACTTGGAATCCTAAAAACTTGTGGATAGATGGATCTGTCCAAAATGCAAAGAGGTTACATTACAACTAAATGCAGCTTTTGAAAAATAGGAAAGAGTTTGGTTTGTCACTGAGTCCTCACTACATGTACTTTCACTACAATGCTTTACTTCTACTAGTACTTTAGTTGATCATATCAGATTATATGAGGTGAATTATAAATAATGTGTTTATAAATGATTATGGATGTTTTGTGGTAATGACATAAAGGACATAAACAAGTAAAGGTAACACTTTATAATACCTACACACAATTCACTATGTATTAACCATTTATTACCCATTTATAAATGGGTTGTTCATTATGTATTAACCATTTGTTACCTATTTGTTAATGTCTTGTAAAGGTTCATACGAGTGTAAATGTAAAATTAGATAATTTTTTTCTTATTGTTTCTTTGTTTACCTGTAAAATAGATATACAAACACTGCACCTGTTGGTTAAAAATAATCTAATTTTACATTTATCTTTGGAAGACACTAGTATGAACCTTTATAAGACATTAACAAATGGGTAATAAATGGTTAATACATAATGAACAACCCATTTATAAATGGGTAATAAATGGTTAATACATAGTCAATTGTTTGTAGGTATTATTAAGTTTTACCAAATTATATTGTGTGTTAATGCAGTATCTATTTGGATAAGTTTGACTTCTTCCCACTCCTTTTTGAGTACAAGAAAAAAAAATAAAAATTTGTTGAACATTTTCAATGATGTTTTGATGATTGTGTGCTCGAAATAAAACTGAACTGAACTGAATGCACCGCAGAATAAACAGCAAATGTCATCTATTATTCCAAACAACCCTCAAAACCTAATACATCCTTGTCTACATTTTAAAGATGGATTGTTTTGTTTTCTTTTTTTTGTTGCCTGTTTTTACTCTCAATAGATGACGGTTCCATGGTGCAACCACAGAACAGTTTGCAGCTGGACTAGGACCTATTTCTGAGCTGATGTCGACAAAGCCAAAGTCCAAAAGCGAGCGGGGGGAAACCAGGTGACCTTACCACATTCCAACAGGCCCAGCTGGTTCCAGGAACACAACTGCATAGTGTTCTCCTCAATTTATGTGCGTTTAATTCAGCCAGCTATGCATGACATTAAGCTACAAAGAGTGGGACAGAATTTGGCTTGCACATGATAAACAAAGATAATAGCCAGTGAACTATTTGGAAATACTGCCCTGGAGCTTAATTTTTCAGCTTTAGAAAGATTCAAGATCTTTGAATAAAGCAATTTTTCTCCATTTTTTTTGAGCTTCAGAAAACAAAAACAAACAAAAAAATAAATAAATCACATACAGAAGAAGAGAAGCTGCTTTGCCATTCAGTTGGATTAAAGTTGATTCCGCAGATTTTTTTTTCTTTTTTTCATCTTTTTTTTTTTTTTTAAATCAATTTGAAACCTGTCAACATCTGTGACTATGAATCTTCAAGAAAAGCTATCAGGCCTAAAAGGCTTGGTCACACACTCCCACAGCAAACGTCGTTTTAAAAGTGATCTAACTGTGGACATGATTAGTCCACCTCTGGGTGATTTTCGCCACACTATGCACGTAGGCCGTGGAGGTGATGTGTTCGGGGACACCTCCTTCCTCAGTAACCACGGTGGGACAGCCAATGGGAACAATGAGGATACAGATTCAATGTCTACCCCTGATAACAAAATCGGAGCGTTCTTCTCCAGGACCATCCGTCAGATCAGGAGAAGCTCAGACAATCGACCCAGAGAAGCAGCCAAGGATCTATCGCCACCACCTCCAGCCATTTCTCCCATCATCAAGAACGCCATCTCCCTTCCAAGGCTGGATGTGGATTTGCCTAATGGGAGTCCTACCAGCAAAGTGCTCTTTCCCAGTTCTCAAAGCACCCCAGAGGAGAAGAAAAGCTCTTATGGTTAGTAACTATATTTCTACATCTTTTACAAAACTTAACCAATATAATAATGTGGAGCAGGAAAACACTGCTGATGTTATGTGTCGTTCATTTACTCTGGGAAGTAGATATTTTCCAGTTGGGAAGTGGTATTTACCAGCGTGTTATGTTCAAAAGCTTTTGTTGTTGTGGACAAATTAAAGATTCAGAGTCAAGCCTGTTGAGTCACATTTTGTAATAAACATCCAAAATGTAATAACTTTTTCATTTCATTTTGTAATAAATTGCCGCATTTTGTAATAAATTTTGCTGCATTATATAATATAATAATTTATTCCATTTTGCAGCAGCAGGATGCTTTGTTGGTGTGGTATTAAAACTCAAGTAGTTTATGCCTTGGCTAGTAATTAGACATATTAGACATTAGGACAATTTGAAATTACGGATATATTTTGGAAATAGAAATGTTGTTGCTTGTTTAGCCTTTTGAGGCAATTTCATATTTGTTTAAAATGAATGTTAGTGGATAAATTATCAGGTCACAGCAGCTCTGTAAACAAGCAGAAGACATTTGTTTAACCTCTTAAGCCCCAAGCAGGTTTTCTGGCAAATTCATCCAAAAATGCATGCTCAAATTAAAGTAAAATACAATTAACAAACAAATAAACTATGCTTTACAATTGTTATTGCATAATGCACCATGTTATTACATTTTCTACAGAATAAAAAAGTTGCAAGTGCATTTTGTAATAATCTTCTCTTATTACATTATGTGGTAAAATTTATTACAAAATGTGGCTTTATTAAAAAATTAAATGAAAACGTTATTACATTTTGGACATTTATTACAAAATGCACCATTATTATAAAATGCGGCTCAACAAACCTGATTGTCAATTGTATTTTTCACGTGTCTTAGATTTCACCATTGTTGGTGCATGACTTTGTGCAGCTATTTTCATAGAAATTCAAGAAACTCAGTAATGTTGGATTGCTTATAACCATCCATTTTCCTCCAGAAGTTTTCAAAGTGGGTTCTTCATCTGGTGGTCCATCATCCATACCTTTATATATTAATCTAACTGAGTCCAGGAGCATTGATAGATGATAGACTGATAGAAAACCAGTCCTCAGACTTTGGGAACACTGTCAAACAAGAGCTCAAGTAGTTTTCAATAGTTGTTTTTGGATTCTAATTACTTTCGCAGTACTTACGTCAGTCTTTTGACTATTTTAAGAAGATAGTGATGGCTACGGTAGTGTTTTTTTTAATACTTCTTTGTCTTCTCCTTACTTAAATAAGACATGTTTCAGGTATTTATTAGGTAAAATAAGTTGTACTTGTCTTCTAATTCAACAGACACAGGAATGGAATGGCTCATACATGCTGATATCAGAGGAAATTGCAGTGGTCTCTTAATCTTATCCACAGCTCTGTTTTTTTTTTTTGCAGGTTAACTAAGTTAGCATTGTCAAATTTCCCTCGATCACAAAATTAATTTCTTGTTAGGCTTAGAATCACTCCAGAAAATACGCCCCAGATATTTATAAGTTTGTTTAAGTTTGGTTAAGTTAATTTTAAACATACCTCAGAGACTAGAATGGTGCATGAGTGCAAAGGCAGATGAGTTTTTGTGATTGGTACACGGACTGCAGTTCTGTTTTAAGATGAACCATATAAACAGTTGAAAATGATGATTCCAAATTAAGCTTAACTCTGAATAAAGTCACTGGTTTATTCTGATTTTAATTCTAAATTCGATAATTCCTCTGTCATGTAAACAATTCATTCCACTTTAACATTAGTCCTGTCGTTCAGCACATGCAAAAACTGCATGTAGTAACTGTTCTTCCGTGCTAATAGTTCAACCGAACGCAAAGCAGGAAGTGGACACGATCATTTTCTTCCAGTAGACATCCCGGCGTTAAGCGGCCGTTCTGTCCAATCAGAACCCTCTGTACCTCCAGCTCTTAAAGCTCAATTAACTAGAACAGAATACACCTGTTTCCCACGTAAACCTTTATTTGGAATCAATATGTTCATATAAACACAAAAGAAATAGCTTTAATTCTGAATTATTTTATTCCAAATAAATAATTGAGAATTATAAAACATTATGTAAATGTAGCAAATGTCATCTAATTTTATACAACATGCTTTTCAAGAAAATAAATATCACACTGATCATACACAGGCCTTCAAAACTCATATATCAAACATAATATGTTTGGCACATTAAAGAGGATTAAATTATTTGACAACTAATAACATTTTAGAGCTCATCAAAGACCTTGATTTTTTTTAAATTTACAATTCATTTTCTTGAATAAAACGTTTTTTTCTGGACAAATAATGTTATAGTGTTGATTAATTTATAAAAAACTAGACCATCATTTTTTTTTAAGTACTTTATTTGTCATTATATTATTTGCCCTCTGCATTTAACCCATCCTTTATGCCATTGGGGGCACCTGTACGGACCAGTGGGCAGTCATGTGCGGTGCCCGGGGACCAATTGCCAGCTGTAGAACCAGGCTAATGGTCAGAATCATCTGGCTGGAGGATTTTTTACCATAACAAACCAGAGCACCCAGAGGAAACCCATCCAGACACGGGGAGAGAAACATGCAAACTCCATATAGAACGGCCTGCACGGTCCGGGAATTAAACCTGTGTCTTCTTGCTGTGACACAAGAACGCTAACTGCTCAGCCACCAATGCTAATTTGATCCATATGATTTTGTCATGCAAATATTTGATAAAGTAAAATAAGCTAGGCATAAATAGTCGCTCACCCATGACCCCCTGTAGGCTCTGTGCTCAAAATGTCAACTGATGGATTCATAAGTGTCGTCCAACAACCATGAGGTGACATAGATTCATCCACTTAACATACAGTCAACAGAGTCATGTCCTTAACAACCATTCTATATCACTTTAGCTAAGTAGTTGTTGGGGCACCCATGGCTCAGTTGCTGTTTTGTTCATCCAAAAAGACCCTAACCCTAACCGAAAAAGTTATAAAATTGCAACATAAAAAAACCTAAACCTAATTAAATCAAATGTAGCTGTAGTTTTTATAGGAAGAGTATGTTAACATTTGAAAATCACATTTGAAATGATGTATTTATTTATATATTGTGTATCAAAGGGCAGTCATAGCTCAGTTGGTAGACTGAGTTGTCCATTAACTGAAGGGTTGGTGGTTTGAATCCTGCTCTGTCCCAGTCAGTCTGTTGTGTCCTTGGGCTCTTAAGAGTCTTCACCTCCAGTGCCACTGACACTGATGGATGAATGTTCAATAGGTACACATTGGCAGCTACGCTTCTGTCAGTGGCAACTGTGTCTACATATGCAGTTTATCACCACCAGAGTGAGAATGTGCAAGTGAATGAATAATGGGTCACTAATTTAAAATGCTTTGAGTTGCCTAAAAAGTGCTATATAAATCCAATCCATTATTATTATTATTATTATTATTATTATTATTAGTAGTAGTAGTAGTAGTAGTAGTAGTAGTAGTAGTAGTAGTATTAGTAGTATTAGTATTAGTATTATTACCTCCGCCAAGGAAGTTATGTTTTTGATGACATTTATCTGTTTGTCTGTTTTTCTGTTTGTCTGTCTGTGCTCAAGGTAACTCGAAAATTTATGGACGGATTTTGATGAAATTTTCAGGATATGTTGGAAATGTGAACAGGAAGAAGAGATTTCATTTTGGGGGGGGTCGGGGTGGGTGGGTGGGTTGGGGGGGGTCTACCTTGGCGGAGGTCTGCGCTCTCAGAGTGCTTTTATGGTTATTATTTTTATTGTTGTTGTTGTTGTTGTTAGCAAATCTGACATATAAAATCTTTTGAGTTTAACAACAAATATTGCTTCACTTATCCAAACGAAAACCCATTTATTAAAACCTTTTTTTTAAGATAATGAACCACGAAGTAATAACAGTAATACATTCTTGGACTACTGTATTAGACTTTGGAGGACTCACATCAGACATGTGTCGGATTTCTGTAAAAAAAAAAAAAAATATCTAGTGGAAATTTCTCAACGTGATGTCATCTATTTTTGCTCAGTCATTGAAGGATTAAGGAAAAGTACATCACTAAATCCCAAAATTGCTCCTAAAACCAAGGATAGATCTTTCCTTTCAAATTAGATGGTAGTCTTACTAAACAAAGTAAAACACAACTGCGGGTCAAATAAGTTAAAAGAAGTGTCAACCATCTGTAGAGCTGCAAGAAACCCGTCCGTCATTTGTACCCGGTAATCTGAACAGATTTGCCCCAGATGTCCTTATGAATCACCTTGGCTCGTAATCAGCGGTGTTCACACTGATAACACACAGAGATCTAGACAGAGCTGGCAACAGGCTGTCTGAGAGCCTGTGTAAATGACTCACATTAACACACTCAGGGCTCAGGCTGTCTGACCTTCCCCAGGTCTGTTTATGCTTTTGACTTTGCAGGGTTTCACTAATGTAAATGCATCACAGGTGAACACGTATGTATTGAATGCTGCCATTTTTAAACCTTAATAATGTAGGGTTGTTGTTTTTTTTTTCCTACAACTCATAACTTTAAACTAACAGTTCATCTGTTGGGAAACTAGCCACTGACTTTCTTGCCAAGAGATGACTCTCATATTTGTGCTATTAATATAATCTGAGGCTGTAGCCAAATAACAGTTAGCTCAGTTCAAGGGCAAACAGCTAGCATGGATCTGCCTAACATAAAACTAGAATTTCCCAGTTTTTTGCTGCTTTATAAAAATGTCTCTGCATGCTTAACACAAAAAGTATAACACTGATAAATGACAATGACTAACTTTTGATGATGATGATGATGATGATGATTGACAAAATTCAAACGTTACTACTTTTTTATTTACATTTTTTGATATTGCACACGACTCCATTTTCAGTATTATGCACACATGATAATATTTATCCCCTTCATACATATATATATATTTAATGAATATGTTGACTATAGGATTTCTTTGATCTATATATAAAACCAACCTTATCATGATGCTGAATATAATCCAGTTTTTCAAGCTCATGTAAAGTTGCTTTTTAACAGATAAGGGTCAGAACATAGTAACATATGATGGTGTCATAATATATATATATATATATATATATATATATATATATATATATATATATATATATATATATATATATATGTTGCTGTAAATCAAACTACCAACCCCTTTATAAAGTAGTTCAAAAGAGCTCCACAAAGGAAGAAAATATATATTATGCATCTGTTATACAAATTATAAAACATATGTTGGTTCATAATGATTACATAAATCATATTTTGAGTTTTTAATTGCACTAGTATTATTCTATTGTTGTATTAAAACCTGAACAGAATCTGAATACTTTTTCCACCACAGAATATGGCAATGGTGTTAATAAAACCATGTCACATAGATAAAAGACATCTATTTTGTTTAAATGTAATACTGTTGAGGGTTGGTCAGCATTAACATATGATTGCCAATACATTTATTACATGTAGAGTAGAAGATTCACTTGTTAAAAACAGCAGAAGAACGCCGTATTCTATAAACTTGGTTTCACTACTGGGTGTCCCATAAGTCTCCATACATAGGAGACAGTAAATTCCTTACATATAATATTCCTAACATTATATTATAGTTCAGATAATATAAAGAATGCATTTGAATAAAGAGCAACAAATTGAAATAGCAGTTATATAGAGCATATTATAGAAATAAAAATGGTTTATGTCAAAAAACATTTATTTTTCCTATGTATGGAGACTTATGGGACACCTTGTAGTTGTTCATTAATACCCATAGTTATCTCATATTAGTTCATGCTGCCCCCTGTTGGCATTGTTTGCACATGCTCATACTGCCACTGGGGCTGTGCAGTAATGACATAACCTTTTTAACATCTGGTGTTTTCATGGATCCTTAAGTTGCCTTGGTTAGGCTTATAATAGAAGTACAAGATCAATGTGCATGTAATAGACTTCATTATAAAGGGAACACGTTGTAGTTCCTGTGTTTAACAAGTAGCTGAACCACAACTAAACTACACGAGTTCAAATATGGCTCAAATTATTCCAAAAGAATAAGGATTTGGGACAAAATTAAGTGTATTCACAGGGAAATAATCTGTGAATGTTTGAGATATTCATGCATCTTTGATTGTAGTTGAGCATAAAATAAATATTTGCAAACTCTAAAATGAGTCGATTTGTACTTGTGTGTTTGATATTTGTCAGAATACAAATCAAAAAGTTATGAGTACTGTTCACTGTCTTCAGTATGAATATGAATTTCTCAGATGGAAGAAAGTGGTCAAAAATATGTCATCTCTTACATGACTGCTTTGAATCATAAACGAAATACAGTTTTTACCATAGATAGACCCACACTGTGCTATAAGTCATAGATTTTCTAGAACTTCGCAAGGGATAATGTATTGCCCACACGTTGGTATCAGAAAAATATTTCCTAACGGGCCGAAGAGAAATATTTACCCCGCTTATTCTACGGGTTATTACAGTTTATTAGTGCTACTACTCTAACAGACTGGTTAAAATAACCATTACAACGTAGTGAATATTTACTTTCAAAGTGGCCGAACTACCTGCGGAGTGATATGGTGCCGTGAATCTGAAGTGACAAAACCCGTTGCCATTGGCAGCGGGCGTTAAGGCGCAGAGGGCGGTTATTGAAAAACATCTGCCCTGAAGGCTGGGAATGTCAATTCAAAGTGAACGGGAGCTTCTTCGTTCTAGAGGGAATAACCAAGAATAAGCAAAGGATAATACATGGAACACGAATTACTATCAGAAAAAATATTCCCCGACAGGGCGAACAACACCCCAACGCCGAAGGCGCTTATTCTACAGGTTATTACAGTTTATTACTGTCACTGTGTTGTGAAATAGGCGGGGCAGACAGAAGGGGGGGTGCAGAGAGTTTTAGGCGGAGAAAAGAGAAAGACGGATGTACACAGTCAGGTCGGCGACCGGAGCAGGTGTTGTCCCGTTCCTGCAAATAAATACTGACAACGAAGCTCACTGAAACCGCTCCTTGTTTTATAAAAACCAACATAGAGGAGTTAACCGAGGGGTAAAATAAACTTACTTCGGCCCTGGAGATATTGTACGAGGTGAGGACGGATATTTCCACTGATTTCCTGACTACGGTAAGGATAACATCAGGATAGGTTAACATTGGATAAGCTAGCAGTTAAGTGGCCGAACTACGTGCGGAGTGATATGGTACAGTGAATCTGAAGTGACAAAACCCGTTGCCATGGGCAGCGGGCGGCTATCGAAAAAAATCCGCCCGCTGACGTCATTCAAAGTGAACGGGACGTTCTCGAGGGCCGTAGAATAATAGGAGTGAAGTGGCCACTGAACGGTAATAATTTGAATTCGATCTGTTTTCTGTGTTCAATGGATTATGCCTGTGACGTGATGACGTAACTGATGACGTATTTTGACCACTTTCTTCCATCTGAGAAATTCTTATTTGTGCTGAAGTCAGTGTACTCGTAACTTTTCATTTTGTGAATGTAATTTTTGATGCCGTAACTTTTCGATTCGTATTCTGACAAATATCAAACACACAACACATTATAAATACAAATTTACTCATTTTAAATTTTGCAAATATTTATTTTATGCTCAATTACAACCAAAGACTAATGCTTATCCCAAATATACATGGTTTACTTTCCTGTGAACAGAGGTGGAAGTAACTAAGTAGAAGTACTTCCTTTACTGTACTTAAGTACAGTTTTTATGTATCTGTACTTTACTTGAGTATTTATTTTTCTGGCAACTTTTTTCTTTTACTCCCTATATTTTTGTATAAATATCTGTACTTTATACTCTTTACATTCTCAGTATAGACTCATTACTTTTTCAAACTAGACAAATGTGACAGTATGGAATAAGTCAGTAAATCAGAAATTGTGACTTACTATATCATAATTTTGACCTTTTATCTCATAATTATCTATTTATTTTCTCATAATTATGACTTTTTCTTATAATTTTGAGTGTATCTCACAATTTAGATTTTTTTTTAAATCTCACAATCATGCTTTTTTAATCTCCTATTTATGACTTTTGATTTTTTTCCTAAATGTCATGTCCATACCCACTAAACTCAGTACCTTTATTTTTTAATATTTCTCACATTTTTCTGTTGTTTCCTGCTTAAATAAGCATTATTTCATCCATAGCAACAACAAAAAAACAGTTTTACTTTTTACTTTATTGCAATAGAGAAGTTGTACTTTTACTTCAGTCAAGGAATAAATCAGTACTTCTACTTTTACCAGAGTATTTTTTCCACACAAGTAGCTGTACTTCTACTGAAGTACAGAATGGGAGTACTTTAACAACCTCTGTCTGAGAATAGGCTTAATTTTGTCCCAAAAATCACTCCATAGGATGAGATGAGATCAACAGATTAAAGATATTGATCATTTCTACATTTTAAAACACACCAAATAATAATTGGTCTTACTCCCTGATGAAGGCCATTTATGTCGAAACGCGTTGAGGTTTTTATATGTTTTTATATGATTTTATAGGTTTTTTTTTTTCTTAACCAAGCCAGTTTAATAAAGGCTTTTTATTCTTCACTTTTAAGAGAGTGCCTTGGAATTTTTCTTTGTTTTTTTTCACCAAATAATAAGTAAAATCAGTCATATTATGAAGACTAACAGATTGATGATTAATATGTTGTGTATTAAATGTGCCTCTCCTCATCAGGTCTGGAGTCTGGCTTCATCACGCTGCCTCGTCTGTCCCGCTCAGAGCGTCAGCAGCCTTCCATCTCCGTCTCCTCCTCCATCCACCGTGGCTCTCTGACTGATCCCACCGATGCCATCCTCTCAACCCGCTCCACTTCCACTGTGACCTCGGAGCACAAAACCACAGCTTTCTCCGACTCTCTTCCATCGCTCACCTCCCTGGATACCTTCACCTTTGACCTTGGGCCGTCCCTCATGAGCGAAGTGTTCGGCCTGCTCGACGGCCACGGGGAAGAGCACGGCCACGCCTGGGAAGGGGAAGAGGTGGGCTCAGCGTTCGGGCAGCTCCATGAGGGATCAGAGATGGACTCGGCGACTATCTCATACGTAGATTCCCTGCTTAGGGAGGACTATGGGGGAAGGAAGAGTCCACACGGACGGGATTGGGAAGAGGAAGAGGAGGAGGAGGAAGAGAGTATGATGGAGGTAAATGAACGAGGGTTTTCAGTTAAAAGTGCAGTACCTGATGTGGTGATTGGGTCTCCAGAGAGGCTGAAGTTAGGGATTGGGATGGAGAGTGAGCGATTTCAGAGCGCTACAGATGTGCTTGCGCGTCACTATGGCGTCAGCAGCATCTTAAAAGGACAGAACAAGATGGACGACGCTGATTCAGAGATGATCAGTCAGCCCAAGAAGAAAATGTCCTACAGTTACATTGATGACGAGGATGAAATTAAAGTCTGAGTTTTGACATTAAACAAGAGCTGTATCTGACATATGATTTCTGTGTAATTCCAATCAAACCAATGACCTACAGAATAACTATGAAAGCTTGAATCCCATTATTCATATAGTCAGCTTTGAATACATAATGATTGTGGATTTCTTTAAAGCAATGAGAGATAATTGTGATGAAAATATGTTGCTGAATGTATTTAATGGTATTTTTCCACTACATGGTATTAGCTCAGTTTGACTCTACTTAGGTTATTTTTTGCTTTTCCATCAGGCAAAAGCTGTGGATACTAACTGGTAACTGACTATTTTTTGATATCACCTCCATATATAACCTGCGGTGATACCAAAGATGACGTGAAAATACAGCAGACTACTGATTGATGTGTGATACGGAAGAGAACCAAAGGGCATCAGTGCAGAAGTATCTTAAAGTGTAACAGCACGGCCATGAGACACAGGATCAGAAAAAGGTTGATTTCTATTGGGAGGATGTTTTCAGTCAAACGTATTACAAATATTAACCAGATTTTTTTTTTTTTAATTGGCAAATAAAAAGTCCAGTTTAACCTTCCTCTGGGGTTAGGGTTGACACTGATCCATTTTCAGTTTTAAATGCATTAATAATGAACCACTTAAAAGTTGTGCTTTGCTTCAAGGCTTTTTGACTTTGTCAGGAACCTCTAAATCAACACAATAATTAAAGAAAAAAAAAGTTTTTCACTAACTTATTAAATGTTCTGGTTGAAATTATGACCTTTGTGTTGTTAGCATCAGTTTTGACCCGGTTATAAAAATCAGATTAGAGCTAAAACTGAAATCCTGTGTTCTGTCAGCTAACACATAGACAGATCCTCTAACAGTTATGTGAGATTTTCATTTTCCTTTTCATTATGTCTTGTTCTCCAGTTTGACAGCACAAAAATAAACCCATAGATATGTACGTCCACACATGTGAGCAGCGGTGGTTAAAGTACTCCCATTCTGTACTTAAGCAGAAGTACAGCTACTTGTGTGAAAAAATACTCTGGTAAAAGTAGAAGTACTGATTGAACTCATTTACTTAAGTAAAAGTTAAAAAAAATATATAGAATTTGTAAATTGTAATAATGTAAAATGTAAAACTGGAGGAAATAATACTTATTTAAGCAGGAAAACCCAGAAAATTTTCAAAAATATCCAAAAATAAAGCATTTAAAAGTGAGTTATTGTGTAGATGATGTGTTTTATTGGGTCATGGTACTCAGTTTTGTGGGTATGGACAGGACATTTAGGAAAAATTAAAAAGTTGTAAATAGGAGATAAAAAAACATAATTATGAGATAAAAAAAAATCTAAATTGTGTGATTAAACTTAATACTGTAGTCAGATGATATAATAAGTCACAATTTCTGATTTATGACTTATTTTTCATACTGTCACATTAGCCTAGTTTGAAAAAGTAATGAGTCTATTCTGAGAACATAAAGAGTACAAAGTACAGATATTTATACAAAAAATGTAGGGAGTAAAAGTAAAATGTTGCCAGAAAAATAAATACTCAAGTAAAGTTCAGATACCTACAAAATTTACTTAAGTACAGTAAAGGAAGTACTTTTACTTAGTTACTTCCACCTCTACATGTGAGAGGTGCACATCAAATGGTAAAAAAAAAAAAGGCTCAGAAGCTCACATTAAAAATATTAAAAAACAGTATTTTCATGGATAAGGGAATCTAATAAGGAAATGAAAAACATATTGGATGGTAGATAATTGTTTTTAGTTTATTTTACAGCTAACATGGGTTAAAACTGACCTGTTAAATAAGAGATGGAAACAGAAAGTGAACACAAAAGGAAGGTTAACCCTTTGTTGGTCACACTAGAAAAATCACAATTATTTTTCCACCTCACAGGGACTATTATAACATAAAACATAGATTTTTTTTACTGACCATACATTTAACTCAAGTATTAAAACTCTAATATTCCTACATTACCAATCTTACCAACATAATTTGTGACTTGGTTCAAATTAAATGTATTAACTCTTTGTTTTTGTATCATTAGCATTAGCGATTAGCATTAGCATTTCATGATTCTTTACTATCACATCTACCATTTGGTTCAGCATGTTTAAAAAAAAAAAAAAAAAGTATTTCTGAAACATGATGAGGGTTATTTATGTAAAATAGACTCTGTAAAAGTTAATAAAATTAAAAAAGATCATAGCAGAGGTGTTGTCACGGTTACCATCTTCTTCCTTGGTAGTATATATATATATATATACAAGCATGAGCTGAATATATCATTGACTGCCCAAGAAGTTTGGTGTAAAAAGACTTAAATTTAGATTAGATATCAGGGTTCAAAGTTACCTCTACCAAATGATTGAGCTGACCAACAAAGGGTTAAATGTGCTCCAGCTCTGTGTTTATTAAGAGTTTGTTTTGTCACCATTGTTGTCGCCATGGTTTTAAACTTTCCCAGACATGTGTAATAGTTAATACAATAGCATATAGCAAGTGATGACAGGCTCAACAAACCCCAACCCTGACATGTATTGTAGCTTTCTTTTTTTTTCTGGCATCAATCCAGCTGATGTCATCATGTCTATGTGTGTGTCCTGATGTCAACATACAGTAGACGTAGAGAGCAGACACAAATTGCAGGCGTTATAAGTATATGGGAAGAAAAAAAAGATTAAAAAAGGATTTTTAAAAAATCTACTTTGACCTACTTTTCTAAAACTGTAATCACATCTATTCTGAGTCACCGCCCGGAAAAACAAAAACACAACTTGACATGTATTCAACCAATAGTTTTGCTGCGTGCGACAGTGTTTATAACAAAGGAACAAAGCGAACCATCAGGAGGCAGGGAATGAAACTATCTGGGTATGTTCATGGAAGAGCAGATAAATATACGAGACAGGAAATTGAAAAAAAATCTTATGGCATTTTCTGTTAAAAATATGACTCTCCCTAGATTGTTACAGTATGGTCAATTTGACCTTTAACCTTGTTTCATCAGTACATATACTGTATGTTCAAATCCATAGATCACCTGGATCACATGGTTTTAATTCTGCCCTCTCACCAAATCACTCTTCTATGACTTGTTTCTGCAGTTCTTGATACATGATAGATAGCATTTCAGTACAGTTTTGCATCTCATTTGGTATAGTTTGGTATAATTTGGTATAGTTTCTTGTATTAATTCACTGGCCATTAAAGTCTTTTTAATGGTTCATACTTTTTTTTGTTGATTCACCAACTTCTTTAACGCTAAACAAATACAAAAATGATTGAATTTTTTAATGTTTTGGTATTTCCATTCAGGTTTTTTTTTAATGTGCAAATTGGAACCATACCTATTTATATCCATTAACATTACATTGTTTCCAGAAAACTCAAAATTTTCTTTATTTTTATTCATTTAAAGGATTGAATGAACTCATTAATGTTAAATAACAAATTACGTCATTCACTATAGCTTACTATATTTATTCGGACTTTATTAAATTCGGGATTCACAGTGTTAAATGTCTTGAGAAACTTGGAAATAATTACTTATGCTGCCTTCACATGTAGGAAGATGATTCTTCCATTTGTGAATTTGAAATCACATGCCTGTTGTGCATGAGATATTTGGGTAATACAGATTTTTTTTTTTGTAATATCTTGTGCAAATTGTGTATACTATTACTGTGCAAAATCATCAGCTGATTGGATCCCTTGTTCTGCCACATGTTGAAAAGTTCAATGTTTATTTTCAGTTCGACTGCTCATGGATAAAACATTTTCCCAGTTCTACAATGGAAAATATGATGTGAGGAGACACTCATGTCCAGTTTTTCCAGCTTGTAACTAGTATCTACTACAATTTCCATAACATGTGAAAGCAGATTAGTTCAAAATTATTATGGTGACTTTTATTGTGACAAACTTTTCCTGAAGCTGGGGAAGGAAAATGAGAACTTTATCAAATACTGTATTTTCCACATTATAGGATGTACTGGATTATAAGGTGCACTGTCAATGAATGATTTGATTTGATTTGATTTATTCATAATAAAACTTACATTAAAAATTTACAGGGTAGCACAAAAAAGTGATCAAATACACTTGTTTCCATTGTGGACCTATTTATTTCATTTTATTAATTTCATATATAAAACACCCCGGACTATAAGGTGCATCACGTAAAACAAAACTGTCAGACAAGTCAGTTACTTATTAACTTCTAAAATATTCACAATAACTGTTAAAATTTTTCAGTTGTAACACGTAAAATACAACACAACACACTGACTTTTTTTAAATTTCAGTCCTTATACACACACTGTAATATTATGGTGACGTACAGTATGTATTACTTCACGCCATGTAGGACACAAAATCGCTTTGAAGTCACCAACCACAACCAGAATTAATCTATATATAAATTGCTTTGGATTATAAAACAACACTGATATTTTTTAAGAAAATCAAAGGCTTTTATGTGTGCTTTATAGTCCAGAAAACACAGCAGTTGTAGTATAATGCGCTTGATTTAATTTACTTTGACTTGTCCCATGAATGCATGTGTCCTTGTATTTAGATGTTAAACCTTAACAGTGATTTTATAACTAGACTGGAGTCAAACTGAAGATCTATACCTGTGTTTGGTCAAAGAATTTGGTTTGTTTTCTACTCTTTGGTTCTCCTTAATTCTTGTTTTACGTCTCATATTGAAAATAATGCCATGGTATTATCATCCAGCATTGCTATGACGACCAGGTGAAATACACTCCTGCAGTGGAAAATGAAGTATATCATAAGTGAGTCGACTTGAGCTACTACCATTCAGTGGAAAAGTACCATAAAAGTGTTGTTAAAAAGGGTCATGATTTTTCAAAAAAAAAAAAAAAAAAAAAAAGGAGATAGAAAGTGAAGATGTACCAAGAATGAGGCACCTTAAAAGAAATGAGTGTAGAAGTTACAAAGCCTGTCATTCATTTAACGCTTCAGACTTTCTTACATTTTATGGGAAAAAAGACTCTTGTTAACTCCCAGAAATGTAATAACCCACAAATGTAATAACTTTCCCACTAATAATAATAATAATAATAATAATAATAATAATAATAATAATAATAATAATAATAATAATAATAATAATAAAATAATAATAATAATAATAATAATAATAATAAAATAATAATAATAATAATAATAATAATAATAATAATAATAATAATAATAAAATAATAATAATAATAATAATAATAATAATAATAATAAAATAATAATAATAATAATAATAATAATAATAAAATAATAATAATAATAATAATGATAATAATAATAAAAAAATTAATAATAATAATAATAATAATAATAATAATAATAAAATAATAATAATAATAATAATAATAATAATAATAATAATAATAATAATAAAAAAATAATAATAATAATAATAATAATAATAATAATAATAATAATAATACAAATTATAATAATAATAATAGCAGTTACCTTCCACAAATGTAAGCCTGTGTTTTTCCTCCACTTATATTTGTAATTAAACACCATTTAATCCAGAACTAGTGAACTAGTACCATGTGTAACTGGAACATTTGATCATTCTAAGTATCCATAAACAGGAAGAAAAACGAATGAATGACTTAAATATATATATATATGATGTACTCATTTATTACATTTGTGGGATTATTATATTAAAAGCTGCAAATATGTATTATGTTTGTGGGGTTAACAACTCTTACTCAACACTTCACTCAGGAATACTCTACAAGGAAAGAAAAAGGGAAGAGAATTCAATCTCCAGATGTGTGACATGAAGTCTCATTAGACAAAAATAAACCAGAGACACACGACCATCTTTGTTCTAAACGACATGGATTAAGGGAATATAACCAGCACAACCAATATTTGCTAGTTGCAACTAAAGCCTGAACCCTATAATTGTTCATTTAATGCTGCAGACTTTCTATATAGATACTCTGAGCACCTTTTATGATTATGAAGTCCAACTCCTATACTGCTTTTTACAGAAGATTTGTCATTTATTGTGTATTTTCTTTTATACAAATGTACGTAAAGATATCAAGTGACCTCCTATAGATATGTACTTTTCAGTATGAGCACCTGCAGTACATCATGCAATTCACATCCACATACTGCAGTCAATACCAATGATGTACTATGATGATATAAATTGACAATAAAGATGTTTTTAATTAGATTTCACATGCTTTTATTTACACAGTCATGGTTCATTTAAAGGGATATTACACCTTAAATAAGGTTGGAATGAAAATAACTATATATTTTTTTATACCTTTGTTGGGTTAGGGGTACAGAGGAAAAGTCTTGTGTTTAAAAAGTCTTGTGTTTAACATATGAGTGATTCTCATGAAATGTGAAACTAATGATGAGAAAGTGCATTACGGTGATGTGATGACTCAGCACAATAATGCTAATTGTAGCATTAGCTAATTTGACCTAGCAAAACAATGACCTTTTGTTACATTCTGAAAAATAATACCCTATTACCAAAAAAATTTAAAATAAAATAAACATTTTCATTATGAAATGCTGATTAATTTGGGTAATAACAATCAGTCTGGTGTTCATGGAGTAATGAGACAAGTCATAAAATTTTACAGAAGCATAAAATAAAGGCGACTCATCTTTGTCGCCATCTTGGGTCATTTGTTAGTACAGATGCATTGTGGGTAGTTTCAGCTCATATTCAACTTCTTATAGTTTTTCAATGCAATTATATGAGAATAATGAGAATAATGACTCATGGGTGTGATCTTTTCTTGAAATATTCAGAATATTTATTATTAAAATAACCAAAAAAAACAACACTTAACTTAACTTTTGACATATAACAATGCACTTGTCATTGTATTTATTTATTGTTATATTTTTCCTAATTCAAAGACTAGAAATTTTGGTCGGGCCATGACAATTTGCCCAGATAATGTATAAAAAGTGGAAAATTAAAATAGAATGTTTTAAAGTGTGAAAGAAAAAACACATTTTACTCTACAGTAAAATAATGCTATATATAGGATTTATTTCATATTTAACCACTAAAACCTCAGGGCCATTGATTTTTTTTTTTTTAGTTTCATGAGAATCACCTTTATCGATAAAAAAAAAAAATAATCATAATAATAATTATAATCTTCACTATAAAATGGCTCAAATGAACCCATAACCATAAAATGAGTCAATACTGGTGGATGCTTTCAGATTTTAATCATTCTTGCAGACACCGAATACTATTATTTATTGAATCTATGGAAAACAGTGGTAAGTTTTCAGATATCTGAGGGTGTTTTTAAACTGCTGCACACTTTCTCATACTTGTTCTGAATTTGAGGAAGTGTCATACAAGAATAAATAAGTGACTCAATGAGGAAACATAACTACATGCAGACTGAAAATAGTGAAAGATGGGCAGAAATCAGCTCGTCACTGTGCTATAGAGGGAACTTCTTTCAGTGGAGGAGGAAGAGGTGGTGGGCAATTTGGAGCTCTCAACCCGGGCTTTTTGGGCGGAGGCTTTTTGAGACTGGCTGAATGAACTCGGGGCGCTGGTGTCGGCTGAGTTCTGGTCTCTGGTGCTGTTGTAGGGGCTTCTGGGTCTGGGATGACGCTGGTGCTGGTGCTGGTGCTGGTGCTGGTGCTGGTGCTGGTGCTGGTGCTGGTGCTGGTGCTGGTGCTGGTGCTGGTGCTGGTGCTGGCAGAGGAAGGAGGTGGTGGGGCCTGAAGCTTGGGGGCCACTGAGGCTCTAGGTTTGGAAAACTGTACTGTCACTGGGTCGGTAGTGTGGTGAGGTTTACCCACATTGAAGGTTCTCTTGGCTGTGGAAGGAAAATTAAATTGTATTAGTAACATTTATTAAAAAAGTAAATTGTAATCAATCATATACATTATATATATATATATATATATATATATATATATATATATATATATATATATAAATTTAAAAAAATTAATGAAATAAACACAAATACATAAAAAAATAATAAAAAATAAAATAAAAATAATTGCAGTACCTGTGGTGTTACTATTGCCCACACGTACACGCTAAAAGTATGACTGGGCTTAATTAATATTAACAAAATTAATTCTATTAAACTCTTCATGAAAAAAAAGACTTTGTGCAGTTTGGTATATTGTTATGTTCAGTTAATGACATTTTAATTATTTATCAATTGCATTTTACAGATTTCTTTATAATATCAGCTGAAAATTACTGAGTAAAAGTTAATTATATTTTATCAGTAAAGTCAACAATGTATAAATCAATATCATCCAGATATTTAGGAATTTAAATTAATTCTACTTTAGTAAGTCTAAATGATTTTTTGCAGGTATTTGGGATATCTGAATGAATATTCTCCAGATAAATAATACATATTGGACAGTTTTCTCCCTAAAATTGATTTGTATTTACTCAACATTTGCTAAATCTTAAGTAAATCCAAAATAATTCAACTAATAATTTAATTATTTTGGCTTTAATTATGTTAATTATGTTTGCATTTACTTAATAAAATCAATAGTTTTTAATCAAAGTTGAAATACTTAAAATCTATTGAATTATTTTAATTGTCACTTTGTCGCCATAATTTAATTAAGTAGAAAATGGTCAAACTTTTCTGTGTACATTGCGATGTTGATGCTCAAACAATATATTGTACAGCTCTAATCCAAAGCAAATGTACTTAGAATGAAAAGTCAAAGTACAGTAAACCATTGTCTATTTTTCATCTATTTTTTCATCTAAATACCATCCATCACTATTCTCACCGCAACACGTTTAAATCCCTTTTAAGAAGTAATATATTTAAAATAGCTTTTAATACTTTAAATACTTTTAATCTGACTGTTTTTTAATGTCTAAGTGTTTTGTTTTCCATTGTATGTTTATTATTTTAATTGGCTTTTATTGTACGTATGTAAAGTGTCTTTGAGTGCCATGAAAAATGCTATACAAATACAATTTATTAATACTACTATTAGTAAAAGGAATCTGTATTCAACACATTTCAGACTAAAACTATCCAACAAATGTAATGAAGTAAAAAGTGCAACAATTACATCTGATAAAGAAGGTGAATACAATTATACAATTACAGAAAATAGAACTTAATCAATTAAAGTACTTTCAACAAAGGCTATTTCTACACAAACAAGCATCAGGATAACAGGACTCATGAGGGAAAGTATCTGAGTTCAGTTACAACAATGCAAGAGATGACGCATGACCCTAATGGTTTGTATTTTGGTCAGTGGTGTGAGACTTCCTGTTTCCTATGCACTTCCTGGTTGATAGAACAAGACTTTTCTAACCGTGTGTTTCTACAGACAAGAAGCCACTTTGACTGAAAGAGAGGAAAGGGCAGGAGCAGGACATTATATAATACAAAAATACACATTATTAATAAGATATGTCTGTTCCTTTGTCAAAACAAAGAACAAAAGGAACATCTTTTTTTTTTTTATATAAGATTTGAAGTGGCTCTAGAAGTTTTACTAGTTTTACTCACTATGAGTAAAAAACCTACTGGTGTAGAATATAAAATTAAAAATACTTTTTCTTTTTAAATTAGAACATTTATATATCCTTGACTGAACCTACATGGTGATAAGTGGTTACAAAGGCATTATTACCATGATATTATATCAAAATTACCATAGGATTACCACCTTATTAGTGATTAATAATGTAAAGTGTTGGTGTTTATTCCATTATTGTGTGTGAACCCCAACTGTATATCTCTAATAATGACACCAGTGGAAGTAAAATGAAAACACACCCAGCTGTTGAGGTTGATAACAGTTATTGTGGTTATTAGATTCTTAACAGTGTTTTTTTTTTCTCTCTCTCTGTTAGAACAGAAGAACAAATGTTTTAGATTTCACCACATTGGCTTTGCAAGGATTGGTTAAAATGGTTGTAAATGTAATAACCCAGAAATATAACAATTTGCAGCTTTTAACATAATAATCTCACAAATGTAATAACTTTCCCACAATAATAATAATAATAATAATAATAATAATAATAATAATAATAATAATAATAATAATAATAATAATAATAATAATAATAATAATAATAATAATAATAATAATAATAATAACAGTTAGTACAATTTTGAATGCAACAATTTTTACCGTCCTGCAAATGTAATTTAATTTAATTTCAATTCAGTTTATTTAGAATATGCAACAAACTGTGCTAAAAAAAAATAATTAAAAAAAACATTGCTTCATTTGTACATTTGAAAAGGTAAGGTAAAACTTATTTAATCCCACCCCTTCATATCACAACAGTCTATGGTTTAAAATCCTGTCAACATAATATACGAAAATAAATAAATAAATAAATAATTTTTGGGATTATTATGTTAAAAGCTGCACATTTTTCTTACACTTGCAGGTTATTATGGGGCAGCCGTGGTCTAGTCAGGTGGAGAGTCGGCTCATGATCAATGGGTCGCCTGTTTGATTCCCTGAACTGGCAGAGAGTTGTTAGTTGATGTGCCCTTGAGCAAGGCACTTAACTCCCCTCCATCTGCTCCCTGATATGACCAGCTCACTGCTCCTAATCTACAATATGTTTCCACCAAGCAGATTGGGACGGTTTGGTTTTTGTATTTCCATCACAAAGGTGGAAATAACTGATCCACACTGCCCACTGTTGGTCACCCTTCCCTTGGGGTGCCAACCACCCCAAAGCAATCCATGTGGGTGGAGCTAAAAAGAATGCTTCCTGTTGATTGGTCGACAGGATTGTCATTTCCACGTGATGGAAGGATAAAACCACAAACAACAACTCGTTGGTTAAATCTCTACTCGACAACGAGCAAAGAAAGAAAAAAAAACTTTTGTGCATCATGTCGACCTGCAGTTGTATTTGATGGAAGAACAAGGAGGTGCAGATGCTCCTTTTTAATGTTGGAAAAGACGAAGTCCGGAGGGAACTGGATGATGTCATGAGGCTACGTAGCTGCCGCGGCTGTGTTTACCTCGCCTACAATGTAAGGGTGCTGTAGGCAGTGGAAACACAAGCTCAAGTGAGACAAACTGAACTGTACCAAACTATCCAAATCTGTCGTATAGTTTGGTGGAAACAGGCCATGTGTGATGCATGATCTATTGATGGGCTAAAAGCAGAGCACACATTTTGGGTGTGGTGCACGTTACCAACCGACTGCTTTTTTAACTCGGACCACATAAATATATTTGAAAAGAACAAACCTGACCCGCTTCTCGACCCGCATTTTAAAAATGTAATCAATGGTCTTTATGAACATCAACTGACCTTACTCACATACCTGCATTTATTTCCGTGTTAAAATCCGATGTCATTGGGGTTGTCAAAGAGCCATTTGAACCCAGTTTCCGCGGAAAATAAAACACTGGGAGCTGCTCAACATCTTTAAAAATGTCAGTGAATGTGTCCCAAACCTTAACTTTTTTGTTTGATGGTTATCGGAGCTTCCACTCTCCTAACTTGACTTTCTTTCTTGCTCCTTCCATACTGTAGGATACTGACCACGTTGTATGTCACCTTCACGGACATTCAGTTAATGAAGTGTATTTACCAGGTTATTTTAATGTTTATCTCAAACAACAAACGAACCCACCGATCACAACCCAAATATCACTAAAAATATTTTTTAATAACTGCAGATGAACGTGGGCGCCGGCTCACTTCAGGTCAGCCTGCGCATCACTGGTACCTACTGACAAAATACAGATTCTATTCTATTCTATTCTATTCTATTCTATTCTATTCTATTCTATTCTATTCTATTCTGTTTGTGGGAGTCATTACAGTATGTTTATGGGGTTAACAGTGGATCTTTTGACAGTAGGGGATTTTAACTTACGTTTATATGGTGATGTGATCTTCACAAATGCTACAGGTGAGTCTGGAGGTGCCTCCACAATTGGCTCCAGTTGGTCTTGATCAAAGTTCTGTTTCTGGGTGGGGCTCCTGCTCTGACCTGGGTTGGGTCCTGTAGCCCTGGCAGAAGGGTTTGGATTGTGGTTTGATGTCACACTGCTAGCTGGAGGAGCACTGGAGGTCTGAACTGGACTGAAGTCCTGTGACAGGTTGCTTTGTTGGGCTGGTGCTGGCCTCTCAGGAACTGGACCGGTCCAAGTGGTCCCACTCCGCCTCACAGAGCCAGATTTTATCAAGGAGGAACCAACACTATCCTGTGATGTTGTGCTGAGTGGACGAACAGAAAGAACGACTCACTATTAGAGTTTACTATAAGAAATCTTACCTGATAATAAATAAATAAAACTCATTCCTGTGTGTGTGTGTGTGTGCGTGTGTGTGTGTATTAGACCAAATTAACATTTACTGCTGATATATTTAATTCAAAAAGTGGATCCTCTTCTACCACAGTGGAACTGAGTATATCTAGATATAGATCTACTTCCTGCTATAGTGTTGCATGTCACACTGTGCAGCTTCAAGCATTAATGTCACAACTTAAGGCAACACATGTTTCATTATTGTGTTATTAACACAATAGTCATAAGAGGCTTCAGCTAGCAGTACCTGTTTGTCTTTGAGAGAGCAGTGTGATAAGAGGAGCTGGAGGACGCTGTGGAGGAGGAGGAGAACGTCCTACTCAATCTGTCCTCATTGGAAGTAAATGACTGACCGGCAGGAGCAGAATCACCTACATCCGGAAAGTCTAGAAGGTCTGGGATCTCAAACTGGACATCTGAGGAAAAAAACATTTAAGAAATTAGTGTATCTTCAAAGGAAATTGTATGGTTTTGACCTTTAGTCAAGTTGTCTCTCGCATAAGTGGTTTGGGACGGCAGTAAAAGGAAACATTTGTTGTCAGAGTGTAAGTAAATCCTGAAGTTGTGTAACTATGGGTGTATGGAAGTAATAACTAGTTCCATATAATGGAGTGATGTAATTGAAGGTAATAATAATCCATTAGAGTCACAGAGGAAAATTGTTAACCATTCCTTTTGCAGTCCAGTTATTAGTTTGTTCCCAGTAAATATACAGTAAAAAGGTAGAAAAATGTTGTATAATTAACTCTATGTTCATGAGCTTTGGGTAATGACTGAAAGAATGAGGTCAAAAATTAGGCAGGGCATTAGAGATAGGAGGAGGAGGAGCACAGACATATGCCACTGCTCCTCCACATCCAGAGGAGCAAGTTGAGGTGCCTCCTGGACGCCTCCCTGGGGAGGTGTTCTGGGTGTTCATGTCACCTCAGGGCTGACCCAGGACATGCTGGAGTGATTATATGTCTGGGCTGGAATAGGAACGCTTTGGGATTTCCCTGGAGGAGCTGGTGGAGAGGGAAGCGTGGGCTGAAGCTGCTGAGGCTGCTGAGGCTGTTGAGGCTGCTGCCCCCACAGCCAAGACCCGGACGGGTATGATTAATTAACACTTGTAAATAAATAAAATATTAAATAAGTATTACAGTATAACTATTATATTATGTTACGCTATAACTATTAATAACTTAGTCAGGATAAAGTGGGTTATAAAGACAAATTAGTTACTTAATTATATCAACAATATAATGTGTGTGTGTGTGTGTATGTGTGTGTGTGTGTGTGTGTGTGTGATTCTTAAAGCCTAGTGCTAACAGTGTGTTGACACCTTCAGGAAAGAGACTGGAGCTGTACTGAATCAGAGGCTCGATGACCATCACCACCTGGACTGAAGACGCTGATGCCATGTCAAAGAGAGCAGCTTCCCTAAAACAAGGCACAGAGACATTCAGCAACAAAACATTAACATTACATTTCCATAAGTTAACCCATTCAGTTGTTAAATGTTAATGTTATCTTTTAAAATAAAAATAAAAACATACAGATTAATGTCTGGAAACAGATGTGACAGGAAAAGACTGATTATAGAGTTAACATTCCATTTGATTGGATCATCACTTTACAATAACATTACCCTCATAAAATAATTAGTAAGTTGTTATGACATATTAAATAAAACACAATCATGATGCATTTGCTAAATAGGTATCTTTCTACTCTTTTTCAATAAATAATGTACCCTTCAGCTCGCGGCCAGAGCAGGTTGGGCCCCAAGACGATGGCGATGTTACTGGGTGTCATTTTATTTACAGCTTGTTGCTCAGACAACAGAGACAAGAACTGGACCAGATACCTGGAAAAGAACACAAGAAAAACTGATGAAAGGAAGACTGTGAAGAGGACTGTATGAAAACTGTTAGTGAAGCCAGAAAATACATGTCATTATGTTTTTAATAATCTTATATGAAAAGATATTGTATAGTAATGTTAAAAGAAATTATCTATCTATCTATCTATCTATCTATCTATCTATCTATCTATCTATCTATCTATCTATCTATCTATCTATCTATCTATCTATCTATCTATCTATCTATCTATCTATCTATCTATCTATCTATCTATCTATCTATCTATCTATCTATCTATCTATCTATCTATCTATCTATCTATCTATCTATCTATCTATCTATCTATCTATCTATCTATCTATCTATCTATCTATCTATCTATCTATCTTTAACTATATCCATAAATTTGAACAGTTTTGATGTCATAAAGAGCCAATTGGTTGATTCCCTGTATCCAGCATTATTTATTTTTCTTATCGTCCTTTTTTTTACATGAATGAGCCTCAGTATCTGAGCTCATTGAATCTGCCGAGCACAGACCTGAGGTTATTGTAGTTTTCAGGCGGTAGTTTCTTCAACAGGACTCGGAATTGCTGCAGTTTCTCTGTCAGTTCTTTTTCCCTGTAAAAAAAAAAAAACAGATGAAAATGAAGATGCATTGTAAAAAAAAAAAAGCCCACTGAAAACAGAAAATAATAAGTGCTATACCCACCCTGCTGCTTTAAACCAGTCGTTGTAGAGTTCAAAGGTCATAAGAGGTTCAGGAAGCTCTCGCAAGTAACATTTCAATGCACCTGATAAATCACATTGTCAGTTATTTAGTTTACACAATCAGAGGTAATATGTTATTTCCATAATTTTGTGATGTTTCCTCAAGGAAAAAAAAAAGAAGAAGTGTAATACACAGAAACTTAGTTAAAAAAAATTGACATTAAAATAGGGTTTTAGGAAAAATCAACAAAAAATCTATTAGATCAAATAAGTGATGCTTTTTTATTATATATATTAGGTAACAAAAATGTATTTATATAGCACATTTTGTGTACAGGACAATTCAAGGTGCTTTACATAAAACATATAAAATGACTAGGTTGCATTAAAAAACAATAACAGACATAAAAACATTTAAAGAACAATTAAAATGTAAGTAAAAGCTCCAGTAAATAGTAATGTTTTCATATTAAAAATAGTTTGACTTCAACTTTACTGGAAACTAAAGCAGAGTTGCATTTGTCTAAGTAGAAGAGGAACTACTTAAATAGAAAGAAGTGAAACACTGTGCTGAAGAAATGTGGAAGACGTTCTATGACAGAAAATTTGTTCCAGAGCGAAGTTGATGACAAAGTACAAATAAAAATGTAAGTTCATTCTCACCAGCCACAGCATGAGGATCGATGCTAAACTCGCTGTGGTCCACTGTCCCCTGGTCCAGACAGGTCTTGAGTCTTTTTACGACTGAGGCTGCTGCCGCCAGACGAAACAGACCCTAAAGCATCAACAGAACAATTCCTCTGTATTTGCATTTTCACATCTATTAATAGTCATAATATTACACACACTGACGCATATATACATATAAATAAATTAGCAATATTGCAAAAGGTCAAATTTGCATTTAGGAGAAAGGTCAAAATCACATTATCGGCTCTAATTCAAGAACAGGTTTAGGTGGCTCGGGCATTTCGTGAAGATGCCTCCTGGACGCCTCCCTGGGGAGATGTTCTGGGCATGTCCCTACAGGAGGACACCTCAGGGCTGATCCAGGACACGCTGGAGGGATTATATCTCTCAGATGGCCTCGGAACGCCTCGGGATTCCCCTGGAGGAGCTGGCTGAGGTAGCTAGGGTGAGGGAAGTCTGGGCTTCTTTGCTGGGGCTGCTGCCCCCGCAACCCCGACCCAGATAAGCGGAAGACAACGACAATGACGATGACGATGACAATGACGATGACAACGACAACGACAACGACAAGAACAGGTTGTCATAGAAACTTGAGATTAGCACAAAATAGAGGCGAGATGAGGCATTCTGTGAATACTTGTTGGTATTTTTAACCTTTTTAATCTTTTAAAACTTTTTAACCTTATTGTTTTAAACTGTCATTACCATTGATTATTTGCTTTTATTGCTTTTAATTGCTATTCTTATTTATCTATTTTTTGTGGTGCAGAGTGGCCCCACTAAAGTGCAATTTAATTTCATTGTAACTTGTGTGCAATGACAATAAAGTCTATTCTATTCTATTCTATTCTATTCTATTCTATTCTATTCTATTCTATTCTATTCTATTCTATTCTATTCTATCCATATGTTTGCACTTTTTTAATTCAGATTTATTTTTTCTCATGTCGTGCCTCCCCTGTAGTCCTCTGGCGCCCCCCCAGGGGAGGCTCGCCTCACCATTTGAAAGTCATTGCCCTATACATCCCATTACTGTAACTAGAAAAACACTCAAAGAATGCTCCTTATCATCCCTTCACAATTTGCTTCCTTCTCCTCCATATCAGCTTGTTTATTTTAGTCCAACCGCATGCATCTCTTCAGTACTGTGATTTATTTTCACTGAAAACTGATCCTGGCACCACTTAACCTCCTGAGACCCTGAGTCTCTTTCAGGGACAAGACGTTCATATCTTTATTGAAGGAAAAAAAAGTGTTGTCCACTGCAAAGGACATTCCATAAAAAAAAAGAAAAATGCATTTGAAAAAACTGTTGCCGTGTACTGTTTCCAAAAATGTGATTATTTAATGTAAAAAAAAAAAAAGTCATAACTTGTACTTTTGTGAGTCTCAAGAGGTTAAAACATATCACCAGCTGAACAAAAATAACAAGGCTTCAGACACACCAGACCTCCACCAAGGCTTGATATGGAGTCATATCACATCAAAATGTGACATGATGGGTAGGTAGGTGTTGACCCATGTGATGTCTGAAGAGGAGATGATGTGAATGCGAAAAAACGTGAGATTCTATCTTGTCTGAATCCTGAGATATTAACACTGATGTGTTTTAGCTTTTGACCTTTAGTGCGACCTTGACCTTTGACCTTCATTGCTCAAAATCTATTGGATTCATCCTTGACCGATTATCTATCATTCCTGAAGGTTTCATCAAAATCCGTTCAGAACTTTTTGCATAATCTTACTGAAAGACAGACAGACAGACAAACCCAAATGTAATACTTTATGGACGTAATAAAATCAAAAATGTTTCAGTCTGAGTCGTACCTCTTCCTTCATGCCTGTTCTCAGCAGCATGTGAATACACTCCTGGATGGGCGTCGCAATTTCTTGTTCACTTTGACACAGGTGAGTCAGCAGAGGTTCTCCATAGACTTTGTTCTTTGACAGACATACTGCTGTCCCTGTGTCACATAACAACCCAAAGGGGGAAAAAGTTACAAATGAAAAATATAGTTGAGAAATATTCAGACAGATAGAAACAAAGTTCACCTTTTTGACTGTGACTCTCTTTGAGCTCATTGATGTTCTTCTCCAGGAAGTCGTGTGATTGTTTGTGGTATTCTGCCTGTAGCTCCAGGAGCTGTGGATGGAAAACTAGACATTAGGGGCTCTAGTTTCTACGTGCAGCGCAGCATGTGCCAAGCTAGCAGAGCCTGCGCAATGCTAGTTTACGGCGCAGAGCAGTTTGGTAGTGTGGCACACCACTTGGTGACGCACTCGTGGGGGGTGAACACAGATTCAGTTTTGCTGACTTTAGGCCATGCACCAACCTCGCCAGCTGAAGGCATGTTTAAGCGCAGTGCAGCCGGTGTAGTGGTAGTTTGGCAGATGGTGCACAGAGCACACATGTTAGCACAACCTCACAGACAGGTTTCACACTTCAATACCTGATCCTCCACCGAACCATTGATTACCCTGGGGATGATCGGTGATTCTATTTTCAGGTTTAATTTCATTAGGTATAAATTTAGGATTATTTTTTTTTCAATCATCCTTATTTGAAACAATAGAAATCACAGTAGTTACAATATCATTCTTAGCATTTAATGACTTCATTCCACTAAGTTGTACCTCATATGTTCAGTTATGTTCACTTATATCCACAATAGTTCCCTTTAATGAAAAAATATTAGTTGGAAGTAGCTACTTAAAAAGAAGAACATGTTACAGCAACTTAATACATTTCATTAGTAGTACTATTTATGAAACTTTGAGTATTTAAAACTTAATTTATTTAATTATTATGAACGTTCGAGTTTGCAGTGTGGAGTGGGTAAGTCATCTGCCACCACTCTTGGGGTGCTGGTGGGAGCAGGGTGAAATCTATTCTATTCTATTCTATTCTATTCTATTCTATTATCTGTGGGTGTGGGCATGTTATGGGTTTATGAAATTAAACTTGAAAATAGAACCACTGAACATCTACAAAACTAAAACTAAAACAACAAATCTTAACCATAAAGACTCCTACGTGAAATCAAAACCCTGTTTAAACAAAATAAACAAAACTCAAATAGACACAGTCAGCTGGTGTCGTAGCGTGTGTCTGGATACGCATTTAAGAGAGAGGAGAGGCGCTAATGGTGCAGATCTGATCAGCTGTGTTACATCTATCGCACGCCCTTTCTCCCCCCTCATTCCCACTTCTGCCAGTGAGGGGAAAGGAGATTGAACAGAGGAGGGGTGCGCCAAACTTGCAAAAGTGGTCTGGACACACCCGCAGTGCACACCAGCTGCACCCCACTTCCGTCTGGTCTGCTAGAGCCCTAGAACAGTGGTTTTCAAATAGCGAGATGTTCCTCCACTGGGGGGCCCAGAGGACTTCAGAGGAGGCATGACATGAGAGAAAATAAACCTGAATGAAAAAAGAAAAAGTACACTGTAGATTTTGCAGTGTTAATTTGGAGACAATGGGACTAAATACACACTAGAAGAAGTTAAATAAACTCTCTAAGTGTTGATTTAACACTGCAAAATTTACTGTGTGTAAACATATGGCTAACTAACTACAGAACATACCAAAATGGCCCCTCGAGTGAAAGTGAGAGAGGACATAGAGTCTGGGGCGAGCAACAAATGGAGGAAGTCTGACCTGCTTATTTAAAGTTTGTTTTTTCATGTATTGGTCCTGGGGATGCTCTGCCCCCATGGTGTGTTGGTGAGTTAGAACATTTTTGATAAGAAGCTTAAAGGGGACATATCACACTTCTCTGGTGTCTCAGTGACACATGCTTTGGACAATATATCACTTTGATGCAGATATACAGCGGCTTCTTCAACCTGGAGAAACTGCCTTTTTTAAAACACTCAGTTTTAGTAACTCATGCTTTCATACAAATCAGAGGTGTTCAAAGTACTGACATTCTGTACTTAAGTAGAAGTACAGCTACTGGTGTGGAAAAATACTCTGGTAAAAGTAAAAGTACTGATTTGACTCCTCTACTTAAGTAAAAGTAAAAAAGTACAACTTCTCAATTGTGATAAACTATAAAAGTAAAAAGTAAAACTGCACCCCCCCCCCCCCCCCCAAATGAATGCAATAATACTTATTTAACCAGGAAAAAATCAGAAAAGTTTCAAAACTATCCAAAATAAAGCCTTTAAAAGTGAGTTACTGTGTAGATAATGTTTTTGATCAACTCACGGTTAATCAGTTTTTGGACATGGGCAAGAAATTTACAAGAAAAAAAAGTACAATTGAGATAAAAAGTCATCATTAGTAATAAAAATAAAAAAAATACATCATTTTAACAGAACAAGTCCAAATTGTGAGATAAAAAGTAAAAATTGTGATATAAAAAGTAAAAATTATGATATAAAAAGTAAAAATTATGATATAAAAAGTAAAAATTATGATATAAAAAGTTAAAATTGTGAGTCATAACTATAATATATAAAAATACAGTTTCTCTCCACTAATTTTCCCTTTGAAGAAACTTATTTTTCATACTATCACATCTGTTTAGTTTGAAAAAGTCTATTTTGAGAATGTAAGGAGTACAGATATAAAAATGTAGGGTTGCCAGAAAAATAAATACTCAAATAAAGTACATAGACCACAAAAAAATCTAATTAAGTACAGTAATGAAGTACTTTTACTTAGTTACTTTCCACCTCTGATGTAAATGAGCCACAGCTGACTCCACCCCTCTGTTCCACATCTAGAGGAAGAAGAGAAAGAAATGGACCCTGAACAAGTTCATCCAGTTCATCTGACCACCCACAGATCAGCCCGTCCTATCAACCTGGGTCGGACCAACCAGTCAGACAGACTCATGGACAACAACCAGAACTCAGACCCTAACGCACCAGACCATGGGCTTCACACCTGTGGGGGATGGGGGTGTTGCGACACCCCCACTTCTCCACCCAGATGATTTCATACCCTCCACTTTTTCCTGAGTTTATATATTGTATCGTTACTGGATCCAGGAAATGGACGGAGAGTTGGTCTCACCTACTTTTTATTTCAGGATAAACAGTTACTGTCGTCACAATCACACCAAACAAACATCAATAACATTTCGGGGTTGTTACAATATCTATGGTTTAAACTGTTTACCCACCCGGGCGGCACAACAGCACCTAGAGTTCACCAGCCAAAATGTAAACTTCACAGTGTTAACAAACAGTCATTAACCAGTAAGTAATGAGAAATGTTACCATTGCTAAACTAAGTTAAATAAACTATCTGTGACATTTACCCTAAGACAGTGGTTCTAGAACTTTTTTCACTGATGTTCCCCCTGAGGAACATATTTTTAGTCGTATTTTGAATATGTCAAGCACAAAAACATTTGATTTCTTAAAAAACAATAATTGATAAAATAACAAGACAAAGACAATATAGAATAAAAAAAAAAAAATAAGAAGGCAACTTAATATAATAACTTAACTTAATTTTAAAAAATTAACATTAACTTAACCTAATATAATAAGTCAAGTGGGGAAGAGAAGTAAGTGATTTTTGATTAAAGCTAATTATTGATCTGAAACTTTTTAGTTCAGGAGGGAGATTATTCCAACTTGTTGTACATTTGTATCTTATACTCTTTTAGGTCATGGATGTTCTAACTAAAGGAATATATATGTTGAAAAAGTGCATTTTGCATGATATGTCCCCTTTAATGAATCCCACACCTCCACTTTATTCATTTGTTTCTCCCTGATAAAATGGTAAATGTCTTCACTTCATTCAAATATAAGAACAGCTCTAATCTTTCATATAAAAGACTTGACTCGTCCAAATTGTTATTGTTATTTTGGGTTTTTTTTTACCTTAACCTGCACATTTGGTCTACATTGACCAAAATGTAGTGGAATCTATGCTAGACCAGCTTGCACCAAAAAAAAAAAAGAAAAAAAAGAAAAAACCTTTTGGGGGTAATAAAGTTAATTCAATCCGATGGACAAATTAATGATAAAAGTGAGATATTCAGGATGAAGAAAATCACATAAAATGACTTACACGAATGAAATAGTTTGCATAGTCATCTTCTTTAGTGGCAAAATGATATAGATCAGCAGAGTACTGGTCCTACAGAGGCACAAACCAAAGGGGGTCAAAGGTCAAACCATGCATGGTGTTAGTCTTACTTAAGAGTTCATGTATTTAAATGTTTGTACCTTGATACTTTCCAGTTTCCGCCAGGCTTCTTCCACTTCCTCTCTGAGCCCGTCCTGCTTGGCCTGAGGACCGGTACTGGTCTGACTCCTGCTCATAGACACACACTTGTAAAAATAGGACAAATGTCTCTGTGTCTCACCAGCGCGTTCCATCAAGAGTCAATAATAACATGAATTTGTGAGGTTTTCAGGTTCTGTCACTATGTTAGATCAATAGAAGATAGAAGTGGGTAGTATTTTAACCAGAGGATAACTCAATTAATTAAATTAAAGTCTATTAGAACTGCACGATATATTGGTTGTAGAATTATTTTTACTTTATTTTTTAATTATTTGGGTTTTTTTATTATAATTTTTTAAATGCATTTATTTAATTTCACTTTTATTTATTTATTTATTTATTTATTATTATATGTTTATTTTTTTATATTTGTCATTTTTATGTATTTATGTATTTATTTATTCATTGATTTCATTTATTTATTTCTATTTATTAAATTATTGAATTATTAATTTTATTTCATTATTTTGGCTACGTTCAGTGTCAACCACTAATCTGTTTGACCGTTTGCATCAGCACCACACAGCTATTATATACTATTTTTTTTATATTGCAATATATATCGCACGGTTAAAAAAAAAACCTGCAACGTCAGTATTTCCTAATATCGTGCAGCCCTAAATTCTATATATGACTTCCTATTAGTGCTGAAAAATGTCCATGTTACCCATCTATGACCCAGTATAAGTAAAGGCAAATGTTTATTAATTCCAAAATACCTTAAAAAAAATTAAATATGTCCAAATTATGAACAGTCTTTGTAGACATTATCCCAAAGAAACTGCATAAAAAATGTGAAATGAAGCCAAATAGTAGCTTCATTAGAGAAGATGTTTCGTCAGTGACAAAAAATGACAAAGATAAAGAAGACAACGAAGATGACGATGGTGATCATGATGATGAAGATGGTGACTTTACAACAGTTGGTGGCTAATTAGCTGATGAGTTAAATCATCCAGGTGTGAACTCACCTGATCCTTGCATTACTCCAATCTGTAGTGAGTCTCGCAAACTGCTTCTTATTCTTGAGAATCTCTGGTAAATCATCCTGTTGCAGAGATATTTAATAGTTATTCCATACATTCATTAGCCTGCGAGTGTTTGTGTGTTTGTTTGTTTGTTTATTAACAGATTTATGCAAAAACTATTGGACCAATTTCCATGAAATTTTCAGGAAAAGTGTGAGGTGTTCCAGAATAGATCCCATTATCCATTTAATACATACTGGTCACTACAGTGCACAGTTGTTCTACAGTTGTTCTACAGTTGTTCTACAGTTGTTCTACAGTTGTTCTACAGTTGTTCTACAGTTGTTCTCTTGTATATTCATGGGTTTTGTTGTTTTAGTTCCATATCAGTCAGTTCCAATCATTACTGTAACTGGTCTGTTCTTAACACTTTAATCCCTGATGCGTCAGTGCATCCATTCACGTTCTGAATGAATGGTTTAGTTTAAAAATTCAGAAAAATTCAAGTTTTTTTTGTGTTATTTTACTGAGAATTTTGTTGATGGAACTGATGTACAGGTGTTAAAAAGCAACTGATTTAGAAAAAGTAAAAGTCCATGCTAAAACTACTGGAGCCAAATAACCCTGGTCATTTATTCCTTTTTTTTAACTTAATTTTGGGGTCGTTTTTTTTGGGGAAGGGTTTGTTGTTGCATTTTTTCATGTTATTTGTTATTTTGTGAATATTTATTCGTTTCTGTTGATGTCGTTGCCGTTGTCGTTGAACTACATTTCATTTGTAGTCGTTCCATTCAATCTCATGTTCATCAAATTTTCAGAATCCATACCTGACATGAATATTTTTATGTATTTTTTTATGATTTAGGAATCATTCTGAAATTAAATGTTCTGTTTTTCAGTCAAATATGTTCATGGATACTGAAGCCATTGTACTTTTATCAATTGTTTTTTTTTACATTAAGAATTCATGGAAAAATATATACCCTAATGGGACAAAGATGGTACCTCAAAATAAAGGTCAAAGGTCAATTTTGTAAAGTGAGCATATAGGAAATTTACTTTAGGACTTAATACACTTGAAATCAAATTTATTTTTTATGAATTTCCCTAATAAGTCTCATAGAGGTTTTTTTTTTTTTTTTTGGTACTGTCTGATTTGATATTGATTTGATTTGAATGCTTTATTTCGAACATGTGCAGAATGTAACAATAATAATAATAATAATAATAATAATAATAATAATAATAATAATAATTATTATTATTATTATTATTATTATTATTATTATTATTATTATTATTATTATTATTATTATTATTATTATTATTATTATTATTATTATTATTATTATTATGTGTTCTTCTGTTCTTTATTTTCTATCCAAGTGATTATTTAACCATTAAACAGCAATAAAAACACATCCATACGTGTCCTGCCAGTGCATATGTACCCAACACAGCATTTAACAAATGAAAGTTTCAGTTCGACAACAGACAACAGACAACAGACGTCACCTCACTGAGCTTGTTGAGCGGCTCCAGAACTTCCTTCTCCACCTTCATCTCAAAGTCTGCCAACATGGTGGCCAACATCTTCTCCATGAAGCAACACATCTCCAGAACCCTCCTAGAAACACAACAGGTGTTCACCTTCTGCCTCCACATGAGTGCACCAAATAAAAAACACCACAACATGTAGAGGAGAATGTGTGAGAACAAGATAAAACACTATCTACAGCAGGGGTCTCAAACATGTGGCCCGGGGAACAATTGCGGCCTGTCAAAGCTTCCAATGCGGCCCACAGGATGAATTTGTAAAGTGCAAAAATTCCACAGTCAACGCTGAGTAACTTGTTTAGTTCAGGTTCCACATACACACTAATATGATCTACAGTAACATAAAAACAGAATAACCTCTAAAAAGACTAATAATAATACATTTTACTGAGTATTTTGGTCATTTCTGTTAATTTTACTGAATATTTTGGTCATTTTATTGATTTATTTTGGTCATTTTTGTTCATTTTACTGAATATTTTGGTCATTTTTTCTTATTTATTTTGTTCATTTTTGTTCATTTTACTGAATATTTTGGTCATTTTATTGATTTATTTTGGTCATTGTTGTTCATTTTACTGAATATTTTGGTCATTTTTGTTCATTTCTCATCCTCTTTAACTGGATGCTGTCATGCACAGATAAATCCCATGAAACGAGTAAATGTGCTTAAGTCTGAAAATCCACTTGTAAATATAACCCTTTGACACATACTGGTCACTACAGTGGACAGTTGTTCTACAGTTATTCTCTTGTATATTCATGGGTTTTGTTGTTTTAGTTCCATATCAGTCAGTTCATATCATTACTGTAACTGGTCTACAATAATATGTTTACCTGTAAATCAATGTTTTATTAGATTGTAATTAACAGTCTTCTTAAAAAAACTGCATTAAGAGATTTTTTTATTTAATAGTGTTCTGATATAATATTTTAAATACACATTTCTTTCCTTCAAAGAGTGTACATCTGTGTAACTCAAAATAGGTTCATTCAAAAACAATTTCAATCACATTGTTTTTTTTCCATGCCTAAAGACGAATAAAAACACATAGGAAAAAAAATCTTGACTAAGGTTCTCATAATTCATACAGCAAATAGTTAAATAATCTAACACAGAACATCCACGTTCCTCTTAAAGAACATCCAACTGTTTCTACAGAAGCATCTTCAGAGCCAGATCATGGACTGACACTGAGGATCAAACCTGTCACCTGATAGAAGATTCAGCATCGAAGTCTTTGAGGCTTTCTGCCATACTGATGGAGAGCAGCATTAGAGGGAGTTTCTTCTGCAGAGAGAAGACAAAATTCTACCTTTCAGCAGCCAATCACATGTTTTTAACACATTTTATGCTGGATGTTATAGTCTCAGTACCATGCGCCTCTCGGCCTCCAGGCCCGCATGACTCTGCATGCAGCCCTGGAGCTTTTTATGAAGGACCTGAGCTGCTCTCTTGGCTGGCTCCACTCGCTGCTCCACCTGGATGGAGTTAAAAGCAAAAGCAGACATTTAAGTTGTACTGCCACAGTTAGTATTTTGTTTTTCCTGCTTCTAAAAAGATAAAAAGCTGATCCTTTTCATATTCTAAAGTATTTTTATTAACACTATATTACAATAGTTATATTTAGGGCTGCATGAAATTAGAAAAAACTGACACTGTGATTTTTTTTTAACCCTGCAATATATAATATAATTTCATCTATAGCAGCTGTCTTGTGCTGACATAAATGGTCAAATAGATTAATGGTGGACACAGAATATATACGTTTCTGTGTCATCCTTCCTGTAGTGGAAATAATTAAATAAAATGAACAATTAAAAATAAATGTAAAAAAATTAACATGTACTAAAATAATAATAAATAAATTAAAAAGACAAATAAATAAATAAATATAAACTTTAAAATATAATAATACATACACACACACACACACACACATATATATATATACTAGATTATACTATATAGACTATTGTGCACATGTACATTGCGATGATGATGCTCAAACCATATATTGGACAGTTCTAGTCATATTCACCATAGATGTTCAGAACATGTTACACAGCAAGTATCGAGCTTTTAAGTCTCAGAAACAGTTTAATTCATTACTTCATCAAGGAAAAGTTTAACTGATTCAGAATAAAGCAATGTTACAGAAGCAGGGCCACTGAAAGGGAGGAACATCTGTTTATTCATTGATATTTTTCCTTAGAAATGTCAGTAATTAATCCATATATTTGGTGTGTTTCAGTTCTATAGAATCCTTTATGACATGATTTTATCTACAGAATCATGATCAATCTATTGCTTTTTAAATTTAAATTACAAAACGTTATACATTTTTTTAATTCAGAGTAGATGTGCACAATAATGACTTATCTTGGGGTGTTGTAACTGTATGAAATTGTTGCACATAAACCTCAGTCTTGTGTTGATAGGACCACATGGACACTCAAAATATTTAACTCTTTTCAGCTTTGTTGTTTACAACTAAATCAGCCAATACATAGGCAATTTACTGATATCCCTGCTGTTATGGTCTTGTCTTCTTTGCATGTGAAAGAGACAGGAAGAGTTTCAAAATGTGGTCAAACTTGAGATAAGGCATGAATCATCAAACAGTGGTCTAGAGCTGGATCTATAATATTACAACATAAATACCACCTTATGAGCCCAAATTAAAATTAAAAATGTATTAAAATTAAATTAATAGTCTATATTAACATCAATTATCCACAGTCTTACTACCATTAAGCAGTGATTAGGAGATCATTTAATGAACTGTTGGTAGAATATGGTTATACAGAATACAACATTAATGACAACACTATAACTGAGACACAATGCAATTTTCAATTCTATCTTTCACATAAACATTTTGGAGGCAAATTCTTCAGTGTCAAAGTTAAAATAGTTTCTGCATAGTAATGTCAGTGGATGTAAAATATCTAAAGGCAATTCATGGATTGCTAAAATGCATGTGGAATATGAATTTGAATCATAATAAATAATAAGTTAAAGTTGTCCCTCACCCTAACCAGGTCCTCATGTAGCAGTTCAGTGGCATCTTGGGACCTGCAGGTAATTTAAAGGTTAATGAAGATCAATGCAAGTTGTAATTTTAGGTAAAAAAACTGGTGATGAAAAGATAAAAACACAGTTATATTAAAATAAATAAAATAAATAAAAAAAAAGTTTAATAGAAAACTGTCAGTAACCGTCAATAAAAATAAACAGTGTGTGATGTGTCTCATTATAACCAGTGTTTATTTCTTGTAGCTCCACCAGACAAAGACATAATTGTGAAGTTTACATCCCTTCTTTCTGCAGCTTTCTCCTCTCAGTACACATGTAAAAGACAAGGTGCAAATATGCTCCTGCCTCTTTTATACCCCCCCCCCAAAAAAAAATAAAAATAAAAATAAAATAAAATAATTCTTGTATTCTTTCTTACATTCTTATTTTTATATTTTTATTTTATTTTATTTTATTTTATTCTTGTATTCTTTCTTACATTCTTATTTTTATATTTTTATTTTATTTTATTTTATTTATTTATTTTTTTGGGGGGGGGGGGGGTTCTCAATAGATTCTCAATTCTTAACAGATGCAGCATGAATGGAAAAAAGAACTGTCGTAAATACATGCAGAGTGTTTGTATTCACATACATTTTGTTCCATGTGCTGCTAACTCCCTAAATTTAGTTGGAGTCAATACCATTGAGGCCAACGGTCCTGAGGCCGGACACTACTATTGGTGTGTTTCCACTGTCGGAATGTCCAGGCCTTTTTTGGGGGACATACTTTGACCAGTTAGCCTGGTGTATTGTCTCCATACAGAATGGCCCTGTAAGAACCTTGCAAAGATGTCATCATGTCACATCAGTTGCTATGGTAACGTCACTAATAAAAAGCGCCAAAACAAAGCAGCAGCAGAGAAGGAAATCACAACAAGACTAGACATGGACACTCTTCTTGTCCATTCTGTCTTCTTCTTTTCACTGTTCTTCTGCTTCGTCATGTGGTAAACTTCCTCCAGAAACTACTCTTGAGTTGTTTGTCATGATTTGATGATGTCATTTGCGACAAACAATCTGCACGACCTCTGCCCAGCGACTCTACCGAGCCATTATCGAGTACCTACCCTCGAGCAGGAACTCTGTTAGTTCCTGTAAAAGTTTCGGGAGGCGTCCCTGTTGGAATGGCCAGTGGAAACACGCATATAACGTGAAGTTCCTGTAAAATGGCCTGGAAGTTCCCATAGTGGAAACACGATATTTGACACTTTGTAGACTTTGTATAACTTTTGTTGTTTCTCTATGGGGGAAAGTAAAAAAAAACAAACAAACAAAAAAACAGGAAAGTTGTAAAAAAGAGTTTGTTTGCTATTCTTTTAATTGTTTCTGCATTTGAGGGTAGACTGGTTTGACATGTAATAAAAAGAGTAAAGTGGTGATAAAATAAGCTTCCACTCACAAGGTAGTATGAATCCTTTGTAGGTATAGAAGTTTCCAAGAACTTAAAGGGCCACACGTATGCACTATAAACCATGTGATGTGTTAGTGCATGTACAAATGTGTGTGTAGTGCTGCATTTGTGTAAGTGTGCATGTGTGTGTTAGAGCCTCTAAGAGTCTGGGGGGGTATGCGGTATTTGCAGTGCATAAGGGCACACTGCTGGGGTGGGGGGGCAAAACAAGATGGGGAAAAATATGTTCTTCTAAAATATCTTTAAAATATAAGATTTGGCCACTGGTAAATTTGCTATTTTATCAGCGACGTTACTGTGGTTCGCTTAAGGTGAGGTGGAGGTTGGGAGGCGGGAGCTGGAGAAGGCTAAAAAGTTGTCAGGTGCACAGTATAGAAAAAGGAAAAAGGAAAAGGAGAAGGCGCCTGAGGGAATGCACCAAAAAATGCTGAAATGGATCGAGAGCAACATTTATGAATAAACACATAATAATAAGTAACTTACAGGTATGAACTAACTGACACAGAAAACAAGGCTAATGTTAGATGCTGCTGTGCTGCTAATGCTAGCTAACATAACTTAATTGGCTCAAACTCAAATAGTCATTTATTGTAGATGCACACATTTAGGTAAAGATTTAGAAACCGTTTGTCATATTGACTGTTATGTGGGTTGTGCATTATGAATTAAATCACAGTCAGACTAGCACCTAATCATCATGATTCATGATAGTGACTTCACTGTTAGGTTAGCTACCATGCTAAAATGCTATACAAATAAAATGTGTGTATGTATATATATATATATATATATATATATATATATATATATATATATATATATATATATATATATATATATATATATATATATATATATATATATATATATATATATATATATATATATATATATATATATATATATATATGTCATATCTTTTGTCTCTGAGTCTCTTTTCTGTTTCTCTCTGTCTCTGTGTCTTTCTCTCTCTCTGCTCTGCTATCTCTCTTCCTGGTCTAAGTTCACCTTTCACCCAGTTCTTGCCTTCCAAGGTTGATTGACACACCTGATGAGCCCAGCTGAGCTCATCAGGTGGAGAGTAAATAAACCCTTATTTTCTCCTGTATTGCTTGCCAGATTATCACGATCCAATCCTCTGATTTTCTCGCATATTTTCTTGTTCTGTGTACCAGACCTGTTTTTCCTGACCTCTGTTTCCTGCCTGTGTTCCGACCCGTTCTGCCTGACTCTGTTGGTACTGACCCTGGACTGGATACCTGTTACGAACCTCGCCGCCAGCCACGACCTTGGACCGGATCCGACTCTGACCCAGCTTACGTACAGAACCCTGAAAGACTTTAAAGGGGATTTCCCTTTCATCAGTTGTATTGTTTTATTAATCGGACTTGTATGAATAAATAACTTAAACTTTAAGAAGTGTCGGTGGTTCTGTGCTTGGGTTCCCTGCGGCTCGTTACTATACATATTACACACACATACATATATATATATATATATATATATATATATATATATTCTGAACATTAAGGTTTACAGTGCACCCAATATATTGAAATTGTTTAAATAACAAAAAAATCCATCCAATTTTGATCAGTGAAGATGTAAGAAATTGCAAACAAAGATGAAGAATGTGACAAAAATGGTGACTATTAATAGAAAAAAGGAATGAGGTAGTTAACAGAACATTCAAACACATCCAAGCGTTGCAGTATATAACTTGTTCAACACCACCAGCAGGAAACCCAGCCCAGAATGCAAAGAACAGGTTCAGGTGTCATTTTGTTCAGTGACCCTGAGGTATTTTCAGGTTTCAAAACACTAGGGGAAAAATCCCCAGTGTGTTTTAACCAAACTGTCACTTCCTCTTTAATCTCTGAGTGTCATTTCCACTTTTGTTTTTGAGGCAAAAAAGTGTCTACAAAAAAAAGTCCACTCATTGATACATACGCACTGTTAAACCCAGAAGTTATTAATAAGCACATTTTCAAAGTAAAGTTTAATTTAAAAAAGTTTTATTGGATTACTCAAACTATTTAAGTGAAGTTTACTTATAAAATGTGATGATAGAATGTACTCAAAGTTCTGAGTAATGAAAGCTTATAATATCAAGTAATCGGGTCTGTGTGTATGTGTGTGAATGAATACTTGAGATATCACCATGAAATTACATGTGCATTTACATATAGCTAATGCACATCAGATGCAATAATCCATTTGAGTAAAGGTCAAAGGTCAAAGTCACAATTAACTAAAAGCCAAAAATCATATTATCAGTTATAACCCAAGAACAAAGGGTCACAGAACTTTCAGATTGGTACCAAATAATGTGGACAGAGGTTTTCTACAATTCCCATAATTGGTGTTGTCACCTACGACCAATAGTTTTTGAGCTTTCTGGAGGTCAAAGGTCACATGTTACAAAATTAACTTCTGTAACACTGTTTGTGTGTGTCAAGCATAAACATATCACACTATAACTTCATCAATAATGTATATATTATCATAATATTACACACACTGACGCATATATACATATAATGAAATGATCAATATTGCAAAAGGTCAAAGGTCAAGGTCGCATTTAGCAGAAAGGTCAAAATCATATTATTGGCTCTAATTCAAGAACGGGTTGTCATAGAAACTTGAGATTATGCATTCTCTGAATACTTATTCGTCTCCTCTCATCATCTGAACCCACTTTATCCCCACTAGGGTCACTGGGGGCCTAATCCAGCTACAATGGGTGAAGGCCCTGAATACTTATATTTGAGAAAATTATTACTAATATTACTGGCATGCATTTTACTCAGAAACATGGTAACTTGATAAATAGGGAGTGTGACCTTGAAGGAAAGAGGAAGGAAGGATTAAAATGTAAATATAAAAAATCAATAAAAAATCTGACTTTAATTGACAAATGAATTATTCTGTTCATAAAATATTAAAACTATGCTGATCCTGAACTGTGTGTGTGTGTGTGTGGGTGAGTGTTCGTGTGTGTGTGTTTGTTTGTATTCTTATCCTTCTGGGGACATTGATTAGTTCATACAGTCATGTCATGAGGACTTGTGAGACTGGGGACCAAAATTCAGATCCCCATGAGGATTAAATATAAATGTAGTTCCCCACTAGTAAAATTTAAATCTGTGTGAAATTTATGTAAATGATGTCCCCTATAAACTTGTTTTTTTCCAGAAGTCCTCATAAAGCATGGCGGAAAAGTGAAAGTGAAACATGTATTTTTCAAAGGCTTGAAGATGTGTTTATTTTTTCATAATTGTTTTTTCACATTGTTTTTCTTATTTTATTTTAATAATCTTTTTAACTTTGTTTTTTATATTACTTATATTTTTCAAACCAACTCTAGAAATAAAATGTAATTGAATTGAAAACAAATATGAAAAAATATGTGTTTACTTTTTAAAATTTTATTTAGTTTATTTTGTTATTAATTACTTTTTTCTACCTTTTTAAAAAATTATTATTTTATTGACTTAATTTTATATTTTGCTTTACATTCATTTGTAAATAAGACATGGGAACAAGTGTGTGTGTGTGTGTGTGTGTGTGTGTGTGTGTGTGTGTGTGTATATATATATATATATATATATATATATATGTGTGTAAACAACCCGCAACTGACCGCTTTTTTAACTAACCCGCTCACAGCTCAGACCGCAATAAATATATTTGAGAAGAACGAACCCGACCTGCTTCTCGACACACATGTAAAAATGTAATCAATGGTCTTTATGAACATCAAATGACCTTACTCACATACCTGCATTTATTTCCGTGTCAACCTGTAATATCCAAAGAGCCATTTAAACCCAAGGAAAAGAAAACACTGGGAGCTGCTCATCATCTTTAAAAATCTCAGTGAACGTGTCCCAAACCTTCCTTTTTTTGGTCTATGTTTCCGGAGCTTCCACTCTCCTAACTTGACTTTCTCTCTTGCTCCTTTGATACTGTAGGATACTGACCATGTTGTACGTCACCTTCACAGACATTCAGTTAATGAAGTGTATTTACCAGATTATTTTAATGTTTATCTCAAACCGACCGCAACCCGAATATCATTAAAAATATTTTTAATGATCCGTGGATAGTGTTGTGAAAATTACAATGCGACCAAAGATATAAATGTTAAAGTAATGTCTTATTATTTTATTGTATTAAATTGCCTTGGAAATAGATGTCTCTACTTAGGAGACATAGGTCAGGGTAATTTGCATACAGGAAGTCGACAACCCCCACCACAGAAGAAAGCCGACGCCCAACAACCCTTCATAATCTGAGGACAGATAACATGTTGAAGAAGGAGGGTTTGATGGGAAGGTGTTATAAACTGTGTGTCTGAGCCCCCCCCCCCCTTTAGTGTCTCATGGCCCTCTGGGTCGTGGATGCTCAAAGACTCAGACTAACTTTGTAATCTTAAAAGTAATCTTATGCTGAAATGTTATTTGTAATACTGTAATTGATTGTAAACTATGATTATGATATTAAATTAATGAGAAGACAATGAGAAGACTCAAAGACGTATATCTTAACCAACCGCTATTAGGCTTAAATATAATTGAGTTAATTATATATAAAGTATTAGTTCATTATTATTTTTATACCAATACTATATATATATGTACAGTGCTTTCATAAGTATTCAATTGATCCCTGTCAACCTTAGAACATCTTGTTAATGTCATTTCTTTGTGCATTATTATTTGTGTCCCTATGAGTTTGTCCTGTCAAAAGTCACAGTTTCATTACAGACTGAGTGGGTGACGTGTTGATGAACTGTGCTGTGGTAGAAGAAACCCACAGTTCTCTGCTGTTGCAAATGCACTCACTGCATTGGTTTATTAATAAACCAGAGTGTGTCAGATGTAGGGCAGCGTGCATTACAAACTCTAACCATGACGCATGCAGGTGGAAACCAAGAAAACCAAACAGGGTGATGGTGTAAGTTTGGATCATCTTCACCACCATTATACGTGTCCAATGATGGAATGGAATTAAATACTTTTGTCAGATAGGACAGGTTTTTTTTATTTAATTTTTTAGTGTGGCCCTGTTGCTTTTTTTAATGTTGGGTTAGGGTTAAGTGTGTGTGTGTGTGTGTGTGACCTCTAAACCAAATGTATCTGCATGTGACTGACTTTACTGGAGCACCTGAAATCTATTCTACCTGCCTGAATGGATCCATATGAAGAGACCAGAGTGTATGAATAGGAGGGAGGGGTGTATCAGAAGGGACAGACACCTGTGCTGGGACGACACACGCGTCAGTTGGAGGTGAGACACTGGACAGAAGGACAGATTGAAGGAGGAAGTGCTGGTAAGAGTTGGAACAGACCCACGCATGCTGAGGAGCTGCTGTTCTGGAGGAGGAGGACGCCCAGTGAGGACCCCCTGCCTGATCTGAAGGAAATGGACGTCCAATCATAGACACCACCCCCACCCCACCCTCCAGCAGAGACGGAGGCCTATTTGTTTGTTTGTTTGTTTGTTTGTTTTAAACCAGGATATTGTCTTAACCAGAAACATTTTATCGTTTATTGTTCTTTAATCATTTTACCTTTTTATTGGTGTTTTTATTAACTACGTTTTTATTTTCATAACTTTTTAAATTAGCTCTTGTTTTCTGCTGGTGCGTCACTGTGGAATGAACTGGTACACACTTGAATTGCACCTTGTGGGCCTCATTTCACACTTTTACTCAAATTACTTCACACTCCAAGACATTTCTGAGGCAGATCTTGTACTTTCTTTTCTGCTGAATGTGACTGATGACATTTCATACATTTACAGTGAAAACTATATTTCTCAGCATGTTTTGAAATATAAGTTAAGGTGAAGGGTTATATTCTTTATGGGTTCACTATATTTTTGTAGCTTTTTTTAAGCCAAGTAAACACTTTACATTATATGTTTTTGTAATACACTCTGGTTTTGATTGAACATAGAGATGTAGTTGTTACAGGAAGGTGCTATAAACAAATGAATAAGGTTGTCCAATTTTTGGTGAAAAGTTCTTGGTGATTATTGGTTAGACTACTATAATTTGATCTTATTTAGTGACTTTAACCTTTATTTACCAAGGCATGTCCCATTGAGATCAATGATCTCTTTTTCAAGGGAGGCCTGCCCTATTAGTGCATGTCTTTTGGATAAGATAAGATAAGATAAGATAAGATAAGATAAGATAAGATAAGATAAGATAAGATAAGATAAGATAAGATAAGATAAGATAAGATAAGATAAGATAAGATAAGATAAGATAAGATAAGATAAGATAAGATAAGATAAGATAAGATAAGATAAGATAAGATAAGATAAGATAAGATAAGATATACTTTATTAATCCCCATGGAGATAATTCAAAATAGTCATCGCTCCACACACAACAAAAGTACAATCGTATTACAGCAGTACTTAAATAAATAAATAAATACTAGATGTATATGAAATGTAAATAGCACTAAGATAAAAACCATTCCAATAAATTTACATTAAAATGTTATTATTAAGTTTAGAATTTAAAGAAGTGGAGTTAAATATGGTAAAAACAGGAGTAACTGTAGAACACTCATACAGACAGAGGGAGAACATGCAAACTCCACATAGAAGGGTCTGGTGTGGGAATCAAAGGAGGGACCTTCTTGCTGTTTAGACACAAGTGCTAACCACTGCACCACCATGCACTATAGGCACTGCAATGGAAATAAGCCTCTGGGCTTTTTTGTGTTATCTGACTGTTTATTTTATATGGTCTATGGCACAGGTTACTGTTGCATGATTTATTTCAAGAATAGTTAAATCAAAATCCAATCATTAAAGAAAATGTTTGTGTATATGTATAAACTCTTCATCTAGTTCCAGTGAATCCAAAAAGCATTTGTATAATAAACAAACTGGTCAAATTAAGTTTCTTTACACACATTGTGTCTTTAACTTTGATTACAGCACACATTCTCTGTAGCATTCTTGGTTTATCCAGTATTGCAACATTTAATTTTTCAAGATTGAATGTTCATTTTATTGTCATTCAATCCATGTTGCACATGAATGAATGACATTTGTACTTGGGTCTCTGTGATAAACTAACCAATATGATAAAACAGTACAAATATTTAAAAGGCATGTAAAACATACACAGAGCAAACATGCTTTCAAGACGTATTTCTCTCATCAAATATTATTCGGAAATGTTTCTAAATCTGTATACACAGTGGTGCCTTAGGCTGGCCACAAAAGGCCACTCTAAAAGGTGCAGTTTTGCTGTATTGGGGTGGGGGGGGGGGGGGGTCAGAAAACCCATCAGTATCTAGTGTGACCACCTTTTGCCTCATGCAGTGCACATGTCCTTCACATAGTTTATCAGGTTGATTGTTGCCTATGGAGTGTTGATCAACTCTTCAATGGCTTAATGAAGTTGCTGGACATTGTGCAGGAACTGGAACACACTAGAGTAGAGCAACACACACGCTCCATGTGTGATATACACAGTGACTATGCAAGAACTGGGATGTTTTCAGCTTCTAGGAATTATACACAGATCCTTGCAGCATAAGGCTGTGCATTCCCAGCATGCATATCCATGGGTCACAGAAGGGTTACATTTGGGCTGCATATAAGGGTCCCATGTGGGTTTGTCCACAGGTTCCATTATGGCCTCATATGTGTTTGTCCAGATCAGAATTTGAATCACAATCAGAGAATCTCTTGTCATTGTACCAAGTATAACAAGATAGAGGTAGAGCTTTCAGGTTCAGGGTTCAAGTTTCAAAAATACAACAAATCGGTAAAAATAAATAAATGAATCAGTAAAACAGTTATGTACATAAAAGTATTGCAAACTATAGATATTTGTCAACCAGAATTTAAGTAGTGCAAATGACATGAAAGATACATTTTGTGGCATAAATAGTGTGAAAAATAAATAATATTCAGATCTCTGACTCAGATCTGACCAATAATATGTAGTCACCATGGAAACTACAGACAAACCTTGATATGAGAGCCTTATATGCAGCCCAAATGTAACCCTTCTGGAGCCCACATGGGCATGCTGGTTGGGTTATCGTGCTGCAACATTAGATTTATAGCCTTTGTCATCATACAAAAACGTACAATGATATTTGAGCATCTCTTTACAGTCAGCACAACATACAATAGATTACTAAAATAAATAATTACATATATTTAAAATATTTAAAAAATTGCATACACTGTAGATTTTGCAGTGTTAATTTGGAGACAATGGGACCAAATACACTCTAGAAGAAGTTAAATAAACTCTCTAAGTGTTGATTTAACACTGCAAAATTTACTGTGTAGCATCCTGCACCAAGTCAAATTAAAATTGCCCCATCATGTCTATTGCATAACATGAGGTGATGATCATTGATGAGTGGTTCAACAATGGCCTCAGGACCTCATCACATTCAAAAAGACATCAATAAAATGCACTCTACACCATAACTCCACTGCCATTCGATTCACAACATTGACATCAGCAAACTGCTAACCCACATAACGCCATGCACGCTCTGCCATCTGCTCTGTACAGTTCAGCTGTGAAAGAAATACATTTCCAAAGTGGCAGACGCCATCAAATGTCAGCGTTTTCCTGCTCAAGTCAGTTACAATCATAAACTGTAATCATATTCCAAACTCTGATGAAGATGATGAACATGCAGATCCACCACAAATGGGTCATATTCCATAACTATAGAAGGATAACAAACTACACCAATCATTTACATATATTGATTGGATTAGTGCACAGGTGTCAAACATAAGGGCTGAGGGCCAAATCTGGCCAGCCAAAGGGTCCAGTCTGCCCCATAGGATGAATAACAATTAATATATTAACGGTGTAAAAATGATTTTAATTCAGGTTCTACATACAGAATAATTTGATCTTATATAGGTCAGACCAGTAAAATATGATCATAATTATCTATAAATAATGAAAACTGCAGATTTTAGTGTAAAAAAAAAAAAGTCAAATTACATGAAAATCTTTATATTACCAAACCATCATTTTTACTTTGGGTGGCATGGTGGTGGGTGTACCCCGCCTTCACCCATTGTAGCTGTATTAGGCCCCCAGTGACCCCTGTGACCCTACTAAGGATAAAGTGGGTTCAGCTGACGAGACGAGACCATCATTTTACAAAAAACGTGAACAAATATCTGAAGAGAAAGTGTAATTCTACAAATATTTTGCCTGTTACTAAAGGTTTTGTGCATTTATAATTTAAATGTCAGTTGTTTTGCACATGTGCAAGTGACAAACTGATAGACTGAGGCAGAAAATGGTTCAAATTGCACTTGTTTTTCTTAAGACATGTCAAGTTGTTGATGTTATTCACATTTTGAGGGAAACAATATATATGTAAACATTATCATAATGTAATTTTACTCTTTTCACTGTTATTATTTTACTGCTCTGACCCTTTTCACATCATACTGGGCTGAATGTGGCCCCTGAAGTAAAGTGAGTTTGACACTCCTGGATTAGTGGATCAACAGGTATTTAACATTTTAGATCAGGGGTCTCAAACATGCGGCCTGGGGGCCAAATGCGGCCCACCAAAGGTTCCAATGCGGCCCCTGGGATGGATTTACAAAAATACCATCCCAGGGGCCTGTGGAACTCATTTTAGTTCAGGTTCCACATACAGACCAATATTAAATTTAGCAGAATAACCTACAAAAAACATTGACTCCATATTTACTTCTCACATTGATGTGAAAATAATTTACATTATGCCCATAAATAATGACAACGTTAAATTACTGTCTTTGTTTTAGTGCAAAAAACTAGCATTAAACTAGGAAAATATTTATACTTATAAAACTATCCTGTAACAAGAAAATGTGGAAAAACTTAAACAAATATGAACAACCTGAAATTTCTAAAGAAAATTAAGCAAAATTTTAACAATTTAGTGTCTTTGTAGTTGATCTTCTCCATAATGCATGAGAGTAAATGATAAATTGAGGCACAATATTGTTAGAATTGCATGTATTTTTCTTGAGATATTAAATGTTTTTTCACATTATTTACACCTTTCTTGTTTTGTTTTGTTTTTTAAAGTAAGTATTTTCATAAGATAACAGGGTGTGTTTGCACTAAAACAAAATTTGGAATTGTCATTGTTTTCTAGGTTATTATGCTATTATTTTACTGGTCCGGCCCACTTGACATCAAATTGGGTTGAATGTGGCCCCTAAAAGTAATGAGTCCCAGACCCCTGTTTTAGATCAATACATGGTTTCAGTCAGTAACTCAATGATTTCTTAACCTGAAATGGACCCGTTTAAATCATGATTCAACATTATTACAACATATTTCATGACAACATGCTATGAAAAAGGCCTGTCTCTTGACCTGTGCTGAGATGATTACACTTTTAATTATTCGTACTTTACTCATAGGAATAGATATCAGAGCCAAACACTTACTTCCCTGCAGATCCAAGCTGCTTCAGGATGCTCAGAGACTGCCGGAGCATGTTGGCAGGACAAAGAGTCCAAAGGGATCTGTTACAAGTACCTGAACTCCACTGTCCCAACTGTCTCCAGCACAAAGTCACCAATTCTTCATCACAAACTAAATGCAGACGGTGGTTCACAGTCGCTGCTGTCTTTATGCCTGCGTGTTTGGGCTGTTAGTTTTCGTTCTTGTTTCAGGACATAGCTGTTATGTCACATCTAAGAAAAGTTTCTAAATGAGGAAGTTACACAGATGAAGCGCGTGTATGAAGGTGGGGGTTCAGGTTTGACTCACACAATGATAAACTACCAACCCTGAGCATTTGCACAGAAGACAGTGATATGGTGTCACAATTTAACTTATTAAACATTACATTAAACCATTTCTAACTCAACATTACACATAACATTACTTCGTCTAACTATAGAGAAATAAATATTTGCAAATATCCTTAGAGTCAAAAGTATTTTACGAAGTCAAGGCTCTAAAATTTCCTATACATAATTTTTTACTGCCTTTATACAGTCGTATATGTTGTACATACATTATTTCTTTTATCTGGAGTATAGAGTTGGCTTTTTTTTTTTTTTACTTTTTATTTGAGTTTTTTCCACAAAAAAGGCAAGACATACACATATATACATACACACACACACACACACACACACACACACACATATATATATATATATATATACACATATATACATACACACACACACATATATATATATATATATATATATATATATATATATATATATATATATATATATATATATATACATACATATACTGTATATATACATACATACATATACATACACACATATATATGTATACATATAAAAGAGGTAAACAATACCCCCCCAGGAAAAAAACTAAACAAAAACAAACAAACACGACAATACAAGGTGAAACAGAAAAAAAGACAAACAAAACATGGGTACATCATGGGTGTCACATTCAAATGGGTGTTATGTTTACATTCACTTCACTACACATATCATAGCATCCAAGCTGCATACACAATCCACTTTTATTTATTTTTAAATATTAGCATTTCTTTTTAGTTTTTATATATTATAGTGAAGCCTTCCTTTATACTGAGCTAAACAGCTGCCAAACAGATTCAATAGACTGTGGTTCATAGGTACTTCTGTAAATGTGTGATTTTAAGAGTTAAAAGGATGTGAAAAGGCCAAAAGAGGAAATCATTGACACTAGTGAAGCTGTTGTATACTTTAGCGGGAATTGTTTTATTCTGTTCTGGGCCATTTCATACCAATAACTCAACTTATGGTTCATGTCACAAACCTAGGTAGGGAAGAATAAAACACAATTACAAGATAAGATAAGATATGATATGATACTATATTCCTTTATTTGTCCCACTAGAGGAAATTCCCGGTTTACAGCAGCACAGAATAGAAGAGCATCCAAGAGCAGCACAGCAACATAAATGATCTAAACATTTCTATGCACATTATTTACACTATTGCACATGGGATTAATTGCACTGTTTATTGCAGGTTATTTGTTGCAGTTTGTGTTTGTGTTTGTGTTGCAGGAAGGAAGGACCTACGATACCTTTCCTTCACACACTTGGGGTGTCGTATTTTGTCACTAATGGAGCCCCTTAGTGCAGTCAGTGTGTGTTTGAAGAAGAATAGAATAGCCACTTTAGTGTCACAAATATCCACCATCATTGTACATATTCAGTGAAATTTCGATGCAGAAATTCGCCATCGGACATAATCAATCATAAAATTAGAATTTTAAAAATAAAACAATCCAATAATAAAATGAAAACAATCCAATAATAAAATTAAAACAGTCCAATAAATACTTAAAAACTATACTAAAAACAATAATATATACACATATCTACCATCACAAACACTTCAAATATACATCTATAGCCACACACTCTGCACACACATGTATATCCATGCACTCTGTCACCTTTACCCTCATTCTTTTCACCTGGTCCTTGCACACCTGTCCTCATCACTTCACCCTATTTAAGTTCTGTCCTTTCCTGTCCTTCTTGTCAGTTCGCCTCTATACCTTACCTCAACAGAACCCCCCAACTTTGAGTCAAACTGGATCAGCGGGATCTTAGCTCCTGTTGTGGTTTTTGGAAGAGCCTTGGTGTCATTTATGTTTTCCGTCAGTCTTCTGTCTGAGCTCAGAATAAAGAACCTTTTGTAAAACTTTGGAATCTGCATTTGGCTCCTTAACACTACATGAACCATGACAGAAATTACTATTGAGTTTTAACAGTCTTATTGAGTGGGGAATAAAACTGTTACAGAACCTGGTTGTTCTGGTGACGGGGGAGGGGGGGGGAGGGGGCTCTGACTATGATTGAGGACAGAAACTTCTACCCACCTCCTCTACAAGATCTAGAGGACACCCCAGGACAGAGCTGGTCATCATTATAATCAGATTGTCCAGCCTTTTCCTGTCAGCTGCTGTGATACAGATGCCACAACAGAGTCATTGAAGGTCATTAGGAGTGCCCCCCCCCACACACACACACACACACACCACAAAAGACCTCAGCCTCCTGAGCAGATAGAGTCTGCTCTGTCCTTTTTAATAAAGTGCATTGGTGTTGTGAGTCCAGTCCAGGTACTTATAAGATGGCACCCTCTCTATGTCCTTTCCCTGGATGTTCACTGTCTTCGGTGGGGGGTGGGGGCTCCAAGGAAAGTCCACATCCAGTTCCTTGGTCTTACTGGCATTGATCAGGAGGTGGTCAACAAAGTCCTAGATGAGTTCTCTGTACAACCTGTCGTCCCCGTCTGTGATGCGGGTGGAGACCTGAGTACTTTAGAAGAGCGAGGTGAGGGGGGGGGGGGGGTTACTTTGGCAGAGTGCTGAGAGACGGGGGGAGGGGGGCTGCTGCAGGACTGATACAGTTGGGGGAGGGGCATATGTCTCCTCAAACCTACAAAAGTAGGTGTTTAGTTCATCTGCCAGTGTCTGATCCCCTGCTGCTGGACATTTGGTTTCTGGTGGTCTGTGGTGGTCTTCAGGCTTCTACGAACGTCCCTGGTGTTGTTTTCCTGCAGCTTTTCTTCCATCCTCCTCCTGTAGCTGTCTTTCCTCCTGCTTTCCTTCTGTATTTATTTATTTATTTATTTATTTATTTATCACATACACAAAAGATGTGACAGAATGTAAAAAAAAAAAACCCAAGATGTATGTAACATGGGCGGCTGTGGCTCAGTTGGTAGAGCAGGTTGTCCAATGATCGAAAGGTTTGTGTCCCTGCTCTGTCTGTCCACATGTCAAAGTGTCCTTGGGCAAGACACTGAAACCTGACTTAGTCTCCCAGTAGGACTGACAGAACCTTAGAAACCTACTGGTGTATGAGTGAATGTGAGGCTAATGTCAAATGTTTTGAGCACTATGAAGGAGGAAAAGAACTATATAAGTGCAGATCATTAATGTAACAAGATATAATAATGCAACAAGACAAAAGATATTTGACGCACATTGTCTGTTTTATTTTGTTTTATATTTTTGTCATGTTTCTGTACATCTATTTCCATGAAAAACTAGGTGCTTTTGTCTCCCCTATCATGTAAATTGTATTCATGTTATCTTGTAAAGTCCTAACTTTTAGTAGTTTAACCGCTGCATTAAAAGGTTATCATTGGTGCATGTATTCCATGCTTTCATAATTGTTTGCCATGCAACTGGGCTGACATTTCTTCATGTAAACATTACAAATTTGGAGTAAAACATCATTTTACTCCTGCGCTTCCAATCAAACATGTACTTGAGAAACTTTTTGGCAATGTAGTACCCAGGTGTAAATGAGGAAATAGATTACAGACCTGTTCTGTAATGGTGTGTTTAAATGTTTTAACTATTGATATTATGTTCACATATTTTATTGCAATGTTTAGTGTGTTGAGTTTGTACTTAAATATCTATATATAATTTTTGCCTTTGTAAGTTTGCTTTCTAAGATCTGTATGAAGGGTGGGTCTTCGTAGCTGTTAAGGGAAGGTGTCACTTGCACCTGTGAACAATTAAGTGTTTAACATGTGTGCTGTTTGTTCATACTAAAGACTTCACTGGTTCATTCTCACTATGGTCTGAAGAATGCCAAAGTACAACAACGCATGGGCAAATTTAGGTCCTCGGTGGACATGTTGTTTAAATAAAGACATTTTTAACAATATTTTGGAGTGCCTAGGTGAATAAAAGTTTTTTTTCCTTTCAACTAACTGGACAATATTCACCCATCACAACAGCTTTTTCATTTATTCTCTAAAGCAAGGGTGTCAAACTCATTTGAATTCAGTTCCACATTCAGCCCAATATGATCTGAAAAGGGTCAGACCAGTAAAATAATAACAGTGAAAAGAGTCAAATTATATTATGATAATGTTTACATATATAATGTTTCCCTCAAAATGTGAATAACATCAACAGCTTGACATGTTTTAAGAAAAACAAGTGCAATTTTAACAATTTTCTGCCTCAGTCTATCAGTTTGTCATTTGCACATGTGCGGAACAACTGACATTTCAATTACAAATACACAAAACATTTATTAACAGGCAGAATATTTGTAAAATGACACTTCTGTTCAGATATTTCAGGTTGTTCATATTTGTTCAGGTATTTATTCAGGTTTTTGTAAAAAGGTGGTTTGTTACTACAGTATAAATATTTTCATATAATTTGACTTTTTTACATTAAAAGAAATTATTATATTTTACTGTTTTGATCCAATTGACATCTAATTATTCTGTATGTAGAACCTGAATTAAAATTATTTTTACACTGTTAATATCTTCATTATTACTCATCCTACGGGCCAGATTGGACCTTTTGGCTGGCCGGATTTGGCCCCCGGGCCTTATGTTTGACACATCTGTGCTCTAAAGGGTCTGAGCACGCCTCTGACAAATGTACTTGTGTTATGTTGACAAGTGATCCTGTCAAAGATGTCATTCAGACTCAGCCTGGTATCTCACCCTCTTACTTTATCTGCAGATCTTTCCAGACCAACTGGCTGTACTAATACTGCCACCTGCTGGTGATAATAGCACACTGTATACCAACAAAAAAAAAACACTGATAAGTTTACTGTGTACTGTTACTTTTGACCTTTTGGTTCCATTTTTGCAGCTATAGATCTATTTATTTATGTGTAAAATCAGGGTCAAAACTGGTGAGCTATGATTAAGATATGACTTTCTTTAACCCTTGAACCCCTGATGCTTCAGTGATGACGCGTTCTGAAAGAATGGTTTAGTTTCAATATTCAGAAAAAAATGTAAACATTTGTACTGTGATTTTACTGAGTTTTGTTCATAGATCTGATATGAAATAAACAGGTGTCAAAAAGCAACTAATATAGAAAAAAGAAAAAGTAAAAACTAAAACTACTGGAACTAAATTACAATATTATTTATCCATTTATACTTCATTTTAGTTTATTTTAACCAAGTTAAGCTATTATTTTGTAAATGTTTATTAGTTTTTGACAATTTTGTTCCTTATTTTGTTTTATATTTCTACATTTAATATTGTATTTTATTATTTTTCTTCCCTTTTGTGTCTTATTTTGTTCGTGTTACTTATTTTTGTTGGTTTATTATGCTTTTTTTTTGCTGTTATTGTCCATTTTGTTAATTATTTTATTCAGTTTGACTAGAACTGTTAAAGTCTCAGGAGTTAAAGGGTTAACATTGCACACAGACTGATTTTTGTGACTTAAATAGTGTAAAATGTATATAGCTGTTGTCATGGCAACAGCTCAGGAGGATTTGTTCAGTAGCGCTAAAAGAATAAACTCCTTGGCAGATGTAAACATAACATGCTGCTTACTTTTAATACCCCTCAGCTAAATATAAAATTGCTGCCCTATAATTCAGATTAGACCACAGGTGTCAAAAATGCGGCCCGGGGCCCAAATGCAGCCCACCTAAGGGTTCAATCTGGCCCTTTGGATGAATTTACGAAATACAAAAATGACAGTTCACAGTCTCATTATAACCTATATATATATTCACAAGTAAAAAACCAAAAATTTGTAAATGTACTTTTTTTTCCATTTAGTGACACTAAAACAAAGCATGATTTCACAAAAAAATCTCAATAATCACAAGTGTGAAAAATTGGGAATATCTTCAGTACAATTGTAATAATATTCCAACTATTACTTAACATTGTATCTGTAGACCCAGTGTAATCTGTAAGTTAGAATATAAACAGTATGTGTAGATGATAAATTAAAACCTGATAGTTTGTTTTCATTTTGTAATTTTACTTTTTTCACTCTAAAACAGAGAGAAAAGTTTGGAGTTGACATTATTTATATATATATATATTTTTTTTTTATTTATATATATTATTTTTTTGTTTGTTTTTTTTACTGGTTCAGCCCACGTCCAATCAAATTTAGCCGAACTAAAATGAGTTTGACACCCCTGGATTAAACTATCTTTATGTAAAACTTGTTACATATTTATTTCCAAAAGTACATATTTTATCAAAACTTGAAGCAGATCAACGTGACCCATTTTCAGTAGTTTTCTGCCTCATGTCAAGATGTATCTACACTACAGTATAAATTTGGCATAGATACCTCAATGCAAACTGATGTTGAATGGACAATGACAAAATGATTCCAATGCAAAAATAAATAGGAACTTCTGCAACATTTTCTACCTGAAAAACAAAACAAAAAAAAAAAACAAACACAACCAAGTCATGTATTAATGATTTTATTTTTTAAAAATGACTTCAATTACATGATGGAAAACTTAGATCTTGTTTCATGTAGCGGCTACATTTGCCTTACAATATGCTCCTAACCATTTCGCCTCTCAGCTACAAGACCTCTACTGTTCAAAGGAACGTGGATTCTTGACGTAGGCATTTCCACCTGCACCAAACTGAGGTGAGGAAGTATATCACTGTAGTTCCAATATAACTCCAATATCCTAAGGTGAATGGTATGTGTGTAAAATTTGGACTATTTAGAATCATTCTGGAAAAACTGTTTAGTGTGTACTTAATAAACTCCAAGTTAGCAGTCAAAGTACAGGAGAAAAAGACAGTGAATTGGTCTCGACTAAACTTTGAAAAGGCAACAGAAGACATAACCCTACAGGAAAAAAAAAAATTTTTTTAATGAGGCAGTTTGAGATGTTGCTTTCCAGCACTGATGGTAAACAAGTTTTTAAACCGGTTTATTTTAGGCAATTCAAGTAATATTCCTGTGGATTAAGCAACATATAAGACACATTTAGAAAGTGTTTTGAAGCAGCAAACTGGTTGGAAATGTGTCACCAGATCAATGAGAAGGTAAAGAGAAACTAATTATTCGCTACTTCCTCGATGCAATAGCCCCGCTAGTTCAGATTCTAATCTCTAGCATCGTCTACATGGACTTTAATATTTCATTAATAAGAATAAAAAGAAGTATCAAGTCAACGCCTCAATCAAGGGGAATTTCGTCAGGTTGAGAAGACTGTAATAATATGTCAAATATTAGAACTTAATAATCATCATAGACTTAATTTGTGACAAAAGATGACAATTGACAAAAGTCAACCATTGGAAAAAGGCTTAATATCTTTATATATATAAAAGTTTTGGTTCAGACGAGATGGGTTTGGGTATATAAGGGTACATTTTATCATTTTATAGCATCCATGCAAAGAGGTTAGAATGTCAAGTTGAAATGATCAGATTGAAGAAAGGACAGTTTCTGGTGGAAATGGCAGAATGAGACTAAATGAAGACACTAAGGAGAGAAAAACTGAACAGATTCTTCGAAAATAATACTAATTGAATGGAGTATGCAAATGATCTGTTCAGTCTCATTCATGAAGTAGGCAGCTGCAGTGTAGGAATTTTTTTTTTTTTTTTTTTTTTTTTTTAATCCTGAACAAAATACTTGACTGCACTACGTATTTCTATAAATGGCTTGATGCGGTGACTCATCTCCCACTGATCTGGTGTCTTATGATCCAGGCGAGATGAAGTAAAGCACCAAAAACATCCCCATGCATTTTCATTAGAATTGTAATACCTGTCTAATCACCTTATAAAAATGTAGAAATCAAAAGGAATGACAAAAACGGCTTCAGAATTAAAACCCTGGTGAGTGGTCACAAGAGTAAAGAGGTGGTGAAACACTTGGAAGACCTACGATTGTCTCTAAATTCGGAGGAATTTCTTAAACATTAATTGGAGGCGTCCCAAGTGCTGCATTCCTCTTCATGTAACGCTGCTCCATTTGCCCGTAGTGGCCACACCGTCACAGAAAAGACCCACGCCCTCGAATTTAAAGCGACGGACGGGGGTTGAAAGGAGCACCGCGATCTGACAGCACTGGTATTGGTCCCGCCCCCTTTTCCCTCCAGATTTGTGTCTTCTGTCTCTCTCCATCCCCCTGAGACTAATGTGCATGTTGAAGCTTAATGATGAAGAACTAACGCTTTCCTTTGGCTTCTTCAGCTTCTTTTTCTGCTGGGAAAAATGAAAGAACAAACATGTAGAACGAATGGGGTTTTTAGAGACATAATGAAAGGGCAGCGTAAGACACGGCAGGACACTTGTCTTCACTTTCACTCTTACTCCTGCTGAGCACCAACAGTGAACTTTACCAACGCCCACATGACCATGTTCCTGTGACAGTAACGCTATATATAGTGTGACCTCCTCCACTGAGTCAATGTTAATGCACGTATGTATATCCATGTCAAGTAGTGTTTGTCTTAGAATTTGTGCAGATTCTGTGTGAATATAATTGAACAACTGTCCGTGTGTCAACTCACGCTATACATTTTTAACGGCGTCCCACAGTACAATTCTATGACTTTACTATAAAGTGTATATCCATAGATAAAAATGTGGAAATGCTGCAGAAATAGACCCCCCTGCAATAATGGTGGAGGTTCAGTTTTAAAACGTATGGTCAAGATGGACATTGAAAAGAGTGATTTAAATGAAATGCATAAGATTGTTTTTGTATTGCATAATTGTTAAATGAGGGGTACAATCTTTAATAAGTTCTTTGAACTTCAACCTACTCCTTTTAAGTGGTGACTCCTTATTTTGTCCTTTGCTCTTTGTTCTGTATTTTATTTCTTTTTTCAATGTATTTTTATTTTTTTTTATGATGAACTGCTCAAATAAAAATAACTGAACTGAACTTTCGGGCTGCTGGTTGCTTTTGTCAAGTAGCACCTGGACATTGAGTTTCCCTTCAATGATGACCACCAACATGGTAACAGTTCGTCAAATGTAATTCCTAAATGACAGGTTGTGTGATTTTCTGTCAACTTGTGAATAATGAAATGAGGGAAGCAACAGACAGTGCACCAGATAGTTTCCATTTACTCCTGATGCACTATTGTCCTCTGTGGGGTACAAACAATTCAGTTTCACCTAAAAATTCTGTCCGTTGTGAAGTGCATCCCATTAAAAAAATGATTAGGAATAAATAAAAAATGTTTTTTTAGAAATGTATTGGACAAAACTGTGGCACTGTACAGTTGACCATCAAGATAATTGTTTAATGTAAAAACAAATAAATAAATAAACATTTCTCTTTCTTGGGTGTCAGGACCGTGTTCGTTTTTAAGTATTTATTGAACTGTTTTTTTTTTTTTTTAATTCTGATTTTATGATTGATTCTTATGTCCGATGGCGAGCATCTGCATTGAAATTCACTGAATGTGTACTATGGTGGATATTTGTGACAATAAAGTGGCTATTAAAAAAAATAAATAAAAGGATACTATGGTAATGGGGCAGTGCAGTACCACCCCCCCTTCATGGCAAAACCCAGTTGCTAAGCAATGTCAGCTGATCTGTGACACTTTAAATTTTGTGCTATTGCTCAAAATCCTCTTTTTAGACGCCAAAATATGTCCAAATGACAGGTGTCAAAATTCTTTTCAGAATAAACACAACAGGATCGACTTGGACTACCGTTGCTATGGTTACGTCTGTCAGCTACTTCTTCATCTGAACCATCAGTCATTTCCTCAGCATCCACTTCTCTTCTATTTCAGACTGGATGAGTGGAGTCACGTAACGACACACGCTTCACATTGTTTTAAAAAGGGAATGAACATAGTGTACACAGTCCAAATAGACAAAAAAAGAAAAGACTTGTCAGTTTTATCAAAACACCAAATTTACCGGCGTGGACTAAATGACATTGGTTACCATAGTAAAGTTCGGTAACGGTACATTTTCAGTTTATCGCGCAGGCCTATTTCAGCTGCTGGTGTGTGGATGATGAATACTGTAGGAAACGACGTGTTCACATCTGATAATAAAACCAGCTCAACTCGGCACGGCAGTTACTCTTACATGAACAGTTTCCCAATTAAAGATGAATGAAGGAATCCCTTTGAAAGAACTTTTTTCCAACTCAGTAGTATTTTGTGGCCAACTTTAACCTCTCATCTTAATAATGTTCCAGGTGATAATTGCAGGATTGTCGTGACTGTGATCATAACTTTGAGCCAAATGACCACTCCTCCTACTCACTTGATTCAGCCACAAAGAGAAAATGAAGGCTATGTAACTTTCATCAACCTGACATTTGTCATTCATAGCTTATAACATCCATAATTATATCTTTTTTTCCCCTCTTAGATCCCAAATTTAATCAGAGTGCAATTAAAATTATCAAGATGACTATCACATTTCAAACTTCATAGATTCTTTTTTTTTTTGTTTTTTTTTTAATGGCTGCCCTCACCTTTCCTGAGTTCTTCTCTCTTCTTTGCTGCTTCTTCTCTCTGTTTTTTGATGATGGCGAGTCTGGCGAGGTCAGCTCTCGCCTGTTCAGTCTTGCCCTCAAGATGGAGCTTCATATAGCGTTCCTTTGATTTCTGCTTCTCTATCTCCTCTCTGACAGGACAATGATGCGGAAGACAAAACATTATCTGTTAGAAAGACACTGTAAGGCAAAAAGAACAAACACCCAAACTAAGGATTGACCGATACAGTTTTTTTTATGGCCGATGCCGATACAGATTTATTTTACCATCTCCCTTGACCGATTTCCTTAAGACGAAATATGGGGGCGATATGGGTAAAAAAAATTTTTTATAAAAAATATTCCAACTCTCAAGTTAAAAATAAATATTTAACAGTAGCAAATAAAATAAATAAGTTGAGGTAGAACTTGTAACATTTAAACAACCTGTATAACATCAAATAAGTATTATTGTGCACATTATACTTTCCATATTTTAGGAGAATCAGTGAAACCAAATGTGAATTGGCCGTTACTCTTAAAAAAACTCAAATATCGGCCCCATATATCAGCTGGCCAATGTACGGGTCGACCCTTAATCCAAACAACTCAGTGACTCCTACCTCTCTCTGCGTGACAGCTCTCTTGGTGCACTAACGTCAACCTCAGCCACCTTCTTGTTCTTCTGAGACACCCGGTTGGGATTTTCTATCTCTATAAGTCCTTCTACTCCACTCCTCTTCTTAGACTGTATATGAACAACAAATCATTTCAATGGAAAACCCATTTTTTCTGGTGACAATCAGACTTTTCTGGTTAAACTCTTGTGCCGCTGTCTTGACCAGGGGCCTCAAATACAAAGGGTGTGTACGCCCAAAAATGCGATGTACACACTTTTCCAGATGTACAAAGAGTGAAGTGACACTGGAAATGTGCGCTGCTCCATGCTAACTCCACAGCTGGCGTCCGCTTTGGAACCTTTGGCCACACTTGGAGGCGATACAGGGAAACCCTTAATAATATGAAAATGTTAATTCCTCCAAATGTTGCGCACATCAGAGATACAGCGATACACCGACTAGGGATGGGACATCATTTTTAAAATATTCATTACACGCTCGAATATACAGTTGAATACTAATTTCTGATGCTGCATAACTTGTGTTTCACTTGGAAAGAATACCGCATTGACTTGCATTGTACGATGGCCGACAGGGGCAAACGCACCGCATCGACAAAACGCTGCAACAACCCTTTCTGTCATCGGACGTGTGTTTGCACATCAGCGGGGGGTGTCGTGGAGACACTTCTGAATAATATTTTAATAGTGTCTAGCGAGTTTCGAATAGTGTTTTGGACCAAAAGTCCCATCCTTAACAGTGACACGCCATCATTAATGCTAACCAGCCCAGTTAATTTCAACCATAAAGAGACAAGGACACAAACCTCACCTGTTGGCAAATGCATTTAATGTTCATATTTGGCAACATTTATAAGTCAGTCCAGGTCTCACTGATGCCACAGACTGTCCTTAACATGTCCCCTGGTGGCTTGGGTGCAGACACCCAAGGATAGTCAGTTGACACTGACTGGCTGGTCCAATCCCACGGTGTGTATTTGTATTCAGTCCCACAGGACTGTCTAAAACGCTTGACATTAAAAAAATTTGTGCCAAAAATTGTGATCAATCCACACCAATCTCCTGGTTTTGATTTTTGGAAGTGTAAGTGGATTTGATTACAGATGTCCATGTATAATTTCATGACTGATTTTAAACTTTAAACTACAATAAGTAATTTCACAATGTTCTGTCGGGACTCTTCCTCCACCTGTGTTTCCTCTGCTTTGTCTGAACAATCGACTGCTTCACATTCACCTTTGACGTCATCACCTGATCGTGCAGAGAGGGGAATGCTAGGGGGAATCCCACCTACAGGCTCTATTTATTCTAATGTCATAATAATAATGGATTGGCTTTATATCGCACTTTTTTTTGGCCATTCAAAGCACTTTATATTAGTGAGCCATTATTCATTCGCTGTCACATGCTCACTCTGGTGGTGGTAACTATATTTGTAGCCACAGCTGCCCTGGGGCAGACTGACAGTAGCGTGACTGCCACTGAACATTCATACACCAGTGTGAATGGTACTGGGGGTAAGGAGGGTGAAGTGTCTTGCACGAGGACACAATGGATAGACTAGGACAGAGCAGGATTCAAACTGCCAACCTGTGGTTATTGGACAACAGTTATACATCTTCACGCTGACATTTGCAAACATTAATGCCAGTGTGAAGATGGAGGAGTGTGCATATGCTGTGAATTTCATGCCGATTGGGATTTGGGCGTACGCAGTTTGATACATCTGGATTTTTTTGTTCGTACAGACTTTTCCAGATTTGGCCGTACGTTAGGTTTCAGTATGAAATCTATGCAGTTCTTTGTACATGAGGCCCCAGGACTCCCTACAAAGACAACTGTTGTATCTCTATGACACCTTCCTGGGTCAATAACAGAAATAAATTAATCTTCACTCACCTCACAGTCCTCATCACTACTGCTCTCTTCATCAGACTCTGAAGAGCTCCCTTTCTCTGCACCAGGATTTTCTTCCTAATAACACACAAATACAAACACATCAAAGCCGTTCAACAAGTTGCTTTCTTATGGCACACAAAACTTAAGTGTTTCCTGTGGAATTGATTTCTCTGTGGGGCAGTGTGTAACTGGGGTGGTGTGCACGAGCCAGGTCTTCTCACCCAACATCAGTATGTGACCTCACAAATGTGCTTCTGGAGGAATGATCAAATAATTCCCATAAACACACTTCTAAACCTTGTGGAAAGCCTTCCCCAGAAAAGTTGAAGCTATTATAACTGCAAAGGGTGGACTGACATCATATTAAGCCCTATTGATTAAGAACGGGATGTCACTTAAATTCATATGCCAGTCAAGGCAGGTGAGTGAATACTTTTGGCGAGAAAGTGTATATATAATAAATCTAACGACAGTGATGGGGTTTTTTGCATCAAATGTACAGTATGGCAGCAAGGATATTACCATAGCACTACACTATAACAAAACATTACCAGCAGAAATGCTGAGACTACTTCACTTACCAACTCTTTCTGTGCTAGCATCTGTCTGTCAATCTCATCAGGGTTGCTGAATTGCTTTCCTCTGCCCTTATGGCCCTTTTTTCCTGAAAAATAATTGTCAAAGTTCAATACAATTAAGACAGATTAGACAATTAGACATTAAACATGATGATGGAACCATGCAAGACCTACGACACAGTTTTTAAATCAATGGAGGAAACTGTTTTAGATATATTACATTCCTAATATGTCCCTCACTGCTGATCTACATGGTCCCCAGTGTTTTAACAAAAGCACTTGGGCAGTTGTCAGGCTGTAGCCAATTTGAACAAACATCTCTGGAACAATGTGCCTGAGGAAGTGAGAAACTTAAGACTATGGACATGTGTCGAGACTTTTGAGTGCCTTTTTCTTTAAATGTCTCAACATTTGTTGTAATTGGTAAGTTTTAATCACCAGTTTGAAAACTTTGATATCCTTCATAACTATCTTAGTATTTGGCTCTGTCATTACACCTGTTCAAAAATCTAATTTTTCATATTTTGATACAGAAAGCCATTGTTTCCCATGCTTCTTGGTCTGGAAAAGCAAAAAATGATAACCATTTTTGTCTAGGATGCAGAGAAGCATTGGCGTTGAAGTTTTACAGTCTCTCTTCCAAAACGTGGTAATTTTCTTTCATTTACAGTATCATAACTTTACACCCAAGTAAGATAGAACAATAGTTTATGTACCAAATGAACGAGGATACTCTACAGCATGTATCCAAACCATAAAAATATGTTAATATTAAACTTATCTTCAAATATGTATGCAATTCCCCAATTGCAGAGGCATGATTGCAAAAAAATTTCTAGAAACTACATTTTAACACATTTTAATATATCAACATCAAGTTCATATTGTGAATAAATAAATGTTCTAGCTTTGTCTTGAAGTTATAGTGTAATAAATCAATTTGTGAATTATGTATCTAACAAGTGTAAGCCTGGGCACAGAATGATGACTACAACAAATCCCTAGACTATGTCAACAACATAAGCGTGGTCAATGACATCGCTGAGCCCAGTATAAAGATGAGTGATTCTGCCAGTGTGTCTGTCAGTCTGTATGTAATTTCACATAGCAATGGTATACCTTAATATAGTAAAGCTGTGGAAATGTAATCATGTTTTTTTTAATGGTTTGCAACTTCCAACAACTCCTGATCAGAATTACAATGTTCTGTGTCATATCCACACTAATAATTTATTTCCTGCATCAATGTCACGTAGAAGAATTTAAAACAACAACCAATCATAAAATACTGTCAAAGATTTTTTTGTAGCAAGATAAATGACACAAAAATTCAGACATTTTTTTCTTTTTGTGACTATATATTTATTGCCATACAGGTTGTTGTAAGTTATATCATTTAATTTTATATTTCACTGCTGTGATTTTTCAGGCTTCAGTGACTCCTTATTTATCCCCTATACGTCTTTGAAACAATAAAACAACAAGTCTGAATAAGAGAGTACAATAGAAATATATTCTAAAACGTTTCAAATAAATGAGATAAAGGTGCCAAGAGAATACAAATGACTAGAGTAACCCGTGATAAAAAAAATACTAACAAACTGGAACTGATTGGGCTGCACTGGTGACTGTTTTAAAGGTGACGTTTGTGGTAACGTCCTGTTGTATGGTGCAAGCGTTGGTGTTTTGTATCTTATATGGTAGACATCTGGGACTCTGTATACCTTTAGTAGCAGCTCTCGAATTCAGATCTCACGATACTGCAGTACGTGAACAAAGGCAGCGTATGTAAGTCTTGAGTCACAATTGATGTCAAATGAAGGCCAGTTCCTTTCACCGGCAAGTCCCTGACTGTATGTGTTGTCAAAAATAGCAGAAATTCGGGGAGAAAATCTATTTTAAAAAGTAATCACTATATGTAGATACAGTATTTAACTAAACATAATAACACTAAAGCCTTTAAGCAAAAAGGCACATGGCGCTATCGTTAATGTTAAACATTAATAAAAAAAAAAAGAAGCAAAAATACACTACGTTGGTGGATTTAATTACCAAAAGGCTGTTCTCGAGCAAAGACATAACGACTAACCACTGATATATTCTACTTTTCTGAATAGCTCATACCCTTAAATACACTGCTAACCGGTTAGCATACCCGAAGCTAAGCATGTGAGCGTTCATATTGAGCTACTTTAGCTAACAACCGGTTAGCTTCGATCCACTATCTAAAATACCATGCTGCTTTACTACTACCGGCTATACTTACCGCCTCGTGGCATTGTCGAAAGGCAAATATATAAACTTTAGCTCCGATATAATTTCGATCAATACTTTGACAGTTGAAAATGTACGTGTTGGAAGAAAAGGCTTCACACTGCTTCGTCTCTCCCGCTACCAGTGCCACACAGCTGCAGTCACCGATAACCGCCTGCGCAGTTTCGACGCAGTCAACCAATCATTGGACAGATTATTTGATTGATGCTAAAATCCACCAATGAGCCGGAGACTGGGCAGATGAGTCACGTTGCATGTGTTGACGCAATGACAGGATTACTGAAATTATAATGGGTTTTTTTTTAAACCAAAAAAAAAAACATTTCTCAAAACTGTAGGATTCAATACAATTTCAAAATAATATAATTAACATTTGCATTATAACAGAATCAAACGAGTATCAAAGTTCTGTGACAAAATTTAACAATATCTAAAGTCATAAGTGCACTTACCTGTACTGTGTATAAATATATTTTAGTATTTTAATTGTATGTTACTTTCATTCTGTCTCAGATCAAATGTTGTCATGAGTTTAGTCCATTAGAAATCTACTTTATATGTGTATACAAATCCACATTTGATTATGACTATTCATATATGTTAAAATATATAGGAAGACAAAACAAAGGATGAGCAAAGAAGCAAATGCATTACAATCCATTTCAAAATTTCATTGAGAAAGCAAGTACTGTTAATGAAGTGCTTAACTATTACTACACATCTTCTCTTAATAAAAACCAGAAAGTCCTTCTAGAGCAGAAAATATAACTATGTAAGTTGACTACATATATTGATTTACTCTTCTGCAAAGGCAACGTTAGCAAACAAGCCCAACTTTCGTGAATAATAAAGGATCAATGTCTTCTCCAACACAATAAACCATTTTGTGCAGAGTGTAAAACACCACTGATGTATTAACGCATATGTAGTGTGTATAGGCTTTCCTCAACAATTAGTAGGTTGTAGGTTTTTCCCTTATGAACAAACTACAACTGGGCAGCAGAGAAAAACAAACACCCTTGTTTAGATCCTGATGTATTATCCTTTATAAGATGGAAATGGAACAGTTGTTTTAGATGGTTCAAAATACAAAATATTCCTCCCTTGGTTTATTGCTGAATGATAGCTGCCAGATTAATCCTTGTTTTAAAATATCTCCATTAGTGCGATTTGTCAAAGTCAAGCTCAAACTATGAAACTAAGATCTTGAATGGGTAGAAACATTTTCTCATAAATCAGAAAATCAATATTTATTATTTCACAGAGATAGAGACAAAAAAATACTATATTGAAAAAAATGTATACATTAAATTACATCAGAGGATTTATTACCTCTGCCAAGGAGGTTATGTTTTTGCCGGCGTTTATACGTTTGTTTGTCTGTGTTCAAGATAACTCAAAAACTTATGGACAGATTTTGATGAAATTTTCAGGATATGTTGGAAATGTGAACAGGAAAAAAGGATTTCATTTTGGGGGTGATTGGGGTGGAGGGGGGGGTCTACCTTGGCGGAGGTCTGCGCTTTCAGAGTGCTTTTCTAGTTGTATTCTTTTTTTGTGTGTAACCTAATACCAACTTGTTGAGATGAGGAAAAAACAAGAATATTTTCTTTCTTTAGATTCATTTTACTTTAAATATCAATAAAAAATGCCAATGTTACAAAATGGACTGCCATCCAGAAATAGCAGTAGTAGTTCAGTTAAAAAAAAATTAGAAAAGCAATTAGCCCAATAACAGAAAATCTTATGTCATGTTAAACAATTATCAGTAAATAAATAAAGAACAAAATAATGAGGTAAACTATTTGTAAAAAGAAAAGAAAAGAAAAAAGAGCCGATTTAATTATTTATTTCTTCCTTTGATGCATCATAGTTTCCATTTCTTTTTCCTTCAAATGGAATTCTACAGTTGTCTCTGTCAGCTGAAACAGAAAGGACAAAAAAAAATATAGATAAAGCAATATCTACAAGTTATAGCATAGTAAGTGTTATAAATGCTAGTCTAACTCTCGATAACCATACAGTGTCAGTCAAATGACATAAACTTCTCAGCAGTCATGTGGAGCCAAGTAAATAATATAAATAAATCTAGAAATAAAACATTTCAAGTTGCTCAATTCTCACCATATCCATTAGAATTTCAATCTTCAATTTCAGAAGGTTGTTTTCTTCTTCCAACTGTATGTTTCGTTTCCTGAGGCGCTGAAGTTCTTTAGTAGGCCCATTCCCTCCCGATTCTGTTTCATCAAAAACAGAAAAAGGGAAGAACGAAAGCTTTGTGGGCAAATCAGAGTGCAGAGTGATCAGGAAGGTATGCATGTAAGATGATTTATGCACTTACATGTGACAATGTATTATTAAAATGCTTAAAGGGTTAATCAAACCTGCAAATATTAGACGTACCCACCAATAGTGCCCTACTTGTATTTCTAATCGACTAAATTGTTGACACATTTCACATTTCAGAACAAAGACTGGTCCATAATGAAAACTGGAGATATATGCATATTCTGTAGTATTTTGAATCCGCAGCATAACACATCTTAATGAAATGTCTGGGGCAACAGCAATGCAAGTAAGTCAGGCAAAGACTAACTGAAGTTTGTGGTTTTTATAAACATGGGTAGCAACGGTCCTTTTAATGATGACAACTGTACTATCACACAGTAAGTACAAGAATAAATGCTTCTCTGAATCCCAAATTAGGCTGTGTGCATTCATATTTATGAAGCTCCCTGATAATATTTAAAATTACCTGTTATCCATTGTCCATCTTCAAATTTCCAACTCTGACCTGCAATATTCATTACAGGAGGTCCATATTCAAGGCCTAGTTCTAGTTCTCTGGTTGAGTGATCCAACTGAGAAAGATGAAGAGAATAAAATAAAAGTTCAAAAATATATTTATATATTTATGCAATATGTACAAGCAGTGTTATATTCAATGAATAACTAATTGCTAAAACGACATTGCATAATCAAGCAGAATATATTTCCTGAGGTAAAATGTATAATAAATGTATAGTTACGTTTAAAAATCGCTGAAGGGAATTACACACAAGTAAATTAAAAGGATATTACATACTTTTCTCTCACCCGCTTTCTAACGTTTCTTGTTAGAAAACAGGGAAGTGTTTGGAAAAAACAAACTCACCGTGTGGAGGCTGGAAAGAGACGCACATTTGCGAGGAGGAGTCTTTTTCGGACTAAATGTGCTACCAAATAGGGGCATCTTCAAGGAGTTTTTTAGGTCCTGAAACATAGTACATAAACAATAACATGTATTTTAGTTTCTATTGGTAGTATCGTGAAACCAGGGCTTTTTAAAATCGCCCCTCACGGTTCGTCACAGACGTAAAGCTAAGGCTAGGTAGCTAACACTACTTTTGTGTCAGTACTACTCATACCTGCTATGTAACTGAAATAGATGATTACTTCACAGATGGGTTAGTAGTTATTGTGTCACGGAAAATATATATCTAAAATATTTACCTCCATACAAACTACTTATTTAAAATCCCTAATGCGGTTCTTGGTTTTATATTGTCTCCCAAAACAACCATTCTTACTACTGCGCAAATGCGAATGTTCCATTAAAAAAGACAGGTCTCCAAAATAAAATAAAATAAATTAAAATAAAACTATCACATTAGAATTTAAAATATATCTTATGGATCAATAGTTTAATATTTAGTCATATGTACATGCCGATTTTGGAGTGTTTATTGATATATTCTGAGTGTTTAAAGTAACTTTGGGTCAAAAGGCTACCCTATATTTGACGATAATGGAGCCATCCAAGTATAGTCAGTACATCACCATGGTGACGCGTCAATCAACTTCCTTTTTCCACAAATCATGTTAAGTTAAACATTATTGAGCTCATATTATTTTTCGGAGAATAAACATTGGTAATAGATGCGTCACCAGTGAAAATTAATATTTATTTTTTCCACAAATCATTTTACGCGAAACAATATTGAGCTCATATATATTTTTTGAAAATAAACATTGCTAATAGATGTGAAAATAGTGAAAAAATAATGCTCAGAGAGAGACAAAAGGCAACTTCATGTACGCAATATCCCGCTCTTTTGCCTTTAAAAAAAATATGTGCTTCTCAGAACCATTACGTAGCCCCAGTGGCCTAATGGATAAGGCACTGGCCTCCTAAGCCAGGGATTGTGGGTTCGAGTCCCATCTGGGGTGGTTCCGCTTTTTAATTTTTGATGGAGTGCTTATGTTGTGCGTTATCGGTAATCAGTGTTGTACTTGAACGATCGTTCACGAACGATATCATATTTTTGACGAACATAAACGACTCGTTCACTTTTGCCAAATGAACGGAAGTTGTGAACGCGGTTATTCTGGATTTTTATTGAACTGCGCTCTCAATCTTTTATTTTGAAAAATGACCGGATTCTGTTGGTATAGCTGCGTTGGATTACACTTAATATTTCGACTTGACATTGTTCGGGACCACATGTACAGACCCTTATAATGTCAGACAGGTGGTTTGTTTTACATGTTAGTGGCTTTAAAGAGTTCGCCAGTGACTTTTACTGACGAGAGAATTAGCCGATTCATTAATGCTAATGCTAATACATTCTAAATCGCGGTTGTCATGTAAACACATCTTAAGCATATTTACACTTACTATTTCGGTCTGACAATGTAGGGACCACATGTACAGACCAGGGGCGTCAGTTTGATTTTTTAAGTGCTGGGAGCAATAAACATAAACTTGAGTATGGTCTGAACTATGTATGTATATGTATGACGTAAGGCAGGGGTCCCCAAACCCCGGGCCGCGGACCGGTACCGGTCCGTGGATCAATTGGTACCGGGCCACCGGCCGCCTAATAATTACTTAATTATTTCTCCTTTATTTATTATCCGAGTCTGAACAATCTTTTATTTTGGAAAACGACAGGAGTCTGTTGGTTACATAGCTTTTTCATTACCCTTGGAAATTCGCAAAATAGAAATATCGCTATAAAAACTGGTAATGGAAACACCTGAATTTCGAAAAACACTCAAATATAGAAAAAAAGTTTTCACGCTTTCATGAGGTGGTTTTTCAGACGTTTAGATACTGTAATATATCCCAAAAGCGCAATGGAAACACTTTTTCCGCGATATATGTGACAGGATGTGACTACATTGTCACATGACCACTTCTCTCGGAGTGAAAATTACAGCCACAGTCACTGTAACCATAGCAACCATTGACTGTTTATAATTTGTTGTTAAGTGCAGAGTACATTTACACTTAATATTTCGGTCTGACAATGTAGGGACCACATGTATAGACCCTTATAATGTGAGGCAGGTGGTTTGTTTTACGTGTTAGTGCCTTTAAATAGTTCGCCAGTGACTTTTATTGACGAGAGAATTCGCCGATTCATTCATGCTAATGCTATTACATGCTAAATCGCGGTTGTCATTTAAACACATCTAAAGCATATTTCCACTTACTATTCCGGTCTGATAACGTAGGGACCACATGTACAGACCATTATAATGTGAGACAGGTGGTTTGTTTTACATGTTAGGATCTTCAAAGAGTTCGCCAGGGAGAATTAGCCTATTTATTCATGCTAATATCAGGGTGATATTGCGGTCAAGTGATTTGAAGCTCCGAGGGTGACAGCAGTGAAATGTCGTGGGATGATATTTCACGAGAGTTACGACACCCCTGCTTAGAACAACCGTCAAAGCACAAATATACTTTGTCGATATTTGAGGAATATCGATATTGTTTTGCGAAAAACTGTAATGGAAACACAGCTTCTGTCACTTGAATGCCAAAAATGTGACCCACATGTTAGCAAAATAAGTAAAAAACAAACAAACAGATGTCTTTGAAAAGGAAAAGGCCACTGAAGAGACAGAAGAAGAGCCTCCAACTTCCAAGAAAAGGAAAGCTTTTAACAGACAATACCGGGAATTGTACTTTATTTACCCCCCCCCCCCCACCCTCCGGTTCATGGTAAAATTTTGAAACGCTGACCTGCCCGCCCTAATAAAAAGGTTGGGGACCACTGCTATAAGGCATAAAATGGGATCAAAACACAGTATTATCATAGATGTCATTTTTGTATGGCAACATAAGTTTACAATAATAACACAAAAAAGAACGAAAAGGTTCATTTTAGAATCTTCTTCCATGAACTTCTAGTTCATAATTTGGAAGAATGAACGATGAACTGAACTAATTCATATTGAGTAACTTGAACTGAACTTTGAACTAGTTCCTAATCGAGGTGAACTTTCCCAACACTGTCGGTATGTATGTTTCTCCGCAATCAAAGCTGCACATACGGGCAAAAATCGCAAAAGATATATATATATATATATGACATAGTGGTGGTGATAGATGTAGCAGTCCCCAGTGATAGCAAGGGGAAAGAACATGAGAAGTTTGAGAAATACCAAGGGCTGAAAGAGGAGTTAGAGAAAATGTGGAGTGTGAAGGCAACAGTGGTACCAGTAGTGATCGGAGCACTAGGTGCAGTGACCCCCAAGCTGGGAGAATGATCAGAGATCTCTGTACATATATATATATATATATATATATATATATATATATATATATATATATATATATATATATATATACAATGACATTGTGACAATAAGGTAAAAACAAGAGCAAGTGACTAATATGTAATACAATTAACACAAAGTAAATTACATCAACTAAAAGGGGGAAGATAAACAAATAAACAAAAAGAATATATTCATTCAGAAGTCTTGTTTTTTTTCTTATTAAGTACCAACTCTAGAGACTTTAGAAGAGAGGTAATTTCAACACGAAAATATTTTAAAAAAGAGGCGTATTCTTTTGCCATTTCTGTTTATGAATGAAAAACTTAGCTTGTAAAATTTAAACATGAACTAAAAATTCAAGTGATAAATTAGATGAGTTTTCATAATTGAAGAAAACATAATGGCCCTGCTGCGCAAAAAATAGAAACTAAGATCTTCCGGGAGGCGTTCATGTCGCTATTTGACCACCAGAGGGCGACAGAGATCAATAAATGTGTCTGTTTTCATTGCAGTCTTATATTTTTCATATTAATTTTTTTTTATTTTTAATTAATATTTTTTGCACTTTTAAAAAATTTCTTTTAACTTATCGACACAGATTAAACACTAAAGAGTACCGCACTCTTTCACAATAAATTAACTGTTTTTTTCTTTAAAAAAAAAATCTTGGTAAGAACCAAAAAATCTGCAGTGAACACATGACCTGTACCCTCATGAGGCTCTTTGTCCATACAGTCAGGTCCTCATCTGTGGCTGCTCTGGATCTGGACTAGTTCTGTGATCCTCAACTTCCTGGACCCTCGCTTTTATAGCTGGCATTAGGTTTTTTTTGTTAGGAGATTTATTTCTTTAGGCCCCCCTCTCTTCAGCGGACAACTTCTTTTTAGTATTTACAACTTGTGTTTAAGTAATAATTTCAACTGCAGGAGATTTGTTTTTATTTTTAGTTGGTGTTATACATTTTTGTATGATATTTTTTATTATTTATTGTATTTTTTTGGTCATATTTATGATTTTGTTTAACATTATCAATTTAATTTGTAAAATAATTTTAGCTTAATTTATAATTTAAAAATATTACTAAATGACGTGAAGCAGTGCAACTGAATGTCTACACCAGGAATGCCCAATCCTGGTCCTCAAGGACCAATATCCAAAATGTTTTATGTTTCCCTCTTCCAGCACACCTGAAGGTCATTATCATGTTCTACAGTTTGATGACTGTTTATTTGAATCAGGTGTCAGAAAAGGGATCCATCTAAAAACGTGCAGGATAGCGGTCCTTGAGGACCAGATCTGGACACCCCTGGTCTACACAGAGACATTAGGGAACACATTCAATGTGCGGTTTTTGATGCGACGTACCAAAAAATTGAAATATCGCATCAACATGCTACTGGCTACGGAGATGGAGGCCTGGATGAGCTCACAAATGTTGTGGATTCACTCATTAATCTCTCCCAAGCAATCAGTGTGTGTATCTGTAGTGACATATACCAGAACTCAATGAATACTTGAAATGTCACCATGAAATTACATGAGCATATACATGTAGCTAATGTAGGGTGACCATATCGTCTTTTTTCCCGAACACAAAGCTCTAAAACTGCACTGTCCGACATCTGTCACGCATTTCTGCTCTTTTCCATCCTGAGGACCCAAGGACAATATGTAAAAAGTGGGGACAAGTGACAGACATCCGGGTAGTCCGGTTTTAAAGCCGTGTGTCCAGGAAGAAACACACAATATGGTTACCCAAGCTAATGCACATCAGATGTAATTATCCATTTGAGTAAAGGTCAAGGTCACAATTAACTTGTCTCATCATCTGTACTTGCTTTATCCTCACTAGGGTCACGGGGGTCACTGGGGCCTAATCCAGCTACAATGGGTGAAAGCGGGGTACACCCTGTAGGAGATGCCAGTTCATCTCAGGGCTGAACATATATAGACAAACAATGACTCTCACATTCACACCTATGAGTAACTTAGATTAACCAGTTAACCTATCAGTGCATGTGTTTGGATGGTGGGAGGAAACTGGAGAAAACCCACGCAGACACGAGAACATACAAACTCCACGCAGAAAGGTCTGCTGTGGGATTTGAACCAGGGTCCTTCTCACTGTGAGGCATAAGTGCTAACCACTGCACCACCGTGCAGGTCAATATCATATTATCGGTTATAACTGAAGAACGGAAGGTCACAGGACTTTCAGATTGGTAACAAATGATGTGGAATGAAGATTTCTACAATTTTGATAATTGGTGTTATCACCTACGACCAAAGGTTTTTGTCATAGAAATTTGAGATTGGCACAAAATAGGGGCGATATTAGGCATTCTCTGAATACTTGTTGCCACGGTGATGAGTGGACATGCTGCCCTGAACATGGCCATACAGATGGTGCTTGGCTTAAAAATTAAACACTGAATTCTGAATGAGTACTTTACTCAATGTAAAGAAAGATTCATAACAGACATTCATGATCTAATGTTAGATCCAATCCAGCTTTTTTTTTTTATTTTATTTTAAAACGTGTGATTAAGTAACGTGAGGTTTTTATTTGTGTCTATATTTTCTATAAAAAAATAAATGTAACAAGCATAAGTAGAAAAAATAAAAAATTTGAAGAAATTCTGAAGAGTCTTCATCATAAAATATACAATGCAGGAGTGGAGATCAGTGGTTGTTCTAATCCCTTGTTCAAGTGTAAAATTTCCCTGTTGCATGTGCTGCTATGGAAACAGTGAGCATCAGTAGTGTGGACATGTCCCAATAGATTGACAAAGGTCAGTATTTTTGACATCTCTCTTCCAGAGCAGAGCTCAGTTTCTCTATGGCATTGCTGCAGGACTTCAGGGCCTCACTGTTCCTGCAGGCACAAATAAGCACAGTGTTGATTATGGGAAGCAAATATAGCACAAATACCAAGCTAATGTTCAAAAACTTTGAAAAAGAAAATGCAAATGTATGTGCAATTCCATTCATTCCTTTTAAAAAACACATGATATATAAAAATATGAAGTCTGAATCTTCCATAGAGCTCCTAAAAAAGTACAGTTTAAAAACAATATGTAGAAAAGACTCCGGTCGTACTTTGAAAGGAAAGTATGAAACAGTGATGCATGGTGCTGAGGGAAATATTCCTGCTGGACAGCATGCTCCAGACAAAACAGCTGACCTGGGACCAGCAACACCTTCTTCATTTTCCCTTCTCCCTGAAACACAGCAAAAAGTAATACATAACACAACTTGAATATGCAATATGTTGCCACTAACCAATAATAATATGAGACCCACCACCACGAAACCAGGCATAAGTCGCACTGAGCCGTTCAGAGCTACAGCCAAATTTAGGCTGGAAGGCGATTTCTTATTTGTGTTTACACCTTATCAAAAAACAGTACCTTAACACCTCTATTTTCAGTTCCCGTGGTCATTACATTGAAATTCAATCAATAAAGGTGTTTATTGAGTCAATTATTTAAGTGTCGACAAAAGTTCAGGGATTGCTGAGCAAAGACAAAGACGACTTCCACCTCTTTTCGCCGAACAAACCGATCTCCGTTCCGTGGGTAAACACCCAAGTGTTTGGTACGAGGTAAAAGCCTATATTGAATGTTCTGTCCAATGGTGTAAGCCAAATGATTATAATACGTCACACTTCTTTCCTATTATTATAATATATAAAACTTCTGTGACATGTCCATCAGAGTGTCCTTTAACATCTGTGAAAAATTTGTGTCAATCGGATACAAATTATTATGCGTTGCTAAGGACTTCCTACCCCAAAACAGTCCAAAACTTTGACGGACAATTTCTAAAAATATGTAAATTGCAAAATATGTCCAAATGTGGATATTAAAATGACCATAACTTTGGTTCTACTTGTGATAGAAACATAATTTTTTTCACCATCTTAAACCTTAGTTTCCACTCTACCAAGCTACACAGATAACTCAGTTTGGATTTCCAGACACTTATACCTGGTTTCGTGGTGGTGGGTCACATATTACAAAGGACCAAATGCTCTGTAAGTCACTAGTATGTTCTCCCAAGAGTTAACTAGAAAAAACTAGCTGTTAGCAACGGCGACTAGGGGTACATCTCCAAACATTCCCATTCCTTAACCTGACAGCTATGATGTTATGATGTGAGGTTTCCCCAGGTCAGGACCCCTCATTTGTATTTTATTCAATTCGATAAATAGTTCCAAAGATATGGTGAACACTGATTTTGCAGTAATGAAGCTCCACTTGGTGGCAGAATCAGAACCACACAGATATATCATCATCACATAACACATGCAGAGACGGTTACCTTTCATTTGCATGTAGTTTGAGATTAATCAGACAAATAGTTCCAAAGTTAGAGTGAAAACAGTAAATATGTAGACACGAAACTCCACCTTGTGGCAAAGTTTTAAACCAAACAGTTATGCCATGACATGAGGCATCCTAAGGTCATGACCTTTCGTTTGCACTTGATTTGAAGTCAGAGAAATAGTTTCACAGATATGAACAAAAGAGTTTTTAGTGATTTTAACTAGGGTGTCCATATGTCCGGACAAACGGCTCTAAAACCGGACTGTCCGGATGTCTGTCACATGTCCTCACTTTTGACATTTTGTCCTTAGGTACTTAGGATGATGTGCATGTGTATCAGACCATTAGGACTGACTATTAATTATCTGCATGTTTGTTAATAAACAACAACAACCACCCCACGCACACATTTTCATGTGTTGTTATTTGTTGAAGTGACAGAGCTGATGGTTGATGCAGGAGACAAATAGACTGACCAAAACCTCAAGAACTGACTGAGGATTAAAGTGACGTCTATTTCACCAGATATCCATAAAATAGTGACCGTTGGGAAATTACACTTTTCACACTAGGTGAGAAGTTATTGTGTCTGAAATCCAAAATGCAATTTTTCAATGAATGTTGCTGGATATAAATCAGGGCTACTGTAAACATGTCGTTTCCAGGCTGAACCCGGCAGCCCATGGTTGAGGGGATTCAGTGTTTTTGCTCTGATTTGCTTCCAACAGTGCAATGCATTGTTATTGGTTAGAGCCCTGCACTCCTGCAGGACCCATAGCAAACCAGTGCAGCGCAGGACAAATTTTGAAAGCTGCACAGTTCTGATTTTGATATACCGCAACCGCCCGTACCCGTCATGTTTAAACTCGTATCCGACCCGTTTTCCGACGGAAAAAAAAATAAAAAATCCGCACCCGAACCGACCTGCTATAAATGAACCCGATATCCGACCCGAACCCGAAAGAAAATGTCAGATAGCCAAACTTAAATACAAACATTTATTGCCACGAATATACTGAACAGTGACATAGCCAAGGCAGAGCCAAATAAAAACGTTGTTAACCTTTTAGCCTATGAACCGCAAATTAGACTCACAATCACCCACGTCCGACCCGAACCGAACCCGTATCCGACACAGCACAACATTTTTCACCCGTTTCATGAAAATTTGCGGTTCACCCACGGGTACCCGAACCCGTGCAGGACTCTGACAGGGGTAGTGTGGACAGTCCCACAAACTAGAAACACATTTAAAATAAAAGCTATCAATCATTCATTTTGACTATCATATATATGTATGTGAGACGGGGGAAAGTCCTGTGAAGGGATCCCCCCAGCACAGAGCTGTTGCCTCTGACCCACCCAGGTTGAATCCCCTGGACAGACCCCACCCGTTTATCTCTCAACAGTTCCACACCCTCTTGAACTCACTATTCAAAGTTCTTTTCAACTTTCCCTTAAGATACTTGTCGAATATCAGTCTCATGACAGTATTTAGCCTTAGATGGAGTTTATCACTGGCTTTGGGCTGACACATTTACACTCACCTCTGAATCCTGGGGGGCTTGTGGGCAAGAACGGGACTGAAAATTGTATCCCTGCAGGCCTCTATTATGGGTTTATATTTGTTGTATCATCACAGTCATATAAAGGCCTAAATTACATATGTTATGTATGTTGTGTTTGTTGTATTGATTATTATTATTGTTGTATTGATTATTGTTATATTGATTATTGTTGCATTCTGCACATGTTCGAATCGAATCAAAATCAAACTTGCGCTACTCACATTTCTGTTCCTATGATGTCTGGCCTGTTTGAAAAAAAGTGTTTTAATTTTCGCAATAATATGACCCCTATGTCCGTTGTTTGAGTGACAGCATGTGTTCTAGAGACTATTGGAATTTCAGCACCAGGCGCTGTCCGCTGATGTCATTTGTTTTTGCATGTTGAGCGCCCTCGCTGCACCTTGCTTATACGCTTATTACGCTTGTATCCAGATAAAACAAATAATAATTTAGATCAATTGAAATTTTCTGTTATGAAAAATTAAGTTTCCAAATGAAGAGCTTTTTGAGACTGTCAAAAAATGTAACTTAAAAAAAGATTTTATTTTCATTCTCTAGTTCAAACAATTTCAAGGTCCAGATGTTTTTGCTTGCAGGTCACATGTGGCCCATGGGCCGCTAATTTCTGACCTATGCTTTACGCTATTGAACTGAAGATTAATGCAAAGAATCTATTGTAATCTTTTTTCCCATGTTCACTATCCTAAATGTGGAAGCTTTACTTTTTAGTAAAAAGGAGTAGGCGTAATAAGTTTAACTTCAGCCAAAACCCCTTCAGTCTCAGACGGTGGTAATGACAAGGGTTACAAAGACAGTATTATAATAATGTGTTATCTTATTACTATTATTTTCTTTTTTGTCATCCAATATGTCTATTGGTTGAGAATGTTATGTCATCACTCCATTGTCTGATTGACTGAATAAAGCAAAAGCATATTGTAATTTTAAGACTTAAGACTTTTTAAGACCCCAAGGGAACCCTGTTACAACCCAACAACAAATATACAATTCTTCCACAATTCCTGTGGACATTTAATCTAAGAACACATTCAGATACATATTAGAGTGAGCATAAATTGAGCCCTCTAAACACTGTTCAGTTTGACTGCACAATACCTTCAGCAGTCCCATCATAACCAGCAGTGTGGAGAGGAAGCAGTACGACTGCAGGGCTGAACCAGAGAGACACTTGTTCAATACTGCATCTGTGGAAGACAGTAACACAGGTCATATAACCCTTATATACAAACATATAGAGGGTATGCGTTTACATCACTTCCTGTCCAGTTCACACCCCTCTAAGTGACTGAGTGGTAAAAACCAACCTCTGAACATGATGGAGAGTAGCATTAAACACAGTGAGGCCATTAAAATGTGGAATATGAAAGACGTGTAGTCCAAATTATTAAATTTACTCGCAAATTAATCAACCGTTGGTCAACAGAAGCAGTTGAAAAGCACATCAATAATTCTCATTTATTATGAGGTACAAAGTGTGTGTGATTCAGGGCATATGACAAACCAGATACCATTTTAGCATTTTATTTCCCATTGACTACCATTCATTAATTTTCCGATCTTAGCCCCCATGAGCATCCCGGAAAAGGGCGGAGACCTAAGCTCCCCACATTAGCAGTGGAAATAGCCTAACTGAAATGAAACTAAAAATTAAAACTGTTTTACATGTCACCCTGCTCCAACCCACCTGATTCGAAGCAGTGGGTCATTATCAGGCTTCTGCATGGCTTGATAATAAGCTATCATTTAAATCAGGTGTGTTGGAGCAGGGCTGCATCTAAAACATGCAGGACACTGGACCCTGAGGACCGGGGTTGTAGACCTCTGTTCTAAGATACACAATCGATTGAACTGGAATGGAATAATCTGCCACACATGTTTGTATTCAAAGTTTGCTCTCAACATCCAGGATCTCCAAAAGTAGGAAAGAAGAGTGAGGCTTCAGCTATCGAGCTTCACAATTGTGAAGTGTCTCCAGAAGGCCCTCTACATTTAAAAGCAGGTTTAAAACATTCCTTTTTGACAAATCTTAGCTGAAGCTGTTCTTTGTGATACTGCTATATAAGCTTAAGACTGCTGGGAGACTCAAGATACACTAAGCTCCTCTCTGTTCCTACTCCCCCTCTCTCTCTTCTCCTCCATTCAGAGGGCTGTTTAGTGTGTATTGGCAGCCATGCTTCCGTCAACCAACTGCAGCTCCAAATGTAGTTCACCACCACCAGAGTGAGAATGTGAGAGCGAAAGATAATGGATCACTAATGTAAACTGCTTTGGGTGCTTTGAAAAGCACTATAGAAATCTAATCTACTACAATAATGATCATCATCATAAGAATAGTAGCAATAGTTCTACTGGAATTGTTATACAGTTTGCTGTATGTATGTATCCATGCATCTCCCTCTACAACCTCAACCCCCTTCTCTCTCTCTCTCTCTCTCTCGCTCTATTCTTCTCTCTTCAACCTAAACTGGTCAAGGCAGATAACCATCCTCCAATAACCAGCATCTGCTCACAAGTGTTTGTTCCCGGAGGAATCTGTTGGGTGTCTGAATTAGGTTATTAAGAGTTTAGTTCAGATTGGCTCTGAATGTAAAGTGACATGAGATAACTTTTGTTATGATGTGGCACTATGTAAGGGAAAATGTATTGCACACGCGTGCCTATCAGAAAAATATTTTCCGACGGGGCCGAACAGCACACTGACACCGAAGGTGGAGGGGCATTGTTCCACCCCGAAGGGAAATACTTTCCAATAATCACGCATGGGCAATACATTATCTCACTTATTCTACTGGTTATTACAGCTTATTACTGCTTATATTGAGAAAAGACAGACAATTGAATATTTACTTTCAAAGTGGTTGAACTACCTGCAGAGTGATATGGTACTGTGAATCTGAAGTGACAAAACTCGTTGCCATTGGCAGCGGGCCTTAATGGCGCAGCAGGCAGTTATGAAAAAAATCTGCCCGCAGAACACTGGGAAGGTCTATTCAAAGTGAATGGGAGCTGTCGCAACATTCTAGAGGGCCATAGGATAATTAAGTAAAATTTGATTGATTGATAGTTACCAATAGTTTCCAGTACTGCTTTCTTGGTCGCTGGTTCTTCGCTGTACAAGGACGCCATTTTCAGAAAAAAATCAGCAGCTTTGTGTGGGTCTGATGCATCCACCTGGAGACAACAGAGAATCTCAGTAAGAGTTTATGTGCTGTATAGTAAATCTGCCTGTGTATTTACTGGAGCTCTGAATATGCAGTCATGGACAAAATTTTGGCACGCCTAGAATTTTTCCAGATTAAAAAATAAATAAACTCCCCCTTAAATTAACAGTTAAAATAGTTTTTTGTCTACACATTCCCTCTGTGTGTATTGGAACAGCACAGAAAAAGAGAAGAAAAAAATTTAAATTGAGAAAATTTGACACAAAACTTCAAAAATGGGAGTGGAGAGAATTATTGGCACCCTTTTAAAATTGTGGGTTAATTATTGTATTAATCTCGCCCAAAATTGGTTGGGAGAGATTATTGTAATCAGTGTGTGTGTGTGTGTGTGTGTGTGTGTGTGTGTGTCCGCAGAGACATATGCTATAACTCAATGAATACTTGAGATATCACCATGAAATTACATGGGCATATACATATAGCTAAAGTGCATCACATGCAATGATCCATTTGAGTAAAGGTCAAAGGTCAAGGTTGTATTTAACAGGTCAATATCACATTATTGGCTGTAATTCAAGAACAGGTTGTCATAGAAACTGGAGATTGGCGCAAAATAGGGGTGAGATTAGGCATTTTCTAAATACTCGTTTTAAGTGTGCGATGCTTGAGGAAACTCCCTTGTGGCAAGCCAAATACATTTGTAAAACAGGCATCATTATAATGTACAAAAGGACACTAAACTTTTGTGTTGTGAGCTTGTGTGTGTCACACCAAGTATGGAAAGGAGAAAGAAGAACCATGAATTATCTGAGGACTTAAGATGCAAAATTGTGGAAAAATATGAATCTCTAGGTGGGTCTCCTTAGCAGCCCTACCACGAAGCTGAGCAAGATTTCTGGGGGAAACCCTGAAAAGTAATCCTGTGATTAATCTGAATCATTTGACATCCCTAGTGCTAATACATTCATGACTGTATAAGAATAATCACATCAAGAGCTGCAAATAAGTTTCTTCTGACCTGTTGTTGCACAGTTGTCCTTGTCTCCCCCAGCTGAAGAAGCTTTTCAACAGAGGGGCTGCTAATGAAAGATTTTACTTCTGCCTAGGGGAGAGGGACAAAGTTAAAATGAAAACTTGAGAAGGAACCAACAGAATTAGTATTTGATTTCCAGTATAGTATGGTATAATCTTACCGAGCACTGAGGTTTTGTTGGACTATCTTTTATCAGTCCATTGTCCTTCATATATGTGTCATTTTCTTCAGTACAGATGTCACTTGAATTATCATCATCATCATCATCATCATCCTCCTCAGAATCATCATAATCATCATCTTCCTCATCATCAGGCTCTCCTTCATCATCACTGTAGCAAAGTCAAACAAAACTTCTTTCACCCTGTCATAAAGACATAGGGGCATTGCTTCAGAAAACATACATCTATCAAATACCTATCTATAATTACCTGAGTGTGGCCAGGATGTCTCCTTTGTCCTTGTCCTCCATAACCTCTCTCAAAGCCTCACAGCCCTCCTCACCCAGACAGTTACCTGTCAGACCCACAGAGAAATGTTCAAACTTTGATCAGATACTATGACTAATCATTTCAAATGATATCCTAACAATACAGTGTACTGAATAATAATTTGATTTTCATACGACTTTCACTCTACAAAATAAAATCAGACATCATTAATGGCATTGATGTGTGCATATTTATGTGCTTCATGTGCAGTTTGTCTTTGTGTCCTTATTATGTTGACTTGACAGCTGTTCATACGTGAACATTAAATTGTGTTTTTCTAATTTAACAATATCTAGTGTGGCAACAATGCAAAAGAACAGAGGAGAGGTAATGAACGCAACAGCAATCTCAAAAGCAAGTCCATGGATCTGCCAGAAATCCTCCACACAGAAAATACTATACAGTGACCATTATCATTTAACTGAATCTCAAACATTAAAACTTAAATAAAGTTTGAGTGGAAACAACAAAAGAGTGAGAGGAAGTTCATCAGCATTTTTTAATGAAGAGAACTTCAGTGTGTGTAGTGTACCGTTTAAATCCAATTTCTCCATGTGAGGTTTGTCCATGACAGTCTGAGCCACCACAAAAGCTGCTGCCTCAGTGATCTCCCCAAACGACAGGTTGAGTTCCTGAAGGTAAGACATGGGAACACAGGGGCCGTGACTAGGCTGTTCAGAGCAGATAACACAAGAGACACAAAGCTCTGATGTGGCCTCACCTTGAGAATTGGCAATGCTTCCATGAGCACTGCAGCCAGGGCAATGGCTCCTTCAGATCGGACCAGACAATCACCAAAGTTGATCACCTGTACATTCCTCAGGTGCCTTAGAGCCTAGATGGTCAACACAGGTATGCAGGGACAGGTTTATTTCAGACATCCTCTTATCTTTCAGAGCACATATGAATCCAATGAATCCGTACCTGAGCCATGGCCAGGGTCCCTCTCTTTGTGAAGGTGTTATCATTGAAGTTCAGGACCCTGAGCTCAGGATTGTGTCTTATAGCCGAGGCCAGTGCCACCACCCCTGCATAGTTGATGCCATTCTGGGGCATGTGGACCTCCTCCAGACTGCCGATCAGCTTACATGCAAAAAACAGAGCAGTACTTTCAGTACAGCATTAACTGTGCTTACTGTTACAAGTATAAATAAAACACAACTTCAACCATCAATATCAGACCACAATTGATTTGATTTGAATGATTTATTTTGAACATGTGCAAGGTGCAACAATAATCAATGCAACAATAATAATAATTTATAATTAAATTATTAATAATAATTAATTTGGTTCCATCATTGTTTCTCAAACTTTTTTTAATCGCTTCCAACAGTTAATTTCAATTTAAGTTTAATTTTAATTATTTTTTTCAAGCTGATTTATTGATTTAAGTTTTTAAAAAGTTTTCCCTGTTACCTGAAAGGCCCTGGCCAGAGCCTTGGCTCCTTCATTCTCCAGGCGGTTCCTTCCTGCAATGAACACTTTCAGTTTGAGTGGAGCTCCGAGATCTGAAGACTGTCTGTGGCACTCAATTAGAGCTTCAGCAAGAATCTACACAAACCATACAGCATGAGACTGTTAGTTCAATTACACATTAAAGCCTCTACATAAAAGCATAATTTTTGACAACAATACATTCAGCAATGTTCTCTGTGACCTCACCTTTCCTCCTTCGATTCCCATGCCACAGTTGTTGAGTCTCAGCTCCCTGAGTGAGTGACAGGATGGACTCCTCAGCAACTGCTCAATCCCCCTCACACCATCAGGTCCAAAGGCATTATCACTCAAGTCTAGTTCAGTCAGCATGGCCCCTGCACTGATTAAAGCACCGCTAAGAGACCTCTGACAAAAGGAAACAGATATGCAGCAGAGTGGTCAAAAGACATGTTAGTAAAAACATTATGTCAGTGTCATTCATCAATTAACCTTTAACACAATGCAGATTAGTATTCTATTTAACAGTTTAGTGAGGAGGGGGGTCTGTGTTTTATCAGATGGTGGAATTCTCACCAGAGCTGTTGGGATTTCAGAGCGCAGCCGTCCAGTGAACATGTCACTCCAGTGGCATCTCTGAAAGACACACGTCACAATGTTTTCCACATGTTCATACGATTCTATTTCTTAACACTTGGATAGATGGCCTTTATTGTCATTATACACAATGTAGAATAAGATTTAAACATCTCCAACAGTGCACAGAAATAAAAAAAACAAAACATGTAGGACTCAAAAACATGTTTGCAATAATGGCTTATTTTATTATGATACATAACCTTTTGAAGCTCCTGTATGATTTTGTTGTCTTAGAAATCCTTTTGATTAATTATTCAGCACTAACATTCTATCAGACTGTGAAATACTTATATAAACCAGTTGTTTTTTTCCTGTGATATTTGTACTGAAAATGAAAAAATGAAATCTATGACATTTTAATACCTGTAACAGGTCTTTGCTCTCCAGAGCCTTGGCAATGACTTGGGCTGCCTCCACTCCCACAGTGTTCCCCTCCAGGCACAGAGCTCTCAGACCCTGATGTTGCTCAATTTCTCTGACTAAGTCCTGCACTGAAAGCACAGACAGAAGTCAACCAGGTCTGAGGAACACATCACTAGTCATGTAATGTGAGCGGCACTCAATGTCAGGTAAAAGCCAACCTGATTCTGCTGTGTCAAACTTCAGACCCAGGCCTTTGTAGCTCAGTTCTCCATCACTAACACTGGTTTTGGAGAGAGCATCAGCCAGCTGAGCAATGTCATCTGTTGCCATTATATCTGCATGGAGACATCAACATAAAGGAAATAAGTAGGGAGGGACTGCACAGTTTTCTAATCCTTTGTCCCACTTCCAACATATTGAGGCACATGTAGAGAAAATACAGTGAGGTCAATAACCAAATATATCACATTTGTGTTACCAAGCAGTAATTTGACAATTTTCATCTACAAATTTTAACTTCCAAAATTATGTTACACATCATGTTAAAGTGCTATTAAATATATATTAAAAATGAATAATACATGCATGCATGATCTGCTTACATGACAGGGACTGTTGAACAAGAAACATGTCCATGTGTTAAGCTCAATTGGATCCATCACTGAAATAAATTCTGAAGCATTGATTGTAATAACCAAGTAATATCCTGTAAATTATCAATGAAGTAACTATCTATTTAAAGACCCTTTGGTAAAAAACAAAACAAAACAAAAAGTCACCATTTCCTAAAAACAAAATGACGACTGACACTTCCGGGTCTTCTGTCTCAAATTAGTTTCGTATCTATATCTAACTAATACAACACACGCACACGCGCGCTCCCACACACATGTGTGAACGTCTCACGTTGTCCCACATCAACACACTTATACACGAGTTGATTTGCTGGGATGTGGACCCGTATGACGAAGTCACTCTACTGGACTTCAACTGTCATTTAATTCCCCAAATAACAATCTGTGGCTGAATTAGACTCCATACGTACAGTGACAGTTAACACATTAGAGCGGTTCGTTCTGTTCGTCAGCTGGCGTTTTAGCTTCCCTGATGCTAACTGCGTGTGCTACACGTAATAAACGTCGTCACAACTAGACAGACCAAAGGTAGGCGTTTTACATTAATTTAAGAGTTTCCCAATAATTTGTATATATATCTATATATATAGATAAAGATATATATCACAGAAAATAAAAAAAGACATTGACAGATATTGAACCTTACCGTAACGAGTAAATGATAGCCAACACAGGCGACTCTTCCGCTCCGCGCGCCGGTTGCTTAATAATTTGACGTCACTGCTTCTTCTTCTTCTTCTTTTTATTAGCCGATGGTTGCCACCCCCCTTTTGTTGCATTACCGCCACCTAATGCTCCGGAATATAAATTAAATTATCTAGCCCATTTCCGCCACTGAAAAAATATCTACATGAAAAGTGCCATCCCTAATTGTGATATAGGGATGGCATAATTGGGTGATTCTCTTTTTGCAGTAACATTTTGGGTTTGTAAAGTTGAAAAAATATATTAATGGAATATATTTGTTCATATTGTTAGAAATGCATAATGGCCAAGCTCAATGATGAATATAGTAATAATTATACGTAGTTTCTTTAAATGTAGTCGCTGTAAGTGTTCCACCCTGTTTGGAACACTAGCATATAAATCACACATAGTTAAATATGTTAATATTGATGAATAAGAACATTTTCCTAGGAATAATTTGTCAATTTTTATATCATATGTTCGACTTTGAACTGTAAATGGCCATTTAATAACAAAAAGGTATATGGCTGTATCCTATATCAATTACTTTTTAAACATCATTTTTTACTGACAGCACTGAACAAATTATCATCCGTACAAACATACACATATATGTGCATTTAATGTTCCTGACCTTCCAACATAGCACAAACATATTATCAAGATTTAATGATTATGTCGAAATATTTTTTAAACATTTAACTTAACAGGGTAGAATGGAACATAACAGGGTGGAACAGAATATGACAGAGTGGAAGTCAGTGTTTCTGTACTTAAAATCTTCGTATCCCAAAAGGGTAAATTCAGTGTGAAGCCCATTCATTATTTTGTTATCTTGGTTTTATACTTCACTGTGCATTATATGACCATAGTATGAATCCAGATATAAAATTGTTTGGCCCATAGTGAAATGAAGGAAAGAAGGTAGAATAGTGAAGGCAACTGGTATAGACGCTGTGAATAAAAATAAAAAAAATACCTTTTTTAAAACTTATTTAGCTATGTAACAGTCATCCTTAAATGCATTCAGGAAAAGTTTGTGTCGGCCATCTTGCAAGCATTGGCTTCATCTCATGTGTGTTCACACACAAAACCTTAATATAATATAATAGTATAATAATAACATATTGTATAATATATGTAATATGCAATATATTTCATATGTATATAATATACTAATGTACTACATATTACAACAGATATAATAATAATAATAATAATAATAATAATAATAATAACAACAAGGTAGCAAACCTCCGCCAAGGCTTTATATGGCGTCATATGACGTCAAAAAGTGACAAGATGGAACCGTAGGTGTTGAACCATCTGATGTCTGAAAGTGACACGATGTGAATGTAAAAAAACAAGATAGAATCTTGTCTGAATCTTGAAATATTACCACTTATGTGTTTTAGCTGTTTGCCTTTAGTGTGACCTTGACCTTTGACCTACATTGCTCAAAATTGAATGGGTTCTTCCTTGTCCCATTATCTGGTAATAATGCATATATATATATATATATATATATATATATATATATATATATATATATATATATATATATATATATATATATATAATTTTATTTTTAAACGTATTTATTTATTTATTTATTCTTTTTTAAGTAACAATATGATAATTGTGACATTGATGTTACTTTGTTGTAATTATGAGCTCAGGTTGTGTATTATATGTGATGTGAATGTTTTTTTTATTGTGCACACCTGCCCAGGTACAGCAGATGCAAAGTAGTTTGTAGCTAAATCCGGCACAAACCATCTCTCCTCTTTGAGGTCAATGTGTTTGTACATTGTCCCTGACAAATAAACAGTAAACTAAACTAAAGTAATTACGGAGCCTCTGAACGTCCAAATGAGTTATAGCTTATGACCACCAAAGGACGAAAACTGGCATTCTAATTCTTTACATTTTTTGACAGTATTAGTGGATCAACAGGTATTTAATATTTCATATGTGTAGATTCATTTGGTCTCTGGTGTATATTTGGGTCTTTATGGGTGACACCCCATGAAATGCACAAGCTTGTACTGGTTTCCCTGCCCCCTGGTGGCTCTGCGTCTGGAAACTTGTTGCAATACTGCCCGGATACTATACGGGGCCAAACATTGGTAGCTAGCATTAGCCCGTCAGTGAACCAGTAGTGATAGCAGAGAAAGTCGTGCTCCGTCCACACACCAATGACAGAGACGTCAAATTTACAGTTATGCGCTTGGGTGTTGATTGATAATCGACTGGCTACTTCTCCAATGATAGTCTTCACCAACGCACCGTGAAGATATTTCTGTCTGAAAAACCGCTGTAACTTAGCAAATTGTCGGTGAGTTTGCGTGCTAACAGAGGGCTATATCTGGGTCTTCCAGAGCGTATTAGCTAACTAACTTAAATTGACAATTATTTAACTGGGTTTGTACTACGCTTAGCCTTACGTGTCAGCTGAACAATGTTTTTTGCTGTCTGTAAGAGATGTTTCACAATGCACTCGGCTTCATAAATAGTCTAAATATTATGCAAGCACACTTTACGTCTACATTTCGCTACAGCCAAGCTAACTTACGGTGTTAGCATTTAGCTGTGATTAGCACGTAGCCTTATCAGCTAGCTAATCCAAACTACCCGCAAGTAAAGCAAGAAATAATTGAGCGCCTCTTAAACAATTAACTCGCAGTTAGCTTTCTGTAACTTTGTATAAGTCTGTTATCCAGGTATTGATTCCGTTGCAGCGTCAGAACTGAAGTTGTAGAAAATAATATACTAATGTTAGCTTACATTTGCCACACACCTTTGACGTTATAGCTAACCCCTAACAACAATTTAAATAGAGACCGGAAAATGTCTGTTTATGTGTAAAGTATTTCTGTACGTCGGCTGATCTTTCAGGTATAAATAATGGCTCAGATAATGTTAACTAATTGCCCACTTTAGCCGTAGCTGTCTCCGTTGTTTGTTTACGCAAGTCCAATGGATGCTTGTATTTTAGACGAAGGCCTTCTGCTCGTCTTACAGTGGCTATATATTAGTAGCTATTCATTTGTGCAAATACAAATAATTTCATAACGTAACCTTGTGTATTTGGGATCATAGTAGTTAGGGTGCGTATAGAGGTCATAGCCGTCAAAGCTCCGTACATTTGTGAAAAAGTCAACCTTGTCTTCACCCCCAGGCAATGGATCTTGAAAGACAGAAACGAAGAGAGGAGATCCAGAAAGCCATGAGCTTCATACAGTAAGCATAGAGTAATTTTCACGTTTTTCCATATTTTTACTGGTCATTATAAACTGGCTCACTGACAAATTTTCCGTTTTTCTTTCTCCACAGGTCCTCATTACCGTTCCCAGAACCGGAGAGTTATGAGGTTGGCAGCAACATGTTTTTGTTTTTCAAATATTTGATATAATGGTGTACCTGGAGGCACATTTAATATTTTCAACATGCTTCAGCTTATCACTCACATAACTATCCTATTGTGTGTGTGGCCCAAGATGTACATTTGCGCTCTGACATTGTATTTAATATCCCACTGATGTTTGCTTTTGTTCTTTCTCTTCTCCCCTTGGGAGTTTTGACCATAGAATTTTCTTTTCACATTCTTCCTACTGTGTTCTTTCTCACCTGGCTTCATTTGTATTAATTTCTCCGTCTTTTCACCTTAACTTCAGACATTTCTGACACAGCTGGTATGTAACCTCTTGGATGAGGGCAATTGCAGCTTTCGTGATGGAGACTGGCGGCAGGCAGCCCAACAGTATGGCGAGGGGATCAGTGTTGCCCGTTATGCTCAGGCTGAGGCCCTTGTCATTCCCCATGAGCTGTTGGAGAGCCTCTATGTCAATAGGGCTGCGGGTTTCTACCAGATGGTGAGGGAAAAGATTATATGTAATTTCCACGTTTTATGCATATTAAGAGGAAATGCACAAGGGAATGGTTGTTTTTTAATTGATTTTTCTGGTAAACAAATAAAAAGAAAAGGGTTTTATTATGAGTAATTTAACGCAGATTTAGTTGTAAAATGCAGATATGTAAATGTTTTAAATGCATTCATTTTTATGGTGGGTTGCAGACATAACACTCCACACAAAGTTTAAACGGCAGATGTCAAAGCAATTATAGGTTCTCTGTGTAGGATTTGTTTATACACTATGAAATTTGAGTTGAAGTCAGTGTTGTTTTGAGAGCTGGCGGCCTGTTGACATTTGCTGGCTGCATTTATAAGTTAACAGCATGTAGTATTGCACACTGTTACTTTGATAGAGTAGCAGAAGAAAAGCAATGAAGAACTTGGGATTTTGTGGAAATTTCTAACTGTAACCTTTCCATAGAAATGTATATATTTTTGCTCTTGTTATTGGTTGAGACAACTGTTAGCTTTTTAGTTGAGTTCATTACTTTCAGAAAGTCAACAGTTCCCAGCACAAACAACTCTAACCTTCCATGGTGTTCTTAACAGAAAGACATAAATCTTTAATAATTCTAAAATAAAATGAAAGTAAAATTAGACTGAGGAAAAATAATAAAAAATAAGTCTTTGATTTTAAGTATTTTTTAAGTGCTGTACTAGAAAGTATCTTATATTTGCTACTTTATTTTATTTGGATGTAAATGTATAATTTAAGCTCATTAATATTGTCATGTAATTATATCACAGGGGTCATATTTTTGCTAAACCCTTTTTATTAGTCTTTGATACATTTATTTGTGTCTCTACAAAACTATCTCTATATTGATTTTGGCAAAAAATGTAGTTGATTTTTCCGTCCCATTTTAATTCCTGTTTAATTTGTTTTGTCTAGAAGTAGTTCCTTTTCAATATTTTCACATATAAGGTCAAGACCTCTGATAAACAATTGTCAACAGCAGCGGTTGCAGTCCATGCTGAAAATATGTCCAGTTTGAGCTAATTACCCAAAATGTTCAGTTGCTGGTTGAATGGGACAGAACAGCACAGCCCACAAGCTGGAGGGGTTGGGGCATGAAGCTGCTCATCCATTTAAAGGGCCAGCATGCAAAATGACCTTTCTGATGTCATTATGAAAAACCAAACATAAAACTTACAGTTTATGTAGACCACAGGGAAATGATTTAAAATGCATAATTCCATTTAAAAAGGAAAATATCACTCCTTTAAGCTGTCAAAGACAAAAATGTATTGATCATCCTCTACTGTTCTCATTGAATCTCCATCCTGTCTCATCTATTTCAGAGGGAGTATGAACGTGGTGTTCAGGACTGTGACAGTGCATTGTGCGTATCAGAAGGAAGTCGCAGGGCTTTGTACCGCAAAGCACTCTGCCTGCGGGAGATGGGACAACTCAGAGAGGCTTATGAGTGTGGAACAAAGTGTCTACTCACAGCACCTCTTGTATGTCCTGACTACAGAAAATATTTATGTTGTTAGGCATTGTTCTCATTTATCATTTAAGTGTACTTTTTAGTTTAGTCTTTGTGTATTTGCACGGTTTATTTAAACATAACCCTAATGTGCGATACCTTCCAATTTTTTTTTAATCTTCTAGGACAGGCAGGTGGGAGACTTGGCCCAGGATCTGGCTAATAAACTGGGTCTGAAGGGTCGTAAAGCATATGTGAGTTCTCAGACAGAGTCCACAGCAACCGATGGGGACAGTCAAGGGGAAGCTTCCCCACCAACAGGAGAGGTGAGTGAGTTCTCAGGGTGAAATTACATACTTGTGGAAAGTGGTGACTGGAAGAGGCTAATGGTTACTTTTTCCTCTTTTTCTTTAGATGTCTTCTAATGGGCTCGAATCTCTAGGAGACATAGGACCAGGTATGACAAATTTTGGACAGGATTTCTGCTTGTCAAAATATTTTAAATAAAAAAAATCTAAATGTATAGCCTCAAAATGGATACTAAAATTGATTAAATTGTATTTTCCACCTCGCTCATGAATTGACTAACTTTATATTTGAACACCTAGTCCATTTAGTAGAACAATCTGACAATGGACCTATTGCAGGGTTCTCACCAGTAATTTTCTACAGCAATGTTAACCAGGACGACCTGACACTATGTGCATGCGCAATAGCCTTCATTAAATCTCGCGAGCGACTGGCCCAGATGTCAGCCAATGAGCGTCACACAGATGCTCCAAATGCTGGTGATTTAGGTCACTATTCACTAAGCGTGTGAAGCTTTCACTCACAAAACGAACCATGTAATTGTTCCAACCATTCACTGAATCAGCCCATTTTGATGAGCACAACTCCTCATCCTGGTAGATGCATATTTAGTGGAAGCACCTGTATGAAGTGAACAGGAAGAACATGGCAGGATTGTGCTCTTTGGAGCTGGGATTATCCACCTCTGGATACAAGCCACTTCCCAATAAAATATCCACAGCAGGTACAATTACTCATTTGATCAAAATACAAATGGCAAATAGCAGATCTGAACCTTTATGTCACATAATTATTCACAGAGGAACCATATTCCAACAAACACAGTAAGAGACCAACAAAAGCATCCAAAACAAACCAAAAAAATTGTCCAAATGTAGTCCATATGTTGTCCAAAACACATCAATATATATCCCCAAATGGGTATTGCATCATTTAGCAGGACCTGCCTCCAAGATCCCAGTTTTCATCTTAATATTTTCATTTATAATATAAGCAAACACCAATTGCATGTTATCAAAGTGGTTCAAGAACAGCATTCAATTTACTTTATTAAGAAATTTAGGCAAAATTGAGTGGAAGTTTAAAGGGTTAATATTATTCACTATCTCAATTTTCAACTAACTCCAAGTGTTATAGTAATGATGGATGCAGAGAAACCATTTGCAGAAATTAATGCTTGAAGTGCTGAAAAGATTTGGCTTTCAATCAGGTTTTGTTCGATGGGTACAGTTTTTTTTTTATATTTAACTCAGTATTTTTTCCGTCATACCGATTCTCCCGTGGTGTGATTAGATCTGACATTGCTTTCAATATGAATCTGAGGATCAAGGTGTTAGTCTTACATTTAACATGTTAAAGCATGTAAAAACCCTGTTGCAACATGTGATTCTATTTCTTTCTATGTCTTACAATCATTGACATTGCTGTTCTTTTTCTCAGATGATCCATCTAATGCGCAGTGCATCCCAGCACCTTTAGCCACACCCATCCCAGTCAGTGATGACCCTGCAACCCCTGTAGTAACGCCCTGCGATGACCTGTCAGAAAGTCCCAGCAGCCAGAGCGTTCCTCCTATGCAGTACTCCGTCCCAGTGTCAGAACACACAGATGAATGCAGCAACAGCGTCATGAAGGACAAACTAGACAGTCTGCTGGACAGCATCCCCAAGAAAGTCAGTGAGGTAACCAAAGGACACAGCAGAGATTCTGTCGGTCTGCCAGCTGTGGCTACTTATGTAGTTTACCACCACCAGAGGGTGCATGTGAGAGTGAATGAATAATGGGTCACTAATCTGAAGTGCTTTAGGTAGCCAAAACAGCGCTATATAAATCCAATCCATTATTCATTATTATTGTAAACCACCCAGTCTGTAAATAGATTGAAAGTAGAAATACTGGTGATTAAATGGACACAATAAAAAAAACATATGCTTCAATTGGATTATTAGACAGTGTGAATGGTTTCAGTGTGGATTCAGTATGTAAATAGGGAACACTTCTGCTCTAAAGTAATGTTTGCATTCTTCTGCCTGCTTTCAGAGCCCTGTCCAAGGTGCTATCCCCACCAATCTTCCCAACACAGCAGTGGGTCTTCGGCCTCCTTATTCCCCCAGCCTTCCAACTCCATCACCACAGCTTCCCTCTGCTTTCTTCAATTCCTCCATCAATGAGATGGAGCCATACTCGCCGCTGGCTGGCTCCACCCAGGCGCAGGACGCACTGGGCGGCTTCTCTACTGGCACCACAGACGGAGAAGGAAAGGGAGGAATCATCACTGGAGGTCTAGATTCTTTGTCGGAGTACACCCTCCCTGGTGAGCAAAGCACTGAAAGCATGGATGATTTAAAAAAAAAAAAAAAAGCTGTGTAATTCCAATATTTTAATGAATGGTCTTGACATGAGACTGAAAATGTTAACATTTGTAAACAGTTCCTCCTTTATTTTTTATCTGTTTATGGTTTGTTCATTGAACTTGCTGCAAAACAAATTTCGAGTTGATTGAGTATCTTTGTTTACTCTTGCTTCATTACTACAACAGAGCTTTTGGACAGTTGGCTGAATCTTAAGATGTGTGGCAGCGATAGACTGTGTGACTCAGTAGTATTACAATATGATGTCTAACATCACTGTCCTGGTTTTTCTTTATCTTCAGGGGGACGAGTGTGTCACAGCTTTATTCCTGGAATGCGGAACCACAATGCTGCCCATGCAGTGAGTAATAATCTGACATGGAGTTTATTATATTATTACCTTGACCCTCAAAAGAGAGGCCTTGAGCGTTCTGATCCCCAGTTGTGTAATGTGCTACAACAAGATCTTACTAGTGGAAATGTTGTGTTGTTTACACTCATTCCATAGTTTTCAAGGTCCAGGAATTTATTTTAGATGTAGAAATGTGTAAACTCCTTTTTGGAGAGGTTTATTAACAAGCCTCTGTTTGGGCTAATTCACAGTTGTTAAATAAATAAAACCCAGAAAAATATCTCCAATTTAACTTTTACATTGAATGTCATGTCTGTCTTTTAGATGTATGTCCATAAATGCCGAGTGTGAGTTACATAGGCCTAATCAATTTACATTACTCGTTCACCTCAAAACAAAGAAAACTTTACAATAATCTCACATAATCATGTATTCCATATGTGTGTAATCATATCAGAGGATTTTAGACAAGTCCAATGGGTTCATAAACCCAGAAACATGGAGGGAAACGCCTAGATTACTTGGCTAAGTAAAAAAAAAAAAAAAAAAAAAAAAATCAGAGTTATTTTAAAGGCTTCATACCCATCTCGGACCTCATCTTTAAAATGACAGCTTTCCAGTTGTCATACTTTAGTAGACTTTTAATATGTTTGTAAGGACATCTAATACTACAGAAAACAGCGGTGAAACCTTTTGTTAGATTTTTGTTTTGGGTTGGGCAGTTTTTTTGTCATATATGCACCAGTCTAGAATATCATGGAGAGGAAGAACTGATTCAATTTTGAATTTACCATTTTTAGATTACCCACAATGAGCTGTTCAAAAGTTCAGATAGATAAAGATGAACACTCTTTTGTTCATATCTCTGGAATTATTTGTCTGATTGACTTAAAATCAAGTGCAAATGGAAGTTCATTATCCGGGGATCCCTCACATCATGACCTCATCACTGTCTCGTTCAAAATTTTGCCCTGCCATCTCCCCTGGCACCAGATATCCTTCATGTTAATGTGATAACTTGGAAGTAGAGCCCAGCTGATTAATGGGGCAAGTCTTATATCAGAACACTTTCATGTTTTCATATCAAGGAATATCAGGGAGAGGAAGAACTGATTACATTTTGGATGATTTCCCATGTGTAGATTGCCCACAAGGCTGTGCTCAAAAGTTTATAATCACTAAACATTCTTTTATTTTTGGAAGTATTTGTGATTTACTTCAAATCAAGTGCAAATGAAAGATCATGACCTGGGGATGCCTCATGTCATGAAATCATAGTTATCTAGTTCAAAATGTTGCCTGGCTGGCTCTGCCACTCCCAGACATCCTTTGTTATCATGATAACTTGAAAGATGTTTTGTTAAAAATTCCATGTTTTTCATATCAATGAATATCATGAAGAGAAGAACCGATTTGTTTTTGGATAATTTTCCATTTCTAGATTGTCTACAAGGTGGTGCTCAAAAGTTTAAAATCACTAAACACTCTTGTTACTTTGGAACAATTAGTCTGATTGACTTCAAATCAAGTCCAATTGTGACTTAGGGATGATTCACATTATGTCATTAATGATTGGGGGCATTCATGGCTATCATTTCCAATAGCATAAACCTAGTTTATTTAGCCTATTGTGGCTTTTGTGTACTTTTTGTTTTTAACAACTTTCTTCTTTTTTTCCTTCCTAATCAGAATGGTCCAGCAGGAACCAACCTGTCACTCCTCTCCAGAAATCCTCTGGCACCCACACATGAGTTTCGGCAAGCCTGTCATGCCTGTTACAGCCGAATAGGTTGGTTTAAAGCACCCACAAATTAATCAGAAGCTTTGTTTCCATATAACTATCAACCAAATTTGAAATAAACTTTTGAAATGATGCAAAAAAGGATAAAGTGAATTAGACACATGGTATCATGAACAAAAAGCAGAAGAAACAAATGAGACTATTCATCCTGACCATCTACAAAGAGGAAAATAGAGATTTGTTTTCAACTGGGGAAACGGAGGCTCATTCTTTTTTAGAAACAAAAGTGACATTACTTGAATGGTTGATATGTTGGAAAAATATTCAGTAAATGTTCTATCTTCAGGCTGTTACTGCAATAATAATTTGTGCTTATTATAATGTGAATTTTTTCCAAATGCGCTTAAAACATTGAAAGAGGCAGTAACATTTCCTTAGCAATTCTTTGTTTTCGTATTAAACTGATGTGGTGTTACCATCCTTCTGTGTGCTATCCATGTTTTCTGCATGTAATTAAATTATTTTTTTAATGTAATTTCAAGTCTTCCTAGCTGAAACCAGAACTTCAGTTTTTGACTTTGCCAACAAAGTGCTTTTTTTTTTTTTCCTTTACAGGCCCACGAGTGATGGATTACAAATACCAGCCAGAGGCAGCACACCGCTGCAAGAGGGATGTGCTGCTGTGTCGCCTCAAAAACACAGATGATCCCACCTGGAAGAGGATCCGGCCTCGACCTGCACGGAACAACTTTCTTGGAGCATTTGTGCTCTGTAAAGGTATAAATCTACTTACAAGCAGCGTGCTTAGTGGTTACAGTTCTTAAACACCTGCCAACATCTAGATGTAATTTTTTGTTATCCCACAGAGGTGCAGGAGCGTCAGGAGTGTCAGTATGGGGAGAACTGCACGTTTGCCTACTGTCAGGAGGAAATTGATGTATGGACCCAAGAGAGGAAAGGTGCACTGAGCCGAGAACTCCTGTTTGATCCACTGGGCAGCACAGAGAGACGTGCCCTCAGTGTCACCAGGCTGCTGCAGCTCCACATGGGCATGTTCATGTTCCTCTGTGAGGTAAGTCTGTACACGAAACAAATTTGAAAAATCAGTTTTGGTTGTGAAAACTGTAGTTTGCTCCATTTCATCAACATCTCATTTCTGTGTGAACAGGAATGTTTTGACAGTAAACCCCGCATTATCAGCAAACGCAGCAAAGAAAATTTAGCTGTCTGCTCAAACCTTACAGCTCGACACCCCTTTGACGATAACAAGTAGGTGATTCTCTTTACGGACCATTGTCCATACATTTTGTTTGGTTTATTATCTTTTCTGAGGACATGGTTTAACTACTTGTAATGACAATGAAGTATTCTTTGTCTTTTTCCAACATTATCAGAAGGCAATTGGTAGAATGTCATAACTGTGGACTCTTGGCGAATCTATATGCTCACAAAATCGCCTTTTACTTCTCATTAAGTTGAGTTATTTGTTTATTTTTTCTAGGTGCCTGGTGCATGTGGTCAGGTCAGCCAATGTGCGCTATAGTAAAGTGCGCTCTTTGCACCCACTCTGCCAGTTTGATGTTTGCCGTCATGAAGTTCGCTATGGCTGCCAGCGTGAGGACAGTTGTTCTTTTGCACACTCTGTCATAGAGCTGAAATGCTGGGTGCTGCAGCAGGACACTGGTGGGTCAAACACATGTAAAAAATATCTTTATTTGACATATAATAACTTATTTGGTCACCAAAAAGTTACAATGAAGATTTTTATAATTGATCATTCTGATATGACGATCAGCAGTTGACTATTAATCACATTCACATAGACTGTAGTAAAATAAGATGCGTAATCTTTTCCCCCCCAGGTATCACTCATGAAGAGATGGTGCAAGAGTCTAAGAGACACTGGCAAAGGCTTGAACAGAATGCCCAGAAACAGCAAAAGGTAAACCAGGCATGGCGCTGAAACTGTTAAAGGGCAGGATCCCTTAGTGGGACTGTCACTTCTGTCTGCAGTGATGGAAACTTGTGTCAATATATGAGCATGAGAAAGGCTCAATGTAGGATACACCACTTGGTCTTGATCACAGAATTTTACTTATCTATGTCACAATAGGTTGATTTCATATGACATCACATTGCTATATAGTCAGTGTGCAATTTTCAGATGGAGGGCAGGAAGTGAAGTAGCTTGACAAAAATGTCTGTTTTGTGTAGTTTACAGCTGTGCCAATCGTTCTGAGAGAAGGAAAGTACCATAGATTGCCATTCACAAAGGTGAGAAATGGAAAAATCTCACAGAAAAACTCTGTAAAAAGTGGATTTTAAATCTGCGTTAGTTTGCTAATGCCTGTGTCTGCAATGACCACTTCATTAAAGGTATGTTCCCAAGCTAACTTTTTTTGTGGATGTGCTATATATCATTAGGTTGTTGTTAAATGCTCATTTACACTGTTGTAATATGGTTTACCTGGCCGCATCAAGATGCGTTAGCGGCTAGCAACGACTAATGTAAACAAACGTGCCGTGCATCTTGACGTCGCATCTTTACAAATGAAACACTCGCCCTGACGAAGACCAAATGATAATTAGCGCTGAGCCTTTTGGTACCGAGGTTGTGGACCCACCCACTGACAAAAAAGTTCTATGACTCCAAACCTTTATACGCTTTCATCTGCTGCTGGTGTAGTAGGATGTCTGCAGGACCAGGTAGTTAGTAATATCAACAGCTTCGATTGTTGTCAAATCTTTGGGTTCTGTCGAAAACTCATTAATTTTCATAAGATACGGGTCACATCCAATAAATTTTTTAACTAACTGTATGTGTCTCTGCTTCGACACTGGATCTAAATCCGTACAATAAACTCTTCAATGGTTTCCTGCATAGCTGCATTCTCCGTGGTTACTTCCCACCCTCCAGCTGAAATCGCGACGTCGTCATAGTTGCGTGACTGAAATCTATCTATTCTAAGGTTTGATTAAAGTTATTGTTTCTTCATTTCTATCTGTTTTCAGCCCATCCACATCCCTCATCCAAGCAGCAGCTTACCCACAGGAGGAGTTGGGGGAATGGGTGGCACTGGTGGAGGAGTAGGAGACGGCCTTGGTGGGGGTGGTGTGGGCCCAGTGGGAGGGTTAGGAGCAGGAAGGGGCCGTCCCCTCAACCTCAAAATGAAGTTTGTGTGTGGCCAGTGTTGGAGAGAAGGGCAGGTCAACGAGCCTGACAAGAACCTCAAATACTGTACTGCCAAAGCAAGACACAGGTAACACCTGCTACACATGCATACCGCCTCCATCCACCATCTCCCATGAGTCAAACAGTCACTGACAGAACACTGACTTTCAATGTAGTTAGAAAGTAGGCCATTGAAAAAAGTTTTTAAATGTGTTCTTCAAAGCTGACATGTCAGACTGGGTTAGGCCAACAAAGATTTATTTAATCTGCGTTTATTCAAATTATTAAAAAAAAAAATAAAAAAAAAATTTAGGTTCAAGATTCTCTAGGCCTCACAGTCGTAAACAAAAAATATTTGAAGTTTTGTTGAGGTAATTGAACTTTATCATACCTCCCCTGCCCTTGACACAGGGGTGGCTATGGTGGGAAATACCTCCACTGAAATCTAATTGGCTACACCAGGTCATGTCATTTCTGTTTAACTGATTTCTATGTCACTTATTTACCTGATTCTTTTCAAATTCTGCACATGCTATTTACATGTTTTTATTTTTATTTTTTTACTTTGAAAAGTTGTTGAAAAAATTAAAAGCTCTGACTCAAATTTAATCTCTTGGTGTCCAGGGTATCTTTGAGCTGGAGGGGAGAATTGTTGTGTGATCAGGCAGAGGTATTGGTAGGCTCTGCTTACCTAGTCACTTGTTAATGTAAACTTAAATGACACCCCAATTTATGATGAACAAGTATAATGCTAAGTATAGTTTGTAGCTGTAGAAGAGAGGGGAAACTTTCTTTGAACTCTTTGCTGCTAAAACATTAGCCTACTCCTGATTCCTGGGGGAGAGAAGAACTAGTTTATCATCCTTTTAGGTAATGAACTGAATTAAGTGAAAACCCTATTACCACATGCTTTAACTTCACTATTATGATTTTAAAGGTTACATTTCTTAAATTAGTGTTTGGTTTTAAAGTTGAATCTGTTTGAAATTTTGGTACAAAATAATTTAAAGTTAAAATAAAGCACTACATTTAAAAATGAATCTTCATCTCATGTTGAAGATTCATCAGTTTGTGAATGTATTCAGTATAATAAAGGCTAAATTGAACTAATTGTATATTGTACGGTTAGTGATGCTTGTTAAATCATCTTGTTTTAATCTCTATTATCCTCTCAGCTGGACAAAGGAGCGTCGTGTTCTTCTGGTGAAATCCTTTGAAAAGAAGAAGTGGGTTGTTGTTCGGCCTCTGCCATTCTCCCGCACCTATCCACAGCAATATGATGTGAGTTCTACTATTTTTTTATTATACATGGTCTTTTCACACCACCTAACTGGAATGAGTGTCTTACACAGCTTTGGTTTCAAGCAGATTTCTGTCCACACAGTTACTGTTCTCCCCCATTTTACAGTTTCTTTTTATCCCAGGTACTGTATTTGAATTTTTTTTTTCTTCGAAGTTTTCACTATTTTCTAGGTTCCATGGAGTGATTCTAGGCAGCAAAATATAAAGAACATTGAGGGAAAGTTCATGGAATAAAGAGTTGTGTATTTGCACCTACAATGTATTGATTTCACCAAAAACTCTTAGATTTAATAAAACGTTAACTTGTATACCTACTAGAATGTTGAAACATGGGATGCTACCATATGACACACATTGCATGTTGATTAGCTTTATGCATGTAACTCAAAAGAAGTTTCAATGCACAGTCCTCCAAAAAACTTGTGCTGCTGCCGCCACATTACAGGTGCCACCATCATCAGAAGTTACAGTACAGACAAAATGCAAGCACATACATAGACATATGAGACACCATACATGCATAATAACATAACAGTACGTGCTGGAGCTTTTTTAGTGGATTTTGTGAGGGGAGGGGGTATGATTAATCGAATAACAATTGCATTATAATACTGTGCAATTATTGAAATGCATAAAAGACTGTGATTTAAAGGTAGGGTAGGAGATCTTGGACAACAGTTCCTGCAGCTATATTTTGAAAGTACACAAACCCATGCCTCTTCGTCAGCCTACCCCTCAAAACCACGCCTTCAAAAATACATCAACCCGCATGTTGTCTGGAGATTCACAAGAACGCAGCGTCAATTATCCTAAATAACAAAACAATAAGCAACATTTATCGGTTTGTGTCACATGAAGCTTAGCTAACAAAAGCTTTCGAAACATGAAATAAACACCATGGGAAAACTAACGGATAAGATCAATAGCTTATGCTGTTAACACCACCAGTTCACACACAGTGTTGGTAACTTAACAAAACCTGCGGGAACATTATGTTTGGTCAATATCTGCAGTTTTCTCACTGACGAGGTGAATATGATACCCATATCCGATTAGTATGTTGAAATATTATGTAATCATAACAGTATCATCTTACCTATCGAGTAGAAACATGGCCACCTTAGAATGGAGCCTCATAATATGGGACATTACACAGTTGTTAGACATCTCCATCCTCTTCTGATTCAGGGTCAAAAATATAAGGTATCTCTGAGGACAGGTTACTGTGTTAGAAATTTTCAGTAAGCAGAGGCAGAATGAATCTTCTATTACAATCAGTCAAAGGGCTGGAGTTTTTTGGCCTATTCATGAGGAAGAGCAGAAAAACCTGACGTTGTGTCCTACCTACCCACGCTTTCTGCACAGCTCAAACAGGAGCAAAAGGGTGTTTTTCACACAGAACTGATACACAGTGTATTTATTCAATTATAGTACCGATCATCATAAAAATAATGAAATACTGATGGGAGGTGCTTTTAGATGCAAGATTTTAGTCACTGTACAAAACTGTTGAAACTCTTTAACCCTAGATTTCTTTGTGTTTTATTCAGATGTGTGTCCATGTGATGAAGCAGAAGAAGTGCCATTATATTGGTAACTGCTCATTTGCTCACAGTCTGGAGGAGAGGGACGTGTGGACGTACATGAAGAACAACAGCTGTAAGCTCCACACCTGTTGCTGTTATTTTTAGATGTGTTGTCTAAAATATCAATTCAGAAAAAATAAACAACTTGTTTGTTATATTTCGTTTTGTCATCTGAACCCGCTTCTCACTTATTTATACATGCTAATAATGCGTTCTTATATATATATATATATATATATATATATATATATATATATATATATGTGTGTGTGTGTGTGTGTGTATATATATGTATATATATATATATATATATATATATATATATATATATATATATATATATATATATATATATATATATATATATATATATATATATATATATATATGTGTGTGTGTGTATGTTTATATATGAGCATATGCTAATAATTCTCTCTATTCCTGTGTACGGGACCTGATCAGTACATTTGTCCACTTTGTGCACTTGTGCATTGATAGGTGTTTTCTGTTGTGCATTCAACTATCACTCAGGTTTTAAATTCTTCTTCTTGCAGTAAGAGACATGCAACAGATGTATGAACTATGGCTGCAGCTCACTAATCAGGGTAGACGTACAGATAACCCTGCTGTGACTCCGCCCCCAGAAGACAAACAAGTCACCATAACAGCAGACTACACAGAAAACATGGTGAGTGGTAATGCAGACAACAAAGACACAGTTTGAGTCAGGACTTCTTGAACTGGTCGATAAATACATATGATCCAACTAAGCAAACTTTTGAACTTTACCAATTTTGATTCTGTGTATCATGTATGATTACATGTTTCTAATGGTTGAGTGCTCAAAGGAGATTAACTATGAAGTGTTACATGAACATTGTATATTGTCATTTGTATGTTGGCTATATAAAGCCTGGACTTCACTGTTGGTGCATTTCTCTGTTTTTAAAGGTTATTTACATTGCTGTTTTACTATTTAGTAAAATATTTTTTTTTACATGGTAGTTTTTGGTGTAGAGTCCCACACACATTTGCATATGAACCAATTGTCATACACCAAGTCACTTTCAGTTCCCTTTGTGCCGTCAAAGTACTTACACTGAAACGGGAGAAAACAAAGACTTTTAAAACTGCTTATAAATAAATATAAAAATTTCGTGCAAATGCAAACAAAAGGCAGTACTTTCTCTAACAGTCTATAGAAAGCCTCCAACAGTGTGACAGTGCGTTTTAGCTCCAATTTTATTTAAAATTCAATTAAAACCGATAGTATCTTATTTACAGAGCTGTCACGGCACTAAGTATAGTCAACTACTTCAATATACTTTACCATTTCAAGTGTTAAGTCTGCCATCGACTGCTGTGTTACACATTCTTAAGACAGTGGCTGTACTACTTCAATTTAGTTAGTTTAGGTGAAGAGAGTGATCCAGTCGGAATCCTAATAACGTTCAACTCATGCACATGAAACTTTTTATTTTAAACGATAAAGATTTATGTAGAATGCTCAATCAATGGAACATCATGATTTGTTTAGCGAAAGATATTTTATGTCCTGACAACAAACTAAATCTTAATTATCTGTCCTATATTTTACTAGTTGGACAACCCCCCCCCCCCCCCAACCCCAAAAAAAGAACTCACAACATGCATTGCCCTTGTTGTTTTTGTAAGATAATATCACAGTTTTGACCTCTTCATGGTTGTTGCTGTTGTAACTATATGCTGTGTTTCTACTACGTGGAACTGACTTGACTCGGGCACCTTGTACTATTCCTGGAGACCATTTCCATTACAGGGTACTACCAACTTTAGAGTACCTGGACATCATAACACTGTGTGTAATGTCAATGATGTCTGCCCAGATTTGCTAATAAACTCACTCATTGGGTGTTGCCCCATCAAGCTCATGTTGAATCTTTTCATCAACCATCAAGGACAGAAATTTCTAAACCTCCTTGACCGACCACTGTGTTGTTGTGCAGGCTGTTAACATAGAGTAACCTACCAGCATATTTAGTGTAAATTTCCCTCAAAAATGTTTTAAATGTAATTGTATTGTATGCATTCAGGACGCAGAAATAACTCTCTGACCTATCAGTGGTCTGTTTTATTTTATTTTAGTATCTCTTTATCCTTTTTGGAACCTCAGGGGAGCAAGTACTAGAAACGTAGTACTGGGTACGAGGTGGTTTTATGTTATGGAAATGGAAAATGGTTGAGTTGAGTGAAGCTGGGTACCATGTAGTGGAAATGCAGCATTTGCTATACATACAGTACCAACTCTTGACTATAGAGGGTCATGCTCTTGCACCAATCTCAAGCTTACCTTTAATTCTTATGACTAAATTATGTTGGTGGTGTTAGTACCTAGTTTTCTGTTTTGAGGACATGCTACATGAAGGCACGTATTGATTCCTGGTCCTACTAGACAACTGTGTTATATCAGAAAGTAGATGATACCGGAGTTGGTGTGTGTGATTTCAGGGAGGCAGACGGTTGTCAGATGGAGACGACCTCTGAGTGTTGACGTGACCAGAAGCAGCCAATAGCTGCTGCGCTGCAAACAAAGAGAAGGAAACGGACCTGTGACACCAGCTACAACCCAGTCTGTCAAACTGCAGAGTCGGGCCTTCTCTAGCATTGAGCCAGCAGTGTGAGACACAGATAGATACACAACAGAACTGTTGACCCACCGTCATTCACACACATTAAAACAAACACATCTACACAACACATTAACACTCAAACCACAGGCACCAGTTCAGACAAAAGAAGCTTTCTTTCTGATTCTACAGGACATGGCTATGACTTTCAGTAAAATGCTATACTGCAGTGACATTCAGCACCTTTAGAAATCCCCTCTTGGCATGAAAAACTCGACAAATAATTCGTGCTCTTTGGACTGAGTGCGTGTCCAGCTGAGACCTCTTTAATATTTGCAGCACTGAAACATATTGTAGGTGGGTGCGCTGGTCGCAGGTCTCATTTATTCTTGGCAGTAATTTGAAACTCAGCTGAAGCACTGCGCTCTTAAACTAAAAGTAGATGTTTTAACTCTGGGGTGCTAAAAAAAAAAAAAAAAAAAAGCCAAGCCCTCAGTGCTGCGGATAGATAATGAGACTGGAGAAACTACAAAGTGTTGTGGAAAAAATGTTTTTGGTGGACAAGGAAATCCTCATTGAACTGCATAACAACCAAATTGTACTCTCGTTTCATCATGGACATAAAGTAAGAGGGTCAAATTAACATTCTGGAGATTGATGATTTAGAACGTAATGTTTCTTTTCTTAGGGGAGTTGTACTTCCTTATTATATTTTCTGCCATATTGGTAGAACACTATGAATGTAATGCCTACACAGGCCTTTAAAATGAGAGGGTCAGTCATTTAAAGCATTGCTGTGGTTGTGGAATGAATGTAAGAATGCTTACATGCCCTAAACCAAACTTGAGTAATATAGTTTTACTCTCCCATGTCGTCACTGGTATAATAATAATAGTAATAATAATAATAATGATAATAATAAGGCCCCTTGATAGTTGGTTAGGTGATCATTCCAACTGTTGCTTGGAAGATATACACACACACACACACACACACGCGCACACACACTGATCTTGTAGTTTCTGTCAGATTGTGTCCATGTACATCAGTGCATACAAGAACTAATCGGCTCTGGCTGGAGTACACAAGGCAAACGGTTCACAGTAATGTTACCGCTGTTGCCAAAGCAACTGTGGGTCCATTCACCATCACATATATAAAAACATGCAGCTGGCACAGATGTGAAATGAGTGTCGGAGACATCTAGGGAAGTGACTGCATCACTCAGTCCTGACTAGACCTGTTTGCAACAGTAGACCAGTGCAGACTGCAGATACCCAGTAAAAAAAAAAAAAGTAAAGATGACCTCACTTAGACTGAAGCATGGTGAACGTAGAATAAACTGCATATGATTTCAATTGTAAATGACAGAATTGTAATAAATTAAAGAGGAAAAAGAGTCCAGATAAATATTAATCTTAAAGAGGGAAGATCTAGAATTAACTAAATGAGAAGATTGATGGATCATTAAGAATATATTTTTCTATCATTATTGATCAGAATAGTTAAGATAACTTGACTGTAAAGGGCAGGTTGCCACGTCTTCAGTTCAACTGGGCTCATTATTTCACTGAACACCAGTCATGTTTCCGTAGCCTTCTAATAGAAAACTGTGTTCCTCATATGCACCCTGACATGATCCCAGCAGTTTGTTATAAACTCAAAGATTTTCATTCTGGGAAACCTGCTAGTTTGAGACTGGGAGGGAGTTCACACCATATATTGTGCCTATTAAATAACACATCCACATGTGATATGAACACACATGCAAAAATAAAAATACACATGCACGCATGCACACACACACACACACACAGGAAGGCAGGATATCTGTTGCCATCTAATTCCAGCCTTTATAGTGGACTAAGACATAGAGGGATGTCTATATTCCAATACATATACACACATATTATACATATTTACAACTAATGGTATACTAATAATAATTGATAACTTAGCGGTTAAGCTTAATAAATATATATATAACCTGAAAAAGCTGTATTGCTGTATTACATAGAAAAACACCTTGTTATTGAAGTATTGCTATATGACATGTATCGCTGATCTAGGTGACTATAGTGATTTTTTTTTTTTTTTTTCGTTATAATGATTCTTTTTTTCTCCTGTGGGCTTTCTTCCAGACAGGGGTGCAGCAGAGGTTGATTTGAGTGTGGTTTTAAGCTGAATATTATGGACTGGATTACCATAACCTGAGGGTAGAAGCATAGGCTGACTTACCTGAGAGAATGGATTTTTTTTGGTTTGCTTTTTATGTAAGTTTATACAGATTAAAAATATGGAACTTTTAATTTTCTGTAATATTCTATATTCATAGTGGCATCTGATGGGTACATAAAATATCTTCTGTGTCTTAAGAAGAAATGTTTTAAATATTGATATAGAAAAAAAAAAAAAATATATATATATATCCCATGTGTTAAAAAAAAAAAAAAAACAACTCCCAATAGCCACTTCATCTTCAAGGTCCAATTTGGAATCAAATGCAAAAATTATTCTTTCATAAGTATAATTGATGAGAATGAGAATTATGTTTTGGTTTATTAGAATGATTAATTTATGTCACAGGTAGCAGAGTAAACCGCATTTCCATTTTTTTTAAATTTTTTTTACTGTTAAGCGAGTGGCATCCTAGTTTTTCAGGGGATTTAGGTACTGTCTGAGTGACCAGTTTCCTTCCATTTATGGTCGACTTTGTGGGTCCTTCTACAAGAAAATATTGTGTTTTTCAATGTAATTTAGGGCCATTACTACTACCACTACCATAAAAACATTTGGAAATGTGAGAGGCAGTAATTAAACAACTTCCAGATTAAAACCTAATGTTGCTACAGAAGGACACTGGGAATCAACTGAATCTAGGAAAACGTCATGAGATGGTAGTAAATGGTTTCAGTGCTCATCATTAATTTTTTTGGTTTGTTGTTGCATATAAGCCTAAAAATTGTTGGAAATGCTCTCTATTACTGTGACTTCTTATGTTTGAGTGTCGACCACAGTTAATATCCCAGAACAGACAAAACAAATGGGGGGTGGACTTGTATGTTTGTTTTGTCAGTAACCCTTTTCAAATGAGACGAATATTCAGTCTGTTGCAAACCGTAACCTCACTATTAGATGACAGTAAATATGAAATAAATGTCAAAAACCTTTGAAAACTAGCCTGGATGCCTGAACAGGTTAGGAAAAACAGATTTCAGGACATTTCAGCTTGTCCCTCTGCTTTGTCAAGTGGACATAATGAAAATCAACCCTTGTCTGGAACAGCCCAGGTATTAGCTTCTTTGAGGGATCGTATTACTACTTCTCCTAGTATTATGATGAATATAATGACGATAATGATTGCTATCTATTGACTATTTCTATTTCTCTTCTATATGCTATTGATATATGTACGTTAATTGCAATGTATAACTCTTTCTTTATATATGTATCCATGTATGAATATAATAATTAACTTTAAAAAATATGCCTCTGTGTATGCGACAGTGGGCGGCTCTGTCAGGGCAGTAAACACCTGTGCATTGTAATTGTGTCACCTGATCTCTGTTTGTCAGGTCTCAGCATTGTTGACACGCTTTGCCAGAGGAACAACGGCAATAGCTTGAAATATACATTTACTGGAGTGTGAGTGGATCGTTGTGGCAGAGCTGAATATTTTCTACCTGCACTGGATTCACTAGAAGAGGACAGAGCTGAAAACCAAAACATACACAGAGGCTTATATACTCCCGTATAGCGCCTTATTCGATATACTACACCTATAAGATGATACATACCCTTATTGTATAATCCTGCTTACTATATACAGTATATGATACCTGATACCTATTATAATACTTAGACACCCATATAAGGTAATTTAGATAAGAGATGGTGAAGCTGTTTTTTTCCTTTGGCTGTGAAGAATTTGCTGTGGTCAGTAGTAATGTGTTCCCTTTTTTTTTGTAATGGCTGGAATATAGGAGCTACACACTCAAATACTCTTTTTTTTCAGTCTTAACTGAAAGGAGCTGAATAAAGTACATAGATATCCTTTAAATTAAAAAAAAAGAAATGGCGAACATGACTTGTGTTCTATAAATGCAACAATGATGAAATGCTGCTTTTAAGAACGATCTGAAAACATAGAGTATTTAAGTGGAACGCTCCTCCTATTGTAGATCAGCCAGAGTTAGTGAGGTAACTGACCCACACAGAAAAACAAGAAAACAGTTGATGCCTGTATTGCATGTTTTGTGGGTGTGCTCTTAAAAGCAGTGGGATCATGACTCAAACATACAGGAAGTGGTAGGTTTTAGGGCCGCCTCAAACATGTGCGTTTCTATTACAGTTACTCATAACAGCCCTGTTAAAGTAATGCGGTGCGCTTTGGCACTAACCCTCACAGCGGTTCAACAGGGAACGCCGTGTTCTAGTCACATCCATCACAAGAGAGGAACTGAAGTTAAATAAAATGCAGCCATGAAGACAGATGTACAGTAACATGATAGAAAAACATGAGTTTCCAGGTGAAAGTCAATTTGTGTTTGTGCTCTCTGCATTAGTTTTCTGTCTTTTTCCACTTTTCAGCTCCTCACACCTACTTGTTTTTTTTTTTTTTTTTTTTCCTTCATCCTTGTCGTCATGATTTATGTGCTTTGTGTTGTATCCTTTAACATGAAGACAATCTAATAAAAATGACATCACTAATTCTACATTGCACATCTTGACTTTTGACCTCAACTGAATGAATTTTCACCAGGTTCCTCAAAACTAGCTGAAGAAAAATCTGCTTGTTGTGATGATAATAATGCATTCTGTCTTTAAAATGACATTTGTGACATGTAAGGGTTCTCTTTGTTTTGTAATGGTGGCCTCTGTGTTTTAGTAAAAGTCACAATTATTCGTGGCTTTTACAGACTAGTGAAATTACAGTGCAGTTGTATTCATATGATGCTTTGTCCCCTTACTGGTAATGTTTGTGTCATGTGATCCCCAGCACCAAAACGCACACCTACACAGCTGCAAAAAAAAAAAAAAAAAAAAAAAAATCTAATGAATTTGTTTATTTCAGTCGGATAAAATATGATTGGTTATGCAAAATGTTTTCCAACACAGTGGATGTAGAAACCAGGGTTGTGAGAAGGTGGAAAAAACAAAGCCTCTTTTTGTACTGTATTTTTACATTCTGTTTTGTTTTATCTTCCTGACTTTGTTTTCTCATTTCTTCTCCCTGGTTGGAAGTTCATGATAACACAAGTGGACCAAATCTCTTGAAAGCAATTAATAAAGAGATTCTTTTAGAAAAAGATTGTCTGCAGTTTGTTTTTATAAGCAAGCAAATGACATCAGTGAAGCAGCCTTGCCTGGGTTATATATTAAATACATCTTTGCCCTAGATCAGGGGTCTCAAACTCATTTTCTTCAGGGGCCACATTCAGCCCGATTTGATCTCAAATGGGTCGGACCGGGACAAAGAAAACACACGGTAATAAACTACAGTATAAATAATGACAACTCCACATTTTTGTCATTGTTTTAGTGCAAAACAAAAAACAAAAAGACCCCACTAAATTAAGAATATACTTTTATAAATTATCCAAATATTAAAAAAAAGGTTACATTTCAGAAGGAAAATAAATATTTAGCCTCAACTTGTCATTGGTCCATGTGTTTTATTGTGGATCACTTCTACAAAGACACTAAACTTTTAGTAACGGAAGCAGAAAATGGTTCAAATTGTGTCTACTTTTCTGTAGATATTTCAGGTTATACACATTTTATTGTAACGGGATACTTTGTAAAAGTAAATATTTTTGTAATTTAATATTTTTCTGCAGTCAAACAATGAGACAAATTGGAAGTTGTCATCATTTATAGGGAAAGAAAAAACTGAGAAGAAAACATGGAGTCATTTAATAGGTTATTATGCTCCCCATCCCTCGGACCGCATTGGAACTGTTGGCAGGCCGCATTTGGCTCCTGGGCTGCATGTTTGAAACCCCTGCCCTAGATGAACTTCATGTATAATTAATAATGTAAATTTCCAATATTTATCTGAATCTATTTATGATGAAAATAACTGCTTCAGGTTTCAGCCTTTGCTACAGCTGCAAAATTAAAATTGTTTGTAATACATATCAGCCTATGGAACTATAATTATATAATTAACTATAATACAACTTTTTGTGGGGAGGCATGGTGGTGCAGTGGTTAACACTCGTGCACAGCGAGAAGGACCCTAGTTCGAATCCCACACCAGACCTTTCTGTGTGGAGTTTGCATATTCTCCACATGGGTTTTCGCCGGGTACTCTGCTTTCCTCCCACCATTCAAACACATGCACTGATAGGTTAATTCGTTAATCTAAATTGTCCTTAGGTGTGAATGTGAAAGTGATTGTCTACATATGTTCAGCCCTGAGATGAACTGGCGTCTCATACAGGGTGTACCCCCGCCTTCGCCCATTGTAGCTGGATTAGGCCCCCAGTGACCCCCGCGACCCGAGTGAGGATGAAGCGGGTTCAGATGACGAGACAACTTTTTGCAGATGATGTGGTCCTCTTAGCTTCATCGAGCAGTGACCTCCAGCTCTCATTGGAGCTGTTCGCAACCGAGTGTGAAGCAGCTGGGGTGAAGATCAGCACCTATGAGTCTGAAGCCATGGTTTCCAGACAGAAAAGGGTAGAGTGCCCTCTCCAGGTCTGTGGGAAGGTCCTGCCTCAGGTGGAGGAGTTTAAGTAACTCTGGATCTTAATCACCAGTGACGGAAGGATGTAGCGGGAGGTCGACAGGTGGACTGGGGGCAGCATCCACAGGAATGCGGGTGTTAAACCAATCCGTTGTGGTGAAGAAGGAGCTACGCCAGAAAGTGAAGCTCTCGATATATATATATATATATATATATATATATATATATATATATATATATATATATATATATATATATATATATATATATACTAGTTGATCTACGTTCTGACCCTCACCTACGGGCGTGAGAATGAGATCACAGTTACACGCAGCCGAAATTAGTTTCCTTCGCAGGGTGGCCGCCCGCTGCTCCTCCATGTCCAGAGGAGTCAGCTGAGGTGGCTCCAACATCTAGTGAGGATGCCTCGTCCCTGGAGAGGTGTCCAGGCATGTCCATCTGGAAGGAGACCTCGAGGCCGACCCAGGACACGCTGGAGGGATTATATCTCTCGGCTCACCTGGGAACGCCTCGGGATTCTCCTGGAAGAGCTGGTGGAAGTAGGTGGGCTGAGGGAAGTCTGGGCTGCGGAAGAAGATGAGTATGAGTAACTATAATTACAGACACCTGAAGTTTAAAGGTCTACATTTTTAGTTATATAATTACAGAAAGTAAAATAATGTCTGATAGTTTATATTTAGTGACAATAAAGAGAGGAGGGATTGTGTAAAGCATGCCATGTTCTTGCATTTTTTATTATTTGTGACCTTGAATTAACTTTTATTAACCCTGTGAAGTCTGAACCATTAAATAATTGACATAAAATTACAGTTCGATAAAATTGGATAATTTTGGTCTTTCTGAACAAACCCAAACATGTTTTTGTTTTTCAAATATTGATTTCAATAATTTTCAATATTCTTTTAAGCAAACAAAACAATAACACAAACATGTTTAACAAATGGGTAATTTATTTTCAAAATGGTCAAAGTTCTTCCTTTCACACTGATAATTTTGTAGTGTCACTGGAAAGGCTTCTGAACAAGTACCAATTTAAATTAATCAAATGGTTCCTTGTAATTCATTACAATTAATCATGATCAACACACTTTGTCGGTCAACGGTTCTGTTTTGTTTTTGTGCTCAAATTTCCCACAAAATACACTAAGAAACCCAAAAAATGCAAAGAAAAAATATACATAGCATGCTAAAATTCACAACAAAATAAACTGTCACAAAAAAGCAATGAAAAATCCAAAACGTATTCAAAGCTATTCTAAAATACAGACAAAAATACCCAAAAATGTAGTAAAATATCCAAAATGTATGCATATATATATATATATATATATATGTGTGTGTGTGTGTGTGTGTGTGTGTGTGTGTGTGTGTGTAATCAGCATGTTTCTTTAACAGTTGCAACAAAACAACTTGAAACAAAAAACTGTAAACAACTTCCATTTAACTGTGTTAAATTTTTCATGAGATTGCAAATGCATTAATGCATCAATGTTGTCAGCCCTAATTATGTTATGTTTTAATATTATGTTTTATATGTTGACCTTTCCAAAGAAGTAAAGTGATGTACAAACATTTTTAACATGTATTATTAAAATGAAAAACAAATGAATTATTCTAATTAAACCATTAGCCTTAACAAACACCATTGTACTAAATATTGATAGAATAGTTAATAATGGAATTAGCAATGAAATATTAACCAGTATTTGTTAGTTAGTTTGTTTTTGTTTTATTTCGGACGTCTTTTGAATAATTAAACATGCACCATTGCTGTTCCTCACACATGGACATAACATGAGGGTTAATGGTGTCGGTTGTCAACGTTAAAGGAGACAATTTTTTTCCCCACACGTGTCATCAGTGGTTTTACAAAACTATGTTCCACGTGTATCTTTTACTGCTCTCAGTGACGTCTGCAGCCGAATCCAACCAGTTGTGGAAGGTGTCCTCCTTTAATAGTCCGTACATCACCTGTCATAGTGAATATATCAACTGTAACTAACAAAAGTGTGAGTAAATTTTTACTCAGCGCGTGCACCCACCCACACACACACACACACACACACACACAGGGATAAATAACGATAATAAAGTCAGAAATATATAGCCGTTACTTTTAAGAAAATGTACTTTTAATGTAGGATAATAATAATAATAATAATAATAATAATAATAATAATAATAATAATAATAATAATAATAATAATAATAATAATAATAATAATAATAATAATTTTTTATGAAAGTCGAGTGTGTTTACATGGTCCAAGTAGAGCTATAAAAGAACAGCACAATATCTACAGAAGAAGTCAGTGGCTTTTCATCAGCTCATTAAACGATATTTTTTGCGTGTAGAACCCTACCTTAAGGTTCATCACGGTCTTTTCCTGAGACGGAGTGTATAACATCTGTTTTCACTCTGGTGAAACATGCCCAATATAGCAAAACTAACTTAACTTTGACCAAGTGTTTAGCAGCCAGTGTGAATAAAGGTAAATTGAGTCAACGATTATTAACTGAACTTTATGCTATATTTTTTTTTAAATCAAATAAATTAATCATATAAGTCTTTCTATATCGACAACAGCCTATAATAATATTGTGATATAGCTACTCTATACATAAGCTTTCTGTCACAAAATACTGTAATTATTATAAATAAAGGTTTTAAAACTCATTTCATAGTACCTCACACCCTGTCATAAGCAGGTACAGGGGTTTTCAGTCACTTATGTTTTGTTTTTTATTGGCTTCATTTTAATTGCATAACTGTGTCCTTTACGAAACACCATTTTCACCCTACGTGTCTGGATTGGCTGTCCACCACTTTGATTGATAGGCGGGTGTGTATCTTACAGCTCATTGGCTGTAATGTGACTGAATGGGCGTGGCTACGTTAAGTAACTCATGCACAGTTCTTAACCCATCATAGTTTTTTCCCAATCATTCAGGGCAACTGTGTACACCTGGATCTGTTTCACTTGGACTTTTCTTTGCCAGCTGCTAAGTAGTTCAGCTGCATTTTCTGACCCCTTGGTTAGTTAAAAGAATATTAAAAAAAAAAGATGACCTCAGAGATCCCAGAGATTTTCAAAGCTTTTCTGCAGCAGCATCCATTTGTTCTTCCAAACTACGATGACAGCGGTAAGAGACTACTGTCAAAGTAAACACTTGTGGTGTATTTATTGAAAGACTGAAATGTGACTCTTATTTAATCATGTACAATTGTTGCCTTTTAGAAACACTCTGTGTTGGTTGCACAATCACACAGTCAGCTGATATGGATGGAATGCATGTAAGGAGATGTGACTGTAACTTACAGTGGGAACATTTGTTTATGGGTCATAAGTAAAAACAAACAAACAAACAAAAAACAAAACTCCAGAAAGAAAATGTAAGGTAAAAGCATGCTATCTAAATATATTTATTTCAAGGTATTTAAATGGTTCAGATGTTTATAACAACTTGGGTGCAGTGTAAAGATGTGATTTCCCCCTAACATATAGCTATTTACAATGTTTTTTTTCTTTTCATGATAATATAAAGTGATGTGGGAAAAGTAGTAAAACTTGTTTAGACCATACAACCATGCACTTACACTGTTTGCACCTGCACATGAATGGAAAAAGAACCACATTGAAATTAGAAACACGTGCGGTGCCTTGAAATGACATGTATTTCTTGGATAATCAGGATTTAGGTTAATTTTCAAATAAAACATCTCATGGTTTAGTATAATATTACAGCATCTGTGATGTAAAAATGGCAGTAAAATATTCTGGAATGTTCAATTATGCACATGTTGTGTTCATGAGCAATAAGTTCTGCCTTCAATTTAGTGTCATTTTTAAAATAGTGGGTGCCCAGAAAAAAAAAAAAGAAGGATGAAACACTGGATTAAATGAGCTCCAATAGGATTTGTAACAATTACTTCAAAATGGTAAGTCGAGAACAGCCTACTTTATATGTTGTGCAACAACTTTGACTTTAGGGACAAACTAATAGCACAACACAGTGAAGTATGTGCAGTTTCCTTGTAGGAGATCTGACTTCTATCTTGTAATTTAATCTTAAATATTGCTTTAACTTCAGTATCATGGAAACAACAAACCTCTACTGCTTTGGTTTGTGTCAGAGGGACTGGATATGTTTATCACCATCATATGAAGGGAGTTTTTTAGTTACATTTCCTAAACCCAGAAGGGATTCAGAGAAATGCTAACATAGGATAGAAACTCCAAACAGGACGGATTTACAGTTAAAATGTGCCCAAAGAACCTGTATGTGTTTTCTGTGTTTGGTTATTTGAAAGAACCCAATACCAGCAACTGTAACATCTGCTGGCTTATGCTTCATCCTACTCCTTTTCAGACATGTCATTGTTATTATTATTATTATTATTGTTGTATTGATTATTGTTGCACTTTGCACATGTTCGAAATAAATCATTCAAATCAAATCAAATCTGTGCAGGTATGTTTATGTTTAGTAGCCATTTTTTCCTCAGCCATACAGTCGTCATACATGGCATCACTCATAAAAGTACAAACCAGTGAATCGGCATGTATATATATCAATTACATGGACTGTAAACTAATAATACTCTTAGTATTTTATGATGATCTCATTACTAATTGTGCTATTGTGTTCGTAGATAGTGGATGGAAACAGGACATACATAGAATTATATCTACTTATAAATTTACTGACTTCAATGTGTTTATCAAGTCAAAATTTAACAACATAATACATGCAATGGCGCAGATGGCCCAGACTACTGAGTGAGTATTAGTTCAGAACGTTTCCACTATTACTGCTTTCCAGGGGTGGACTGGGACAAAAAAAATCAGCCCAGGAATTTGAGCCTGACCAGCACACTCAAAACCACAGTTGTCTGGTCTGTCACTTATGAAACTAGTGCAGCATTTTTTTATTTATTTTTTTGGTCAAAATACAAAACAAAACGCAAGCACAAGGCAGTTAAGACACATTTTCACACATAATGAATATACTGCTTGACCGAAAAGGTTTAGGGCTGAAGCTGAAGCTTATTTAGCCCACAATTACCAATACCTCACTGCTATATGTTAAACAATAAAAAACTAACAAAACAACAAATAAAAAGCCACAATGCAAAAGTCAAACCCAGAAACAACTGTCCAAATAGAACACAACATTTAAGGGTTTTTTTTCACCTTCTCTACTTTCTTCTTTCATTTTCTCTTTCCCTCTCCCTCTCTCTTCCCTTCTTCTTACTTTTACTTCCTTTATCCTAGTTTCCCTTTTCATTTCATTTTTACTTATGCATACGCATAAATATACACATACACACACACACACACACACACATATATATATATATATATAAAGATAAACAGAAATAGATTACAGAAGAAACAAAAATAGTAAATTGATTAGTTAATCAATTAGTTAGTTAGTAGTAGTAATAATAATAAGACATTTTAGTTGTGAGTTCATATAATGTGTGTTGTAAAGTTTGTCATTTATTTATATATATATATATATATATATATATATATATATATATATATATATATATATATATATATTTTATTACAAAGGTACAAAGCAAGGTTAAAAAAACGCTCCTAAAAACAATTGAATCAATGTATAGGTTAGAAACAACTGCTAAGTTCTAATGTGGCTGCTGCACAACAAGCCCAAGGTCTAATATTGTATAAAAACTGTAATGGTTTGCTTTATTATAATTAGATACATGAAGAACAAATGTCAGTTTGTGACACCTAAGACAGTAAATTGGTTTGTCTATCCTGTTGTATCTTTAATTAAATACAGTGAGTGTACGATTAAAAATGTCATGTTTGTGAGTAAACTGAGAGTTTAAAGACCAGGCTCAAATTATAATTTTACTCCTTAATAGAAACTAATGAAAACAATAGCTGATATTTAACAGTATACACATGTACCAAAATGATAGTTAATATTAAATATAACCACAAACCATTGTTAAAATAACTTTAAGTTAACTGTCAAAGAAGGGAAGTAAACTCATCAACCCCTTAAACAATTCCTGATTGAGGAATGTGTTTATTAAAGACTATTATAAGTTTGACTCACAGTTGACAAGCTAAAGCTAATTTTATTTGTGTTTTGAGCCTGCATACTGTGTGTTTGTGTATTTCTGTATTTGCTGTATGCTTTCATCTGCCTGGCTTCACATTGATATTTGTGTGCAAACATGGTCTGATGAGCTTTGTACATTTATGATTCAATCACTAGATGGCTCTGTTTGCTTTGTGTGTTGAACCAGAAAATCAGATTAGAGTTGAGTAATATAGCTAATTCAACTGAGCAATGTGGTGGTGGTTTTGCTGCTGCTGATCTACCCTTTAAGAATTGTATTTTGTGATCATTGAGAAATGACATATCAGTCAACACTATGCTAATTTGTGCAATTTCCAACTATTATGATCCCAATTTCATAATCCACCATGTAAATTCTTAAAGTTTGTTGTGCTTGTGGAGAAACACTGCATGTGCATTGAGTGTTATTCATTGCTTTGTCGTGAAAATATGCCATTGTCATTATTCCCTTTAGGTATTAGTCAGAGCTGTTTTTGGCTTTGTGGGAGCCCTATGCAAGATGGTGTTCTAGGGCCACTATTTTTCCAAACTGCAATCGAACAATCTTAGATGATCTAAACACACAACAAATGATCACAACCAAAAACAAGCAAAACAGGCCATTGTCATGATAATCTATCATATTAAAATTAAACATCTCAAGCCAAGTCACTAAAGTGCAATCAGAAGATATATATATATATATATATATATATATATATATATATATATATATATATATATATATATATATATATATATATATATATATATATATATATATATATATATATATATATATATATATATATATATATATATATATATATATATATATATATATATATATATATATATATATATATATATATATGTGTATGTATATATATATATATATATATATATGTGTATGTATATATATATATATATATATATATATATATATATATATATATATATATATATATGTGTGTGTGTGTGTGTATAAAATGTGTGTGTGTGTTTACTATATGTAGTAAACACACACACACACACACACACATATATATATATATATATATATATATATATATATATATGTGTGTGTGTGTGTGTATAAAATGTGTGTGTGTGTTTACTATATGTAGTAAACAACAAACCTTACAACACACATTATACAAACTCAGAACTAAACTGTCTTATTATTATTATTACTACTAATAATAATAACAACAACAACTAACTAATTGATTGATTGACTAATCAAGTATGTGTATATATATATATGTGTGTGTGTGTGGTATATCTAATTTTTATATGTACTAACATAACTACTTCCCATTATAACTGTACAGATTAACATTCCAGTACATTCGTATATGACATTCAGCACTGGTACATGTTTGCACAAATAACGAATGGCAATACGTGTTAATTATCAATATTCCACAACCCTACAGAAATTAGCAGTATAGTGCCAGTTAGAGTACACTCCAAACAAGCTGAATAACTCCTAACAAATAAAACAGCCATACGCTTAAATTAACATATTACAATATTATTTATAGGAAACAGTACTTTTATACTTAACCCACCTGTAACACAAAAAACAGTTTTGTACTGTGAAATCACTTCACTCAGTATCATAGCTCAGTAACCACTGCTAATGCTATAATTTTAATGCGACTGTTTGTGCTGCAGTCTGTGCTCATGTGTCACCACTGCCACCTTCTGGTGAACACCAGCATAGCACAATAAACATATTACCGTCCAACACAACAGGTTTGGGATCAAATACCACAGCAACAATCAGAACTGTAAAACTAGAATAATTACATGTTAATTTTTTTTAGGTTTTGAAAAAAGTCTTGGGTGCCACATAAGCATTTAAAGAATATAGACAGTGATTCAGATTCTTCAGGATCCTTATGCAACTGCGTAGTCTGTGTATAGTAAGAAACAGCCTTGGTTTTAGTTATTCTGAGGTTATGTGATTGTGCACAATTCTTCCACAGCACTGTATTGGTCAACATTATGCTGCTGATTTGCTGGTAAATTTGATGTTTATTATTGGATTATAGGGTTTGTTTCCAGGGAAACCTTTTCCCTTCCAGTTCCTTTTCTTACCAGGCAGAGGAAATGGCATTGTGTGCTGATTAAATTTGTTGCCAGGTATCCTTGTAAGCCACAGTGGCATGTATCTGCTATGTGCTGTCAGAGCACATGTTGCTTCAGTCAAATGCAGTTAGCCATCACACCTTCTGATTCACACACAAGTCAAGTGCAAAATGAACAGCAGTGCAACATAAATTAATATTTAATTTGAGTGCATCATTCAGTGTATGTGGACTAAAGCATGGGTTATTTACAGAGTTGTGAGTTCCTGTAGATTTGTGTTGAATAGTGTGTGGTGACAAGTAGTTCAATTTCTTTGTTTATCTATTTGTCAGCAACTTTATGTTAAACACTACTGGACTGATTTCTATGACATTTTTCAGGAAAGGTGCAAGGTGGTCCAGAATAGATCCCATTACATTTTTGTGAATGTAGATCAAAGTCACAAAAATTTTATTTTTGCAATGAAATGGGGTAAATGTTTCTGAGGGCAGAGTTTGCTGTGTTTGGCACTACTTTTTTTGTAACCATTTACAGTTTTAGAAAGTAATGGCAAAACTATTAATGCAACTGTAATCGATTGCATTCACTCTGGAACATTGTGAGTAAAATGTTCATGATGGTGCTCAGATATAGGCTGCCATTTTTGGTCAAATGTTTATGTAGACTATTTTCTGTAATGTTTATTTCCACATTTGATTGTGTTGGTGGGTTTCATTTAAAATTGGTAGCATCCTAATCTTAATAAGTTACAATGAAAAACCTTGTTTAACTACAAAAGCACTCTGAGAGCACAGATCTCCGCCAAGGTAGACACCCCCCTCCTCCAGATCACCACCCAAATCTAATAATTTCCAGATCTCCCAATTATCAACCTACCCTGAAAATGTCATCAAAATCTGTCATGAAGTTTTTTAGTTATCTTGTACACAAACAAACAAACCAACGAACGCCAGCAAAACATAACGTCATTGCCGGAGATAATGAAATGTTAATAGTGATTATTAGAGCTTTACAACTAAACACATGGACTCAAGAGAACCTGTTTAAATACTTTAACTGCAACTGTATGCCATATATAACAGGATAATCACATTCACACATTAGACATCAAGATCAGCTGCTGCAAAAAGTGCATGAGAGATCCCAATAAATGTCTCCTAGGTCATCTTGCCATCCACCAGATGCACTAAAATAATGTTATGGATGTAAATGTTTAGCTTTAATAAGCATTAAAATAAGAGACGAGAATTGGGTACAGAAGAGGATTAGGGCAACTGGGAAGAAAAAAAGGTCCAATATTCTAAAAAAACTAAACAAAATGATCCAATACATTTTAAATTATTATTCTGAGAAAAAAAGTCAAAAATTTTTAAAAATAAATAAAATCAAGCTTATTCTACTGACATGTCCTGCTTACAAACTATTAAAAGAAAAAAGCATTTTTTCTTGAATGTGGAATACACGCGCACGTGTGTATATATATATATATATATATATATATATATATATATACATATATATATATATATATATATATATATATATATAGAGAGAGAGAGAGAGAGAGAGTTGTATGTTTAAAGTGTTGTCACAACTCAAGTGGGGGGTATCACATGACTCCGCAATAATAGGTACTGGAACTTAAACTCCGTGGTCATACGCCACCTCTTGTATGAACGATTTATGTGCTTCTGTGCTCTGCCTCACCGTTTCATTCTTCTGTGCACATGCAGACCATAGTGCGTCTAAAGTGGGCGGGGCTTATAGTTCAGCGTCGACTGCACGTGTTTCTACATGTGATTGTAGTGACATTTACACAACAGTTTAAATAAATGAATAAATAAACAAACAAACATTGCCAATCAGCCATTTCGTACGTCATTTACTTTTGTGGGATAATTTGTTTTCATAGAAAACATTTCATTGAAACTGCTATTAGAACTGCTTTACGTGCATTTCTCGGTTGATTGCACTGTATAATTATGCTAATTTCTCTGTGCGTGTGGAAAGAAAAAAATAGAATATAGTTAGAATAGCCCGAAACAATACGTACTAGTTGGATATAGGTCAGTCTGCAAAAAACTGTTTTTACCTGATGTCGCTCGTCACGTTTCTGCTTTATGTATTCGCTGAGATGTTACGTATCTCGGTCAACCAATGGGAACCGAGCAAGTTGAAAGAACATATCAGTTATTGGCTCCTCTTTGTACATCCCGCCCCTTTCTGAACAGTCTACCAATCAACACAAGGCGGGGGTCAGGTTTTCGCTGAGGAGGCGAGGTATTTTCTTTCCCTGCATCTGACGCCAGTCGTTTAGGTAATGTCAGAAGAAGTCGACCAAGTCTAGGAGCTAGAGGACGTGTATTGATACCGGTCATTTCTGGGCGTTAAAACGGGATTTTCTCGAGTGGAAATATTACAGACAACCTGAGACTCTTAGTGGACAGGAGAGTAAGAAAAAAAAACGCATCGCATTGTCAGTTTATTTTGTAACGACAACAGCGGCAAAATGTCACGGGAGCCCATTATTATCAAACTGAAGACCGTCGCGCAGGCACAGAGTTCATTTCCGGTTGTTTTGAAGAAAATCATGGAAATGCCTCCACCAAATATACTTGACGGTGACGATGGTGAGTCTAGCTTAAGTAATGTTTAGGTTAAAGCAATGCAGGTTAAAATAAGCGCAAGGTGGGAAATACAATAAAACCACGAGAAGACCAGGTGCAATTTAACGATTGAGGATGGCTATTTTATTTTATTTTATTTTATTTTATTTTATTTTATTTTATTTTATTTTATTTTATTTTATTTTATTTTATTTTATTTTATTTTATTTTATTTTATTTTATTTTATTTTATTTTATTTTTATTTTTATTTTTATTTTTATTTTTATTTTTATTTTTATTTTTTTTTTTTTTATTTTTTTTTTAGACATTGATACCAAAAGCCGCACTCTTCACTGTTGTGCATTGATAGTAACGTCCATACGTGGAGCCTGTTGTGTTGAACAACATGTTCCCAGGCCTCGTAAATAATGACCCATCTCACCATCACAGCCAGTGTGTTCTAGTTACACTATTGTTTTGTGTACTTCAATAGCTTTTCTGTCGCTTCACTGACTGAGATCAAGTCGTGAGTGGTCAATATTTGGCATAAATGTAACTCACGAAATCCTTAAAACTTAATGGGTGCAAATGTGAGGCAAAGACCTGCAAAAGGTACAATGTCCAAGAAAGAAGTTTAATGAACCATTTGTATTCATCTAAATGAAATAAAATCTAAGTGAAATACGTTTGATTCTTTTTTGGCCTTTTGTAATTAGCTACTTGTATGGAAAAATACTCTGGTAAAGGTAGAAATACTAATTCAACTCCTTTTTATTGAAGTAAAAAAAAAAAGAAGTACAACTTTACAATTGTAGTAAAGTAAAAAGTAAAACAGCTTTTTTTTTTCTATGGATGAAATAATATTTATTTAAGTAGGAAAAACAGAAAAATATCCAAAATGAAGCCTTTAAAAGTGAGTAGATTATGTTTTTATTGGGTCATGGTACTCAGTTTAATGGGTATGGACAGGATATTTAGGAAGAGTTTAAAAGTCATAAATAGGAGATTTTAAAAAGCATAATTATGAGATTAAAAAGATCTAAATCATGAGATAAAAGGTCAAAATGATGAGGGGAAAAAGGTCAAAATTATGAGATAAAAAGTCAAAATGATGAGGGGAAAAAGGTCAAAATTATGAGATAAAAAGTCAAAATGAAAATATTGTAAAGTCTTCTGATTGATGACTTATTTTTCATACTGTCACATTTGTCTAGTTTGAAAAAGTAATAAGTCTATACTGAGAATATAAAGAGAATAAAGGACAGATATTTATACAAAAATGTAGGGAGGAAAAGTAAAAAGTTGCCAGAAAAAAATACTCAAGTCAAGTACAGATACTTAAAATGTACTTAAGTACAGTAAAGGAAGTACTTCTACTTAGTTACTTCCACCTCTTGATTCTATAACCACATTTTTAAATCTTGCCTTTTGGGCAAAGGGTTGATTTTTATGTGAATATTAAAAATAAATCATAATTCAGAATGTGTCGGCTGTGAAAACTCTGTTCAAACCAATACACACAAATTGATTGCAATCTTAATACTAACTCGAATGGTCTCTGTCAGTGTTTCACTTTAAGATAAATACTTAGCGGGTGATCAAATTTTAAGATGGATGGATGTTGTCCTTGATGAATATCAGTTTCTTTAGGATCTTTCTCTCCACCATGACCTTGAGATAGTCCAGCCTCAGACCCATTACAGTCAGCCTTCTTGGCGATTCTATCAAGTCTGTTGGAAAGTGGTGTTTTGGCTATCTATACAGCAATGTAAGGGCTGAGAGATTTTTCCACTGTGGGACCTGTTGTCCAAAAATGCTATTTCAGTGCACCAATAATACTGGTGTTATGTGGACAAAAGGCAGAAAAACAATTTTAAACTTTGCGCATTGACCATAATTTCATTGTTATGGTTACATTGCCAAAGTAAGTTAGTCACAATACTGTCTGCTCTTGTTCTAAATCCGATCCTGAGGGCTTTCTTTACCTAAAAAGCAATATCAGGATATTGTATCTATCATGAGGATGATAGACTGAAAATGTAGCACCCATCATTTTGTTTGTTCTCATAAAGTGAATTGAAATAACTTTTCTTTTGTGTGTTCAAGGCTTGTCATGAAGGTGACACTAAATCCCACAGCAAACCTTAACAAACATTTCTATAACTATGTATGATAGTGAATATCATTTTTTTATTTGTTCCTTTGTTAGTTTTCTGTTCCATACTCTTTTTCAGACACTGACAAGGAGAAACTATTTCTGGGAGATAATGTGGACCTTGTTGGAGGAGGGAGTGACATGGGGCCATCTGCTGCTCTCACTCCAGCCATCTGGGAGAAGACGATTCCCTACGATGGTGAAAATTTCCACCTGGAGTACATGGACCTTGAGGAGTTCCTTATGGAGAACGGTATCGCCACCGAACCTGAAGAGGAAGATGATGAGGCCCAGAAGTCAAAGAAATTAAAGGTTTCCACCTCAGCACAGACCAAGGTGAAGTCTGAACATATAGCCCTGATGCCCATTCAGGAGCTGGACCAGTACACAGAGGAAGTGGTGGTCATAACCAAGAGTGACTTGGATATCACCTCTGACATAACAGCTGGTGAGTTAGCCTCGGAGGATTGAACTGTTATGTGTATTTAAGGGATGAGAAAATGTTCCTCTACATTGGTTAACTACTTGTCTTTTTCTGTTCATTTTATGCCGATATTTTTATATGAAACTAATAATATGAGTCAAAAAGTTCTCAGACAAATGCTGTGTTTCTGTAGCTGAGCTGCGCTATTCCTATTCATTACATTATTCATTATTTGATGACATTAGCAGTGATGTCGCCCGTGGTCATCCGCAGTTACGGGTCATTAAAAAATATTTTTAATGATATTCGGGTTGCGGCCGGTCGGGTCATTTGAGATAAACATTAAAATAACCTTATAAATACGCTTCATTAACTGAATGTCCGTGAAGGTGACATACAACTTCGTCAGTATCTTCCAGTATGGAGGGAGCAAGAGAGAAAGTCAAGTTAGGAGAGTGGAAGCTCCGGTAACATACAAACAAAAAAGTCAGCTTTGGGACACATTCACTGAGATGTTTTAAATCCTTTTTCAAAGTCTTTCAAATCCTCTCTATGCAATAAGACGGTACTACAACTAATCAGTGTAATGTTTAGGATGATGTAGTTAGACGCCGGAAAGTTCACGGAGGAATAAGTTACGGATGACTAAATAAAATTGGGGATTATGGAGCTTAATGCCTGTTGTCACTTCTGTAAAAAGAATTTAAAGATTGTTGACATTTTTTCACATTCTTCACTCATCTTTGATAAAAGGAAATTGCCAATCCGTTGTTGTTCTTCTTCTATGATCGTTTCTCTCTCTCCAAATCGTTGCAATGTCACTTTGTTACACCCTCTCTCTGACTATATTTCCCCATGATTTGTCGGCCAGTTTGAGGGAAATCTAGCCAAAAGTTACATTGAGCGTACTGTACATCTAATGTACTGTAGCACATTAGATGTGTGGCCACTAGGGGGGTCTAGTCCAGCGAGGCGAGTGTTTCTGGGGAGGAAACTTGGATCTATGAGTTTGACCCAGAGAGCTAATTTCAATCAAGAAAGTTGCATCCATGGACCTGTGAGATTCAAGGCAGAGAGGTCTGTTAAATAAATAAATACAACTTTTTGTTTCATTTGTCAGAGAACTTTTTGAATGCATTAACAATAGTTTGTAGACAAACATCTATAACCAATTAATTACCTCTGCTGAGGAGGTTGTACTTTTGCCAATGTTTATCTGTCTGTCTGTGTACAGCATAACTCAAAAACTAATAGATGGATTTTGATTAAATTTTCAGGGTATGGTGGTAGTGGGGAGATCAACAAATGATTAGATTTTTGGTGGTGATTAGTGTGTGTGTGTGTGGGGGGGGGTCTGCCTTGGTGAAGGTCTGCTCTCTGAGGGCTTTTCTAGGTAATACTTTTTTTTTTTTAATTATTAGATTAATCAATCAAAGTTTATTTATATAATACTTTACATCAGCATAAAAGAAGACCAAAGTGCTTTACATCTAAAACATAAGTAAAACGCAGGACAAAACAACCCAATCAAATATATAAAAAAATGTAAAAGACAATAAAACAAAAAAATACACAGATAAAAAGACCAGTTTTGCATAAAAGTGACACCGTACTATTGGTTAAAAGCCAGTTTAAAAAGGTGGGTTTTTAACCTAGACTTAAAAACAGACAGGTCATCAAGAACCCTCAGGTCAAGAGGGAATGAGTTCCACAGGTGAGGGGCTGCGACTGCAAAAGCCCAGCCCCCCCAGAAGACCTGAAAGCTCTGCCTGGGTGGTGAACTGTTAAAATCTGAGTGGTATTTAGGGGCCAGACCATTTAAAGCTTTAAAAACAAGTAATATTTTAAAATGAATGTGAGATTGTATCAGAAGCCAATGTAATGGAAACAGGATGGGGGTGATGTGGTTGAGTCTGGGGGAGTTTGTTAAAAACCAGGCATTCTGAACTAACTGAAGACAATGGAGTAGTGACTGAGGGAGACCGTAGTAAAGCGCATTACAGTAATCTAAACGTGAACTGATGAAACCATGGATGACTTTCTCCAGGTCTCTAAGAGATTTTTAAAAAAAAGGTATGATCTTAGCCAGACGACGGAGCTGAAAAAGGCTGGCCTTCACCACCGCACCAACATGCCTGCCCAACCTGAGCTTAGCGTCCATAATCACTCCAAAGTTTCTGATGGTTTGGCTCACAGGGACAATCAGGATGTTGGACAGTACACTGCCATGTGATTGGACCAAAAATAATACATTCTGTCTTGCTGTTAGAGTAGATACTGTTAGATTAGCTGCCATTAGATGATAGATACTACATAATTAATCAGAAAACCACTTGGAGTGCATAGACTCTGCCAAGCCACCCCCCCCCCCATAAGTGATGTAAATTAACATAAGGTTTCACTTTCACTCCGAATGAAATATACATGTGCCCCCCACAATCACCACCAAAATCTAATCATTTGTTTCTTGTGCGAGTCTCAACATTTCCTAAAAAATTCAGCCAAATCCCTCCAAAAAGAAAAAATTTTTTGTTATGTTGCTGACAGATGAACTATGGCAAAAACGTAACTCTGCCGTTCCTTGGAGTAGTAATGCTAAATCCATGACGCTAGTGTTACGAGATGCTCGTCACCATTCAGCTGATAAAATATTAAGAATGAAATATCTTGAGATAAACACCTGGTGGCACTCTACCCGAGTGTCAATTAACTATCACAGAAGAAAAAGTAGAAATGAGGTGACATTAAAAGAGAGCCAGGCAACCGTAAAACTGTAGACAATGGTGATGAAATGTGCAGGTGTTCTAGAGATGAGTGGGAAATGATCCAAATAATCACATTCAACTGTGTTAATTACGGTAATAGTCCAGAAATCCAGTTATTCTTATAAGTCTATTTCCACTGCAAAATGTAATGATTTGGAAAAATGGTATACAGTAATTCATAAACATAACCTATAGTGTAGGAGTTGTGTTTCAATAACTATTATCAGATTTTAAACAATTGGTTAATTTATTTGTGCAGCAGCCAATTATTCACTGTTATGTAACCATCTTCTACATGCTCAGAGGTGACCACCGAAAAAGACCGAACGACACCTGAGCCAATGGACCCTGATGAAATTGAAGTCGACATCAACTATGAACCGGACCCCACTGACCTGGTCCTGTCGAGCGTACCTGGAGGTGAACTGTTTGACCCACGCAAGCATAAGTTCACTGACGACGAACTCAAACCACAACCTATGATCAAAAAAGCCAAGAAAGTGTTTGTGCCTGAAGAACAGAAGGTATGTTTTTGTAGGGATGACAGTATACTATTAGGACAAAAAAACACTTAAGGGTTTTCGATACTTAAATTAAAACATTTGTTCATCTCACAGGATAAATGATATTTCATCTTATTTTCCTGAGTAATCACTTTGAAAACATAAGGGATAGATAGTGAAAGATGAGCCTTATTGAGACAAATCAAAAAGTGTGACACAGACTGGCAACATTTTAAAAACGTGGAAGGACTTTTTTTTTTTTTTTTTTTTAAAGTTTAATTTTTAAAATTTATTCATTATTATCAACACGAAGGAGGTAAAGGGCTTAATTAGTATGACATGGTCAGATGCACTGAGATAGACGTCAGAAATTATTTTCACCTGCAAGAGAAATTAAGAAAAACTTTCAATCATAAAATCACATAACCTGATCAATTTTAACTAGATTGACCAAACTGGCTTGAGTTTAGTGCATGTCACAATGACTTGCAGAATAGAAACACACTTTCCTCTGTGAAGCTGTTCTGCTCACTCAGTGTGACTCAGCAGTATCCTGATCTTTACTGAGACTTCCTTCCTAGTATGCAAGAGCATAGGCTTTGTTTATACGTCTACAGGAACTTGGCTGGCAGCCATTGTTAGTTGAGGTCAGATTTTATTTAATGCGTGTAACATGGAGCCAGTCCAACTATTTGTACTTGTTTTTAACATATATCTTTCATTGCAGCAGTACAATAAACCATCCCAGCCACTGAACATGGAATTTAGTCTTATTTTTGTAAAGGGTCTCAAATGATCCATGTTCTATTTATATTTTAGATGTATGTATGTAATTTTCAGTGTTGAATTTTTAAAAATCTTTTTATGTCATATGACTTCAGATATATCCAGGAACTGCCAGGGTTGGAGCACCCTTTTATACCAGTTCTTGGATATTATTAGAACTGATAATAATAATAATAATTGTGATGAACCACCAACCCTCTTTTTATTAGAGGACTTAATGTGCATCCTGAGCCCATTTTTACCATCTTGTACTGAATGCTTCTATTCTTCTTTTCACTAGTTAGTTACAATAAAATCAGGGTTTTGTGAAACATTTTTCATGAAATGAAATCACAAGTCGGAAGCTCAGTGTTGTTGTTGAAGTTACGAACAACACAATGAAGGAAATCTGTGTGATTAACCTCACATGTAAGCCTACAAAAAGAAATTGTGGCTAATTATGGCTCTGTGTGCAGTCAGACACTGAACCTGATACATTTCATGATTTAATTCAGTTTGAGCAGATGCTGGAGGATGACTGTCTGCCTTGACCAGTTAAAAAGGGAGAGTATAACTACCAATAAATCCTATTAATACCCATAGCTGTTAATATTACTACTCCAAATACAAGTGCTAATTATAATAGATATACTACTGCTGCAGATGTTGGTACCAATAACAGAAATCACTACCATCCATGTAATTGTATAATAAACACTATCCCAACTATATGTGACCCTCCAGCACATAACCAGTTGGAAGTCGCACAGCAGTATTTCAAGCTACAGCCTCAAATATGTTACAAGTTTTTAGGAGAGATTTTACTTGGATTTTATGCATAAACTTCAAATTTGATCATTTTGACCCATTTTGTTAAATTCCTACCGTAAGTGCTTCAAATCATGCCTTTTAGGAAGGACAAGAACTGACTCTGACAGTAATTAAGTCTAAAACAAAGAAAAATCATCTCAAAATGCGGCTTTCCTTCGCACTCTCGTTAGGTATTTCCCCGTCATGTTTGGTACCGTTGGAAAGATTGAAATTCCCTCTAGACAGCCCTTGAATAGAAATCTGCATAATTATAAATTTGAACCAATGAGAGGCCTCAGAACAAAGCCTTCTCCATTAAACTAAATCCCTTGTTGCTAGGGCAATGCTGAAAAACGGCCTCTGATTGGTTGAATTAGTGTCACGCAAACATTTTTAATAAACTTTCAGATAAATATAAAATCTGAATTTCTGAAATTTGAACCAAGTGACTGGTTTTGTGCTGAAGGGTCACATATGGATAATTAAATAATGATGATAGAAGTAAGGAGTACAATAGGACCAGTGATGATTTAGGGAAAGCCTCCATCTCATAGTACTTCCTGTATGACACCAGTCCAGTTCTAATTCAGGTTACCATGGGAGGCATGTGTGTATTGGTGTTTGACGCTATCAAACCCTGGTCTTCTGATTCCAGGATGATAAATACTGGCAGCGGAGGAAGAAGAACAACGTTGCCGCCAAACGCTCACGTGACGCCCGCAGGTTAAAGGAGAATCAGATCACAGTGAGAGCGGCATTTCTGGAGCGTGAGAATGCAGCTCTGCGGACGGAGGTGGCTGAGCTGCGGAAGGAGTGCGGCCAATTCAGTAAAGTTGTGGGCCGATATGAAGCCAAATTTGGACCACTGTAAGGGACCAATAAGATGTGTAAAAGTAACTGACGGATGACAAATAGTAAAACATCAGCCACTTTATTACAAGTTAGGTTCGTGACATTTTTTAGTCACTGTTATTGTGGAGCTGTTGGGTATTTGGTGATGCACAAAATAATGGAGAGGAGTACACTTTGAGATCAGCAGTGTCGCGGTGGTCACAATGTGTCATTACATGTGGCCTTGTAGAGCAGATCTGACACACTCTTGACATTTCAGAAGTCTCTTTTTAGAATTAGAGGGCATGTACTGATGTCACTTTGCCAGTAGAACGTGGTCTTCGGGTCAGAACTGAGGCAAGACATGCAACAACACAACTACATTTACTGGAAATGGAGGATATTAGGAAACCATGAGTAAAATAAACAGAACAGTTACGGCTTCAACATGTGATGATAACAGCTCCTTGATTTCAAATACAAAGCCTGAAATCATACGGGCCCGTGTCACTCAGCTGAGCATCTTCTGAAATTAATCAAAGGACATTGTAACCCACACTGCTGCACTGTGTTTATTTGAAGTCTTAGTCAACACTTATGTACAACTAACTGTGATAACAGTTCTTAGACACAGTGTTGTGTGGATATAAATATGTGAGTCGTATATGCTAAATAACAAGTTGTATATCAGCTCAAAGGGGTAATGGTAGTAAGATAAGAGGGCTGCATGACATTGCAATTTTATATTTTATTTATTTTAACCCTGCGGTACGAAAAAGTACTCAGGAGTATATAACAGCTGTGTGGTGCCGACAAAAATGGTCAAACAGATTAGTGGTCAACACAGAACATACGCTTCAGTATCATCCTCCTCGTAACTGAAATAATTCCAGATAACTGTTGTAGCTTTTCTTTCTGGCACCAAATCTTGATTTTAGGTGATTTTTATTTTTTCCCCTTTTCCGTTGCTCATGTTCCAGTCTCGTTACCAGTGACTCAGTCCAAACTGGTTCAGAATAATTGTGATGTGCTCACTGTGTGTCGGGTTCTATTGAAATTAGATGAGAAAATGTTGAGCTCATTTGTCTCCTACATTACAGGACCTATCATGTGACTATTGCAAACATACATTGCGATGTCGATGCTCAAACGATATATTGTGCAGCTCTATAAGATGGTCTTACTACTGTTGCTTGGTGGAGGTTTGCACTGTTTGAGTGCACTTTGAAAGCACTCAGACAACGCAAACCTCCACCAAGACAGATGGTCAACACCCCCACCCCCACCCTCCCATTACCACAAAAATGTAATCATTTGTTCCTTGCACAAGTATCAACATTTCCTGCAAATGTCATCGGAATCCTTCCATAACTTTGAGTTATCTTGCTAACAGTCCAACCACGATGAAAACATAACCTCCTTAGCAGAGGTAATAAATAGAATTTATTATTATAACTGAACTGTTCCTAGATTTTCTCCAGTGCAACTACTGCTCTAACTAGCAGTTACCTAACACAAGAGCTTGCACAACATGTACTAAAAAGAATGAGGTTATTTTCATCTAAATAAGGCACTAAGCTGGTGTCATTCAAGTTTAGTGGCTGACTGACATCTTGTATACGCCCTCTATATCAGTGTCATGTTTCTGCAGAACCAAATCAGATTACCTGTCATATTACATTATATCATGTTAAATCCAAAACAATGAACCTTTAATATTCACCTCTTCTCCTTGTTCATATTTTTTCTCCTTTCTTTCAATTGATTTATTTTTTCAATGAATAAATCAAGGGAGATGGTGCATGAAATGGCCATGAGTTGAGGAGAGTGTGGCTGTAAACATGTAGCTCGTAGGTCTGAAACCTTTTTTTTCCCTGTTTTTATTTACAATCCATGTGAGCGACATTGACTGTGTGGATCTTCAAGTGCTTCTTCAGTAAACCTCTTTTATTAAGTGTACTTTGATTATGTTTTGTATGCCTTTGGCCAAAAGAGATCATTTATGATAATTATTTTGGGTGGAATGTAGGTTTTAATATTTTAGTTGAAGTTTGGTGGCACTTAAGTAGCAATAGATTGTTGAAACTCTTGTTTCTTTCAGTTATTTCTACATTTAATTAAATATAAATATAAGATATATTCCATACTAGTAGATGATGTGAAAAGCAGGGGTTTTCTTTGCCCCCAAAAATTTTCGACTGTGATGGTTCCAATAACTTAAGCTTCTTCAGGGGATTAATGGTGAACATAGTCTGAAAAGTTCCATGTTCACTTAAAAGTATTGTACACTAAGAGGTGTTGTACAAACACTCTGTTCACCAGGTTTTAGTGTACGTCTGTTGCTCATGTGCTGTGTTTATCTGCCAGCAAGGCGTCTGTTTGTCTCTGCAGATCATCATGTTGACTCGTCAATAAATGTTGTGAAGAAGCCACTAATGCATGATCTAGATATAGATGGAGCTGAAGAATAAGCTGGGATGTTTTGTTTTTTTACCGCTTTACAATATATTCATTATCACAGGACGTTGAATATTTTCTAATGAGCAGTTGTGTTTTGATTAGACTTTTGTTTAGTTTTGGATAAATATCAAGCAATGTTATTTGAACATTGTAAAGTTACATAATTTTAAGAGAAACTAAACAAAGGAAATGTAGTTTTAATATCCTGAACTCTTTTGTTGCAGCTCCAAGTGGACAAACAAGGTTTTGGGTTGGCATGTATTTAGAAGGCTCAGTGTGTATAATCAAAAACAAGAATGGCTGCATTTTACCCTACAGTAAAACTCTTACATCCAGAGGGAATCAGTTGGAATCTGAAATGTGTCCACTAGATATCACTAAATGCTGCACACTAAATATAAGCACGTCAGCCCCGTCGTTTCCTCTGAAACTGGTTGAGATTAAGTGAAACATTTGTTCACAACATGACTAACTCAACCATAAGTAGATTTACATGTAGATTGTATCAACTGTTAAGGTCACAGGATACTCGTACGCACACATCCATTTGTCTAATAACTTGGTTCATAGATTTTTGTCTTAATAACACTTTCAGGCTGTATTTGGGACATCTCTTACCAAAAATAGGGAGTCCCAAAATCTGTTTAAAGTCCCTTCTTCTGTATGTCTAAAGCCATTTCAATGCAGTGTGCAGTCTACCGGTTTACAGTTTTTAAATCCTGTCCAGGTGTAATTTTATAACGTCAGTCTCGGGAAAAGTCATTCTGTCAACAAAGGAAAGGTTTATCCATTTAGTTTTTTGCAGCTGTGCTTCCATTTTTCCAGTCACTTACCTTTTTTTCAAGTTGTGTAAATATTGTCAGCAAGTTTTATTGAGTCTCTGTTTTATCTGATGTGAATGCAATGAGCTTCCATAAGATTTTAATTCCTTTTCTCTGCTTCAGTTCAGATGGATTGGATTGCCTTTTAACTCCCGACAGGTCAAATAACTTAAATGGGGTTATTTTAACTTTTATGTTGAATCTTTGTATTTTGTTTGTAAAAACACATGTGCTTTTTGTGTGTGGCTACTTTTTTTTCTCTTGTAATATACTATATTAAAATAAAGCTTTGTTGCTTAAGCGTTTAAGAGTTGTTCTTTTCTACTGAGCCAGAATGAAAAGAATACATTTGTGAAACAATATTTAATTTAATATGCATCTGTTAATTATTTTACTTTGTTTTTCATACCACAAAATTTAAAGAAAAAAAAAATGGGGAAAATTAATAAAGCAGTGAATGGAAAAAAGGTCATATCTCTTTAGTCACACTAGTTCCTGAACTTCCTTTATTTCCTGTCTTTCATGATTGGACACATTGATTAATCCAGGTGTGTCTATTTCTTGTGACTGTTCCATTAGACACACCTGGACTAATCAATGTGTCCCATAAGGAAAGAGGAAATAAAGCCCATACAATGCTTTGAGAACAACAAACAAAAAATAAGGCACTTAAACATATGTAGAAAAGAGTTTATTAAAGAAAAACATTTTCCTCAAGTTCTAATCTCCAAAAACTAAACACTAAAAAACAAGGACAATGCCACACTTTCTTCACCTCTTCTTAAAGCCATACTTCTTCCTTTCATAAAACAGATCGGTTTTGGAGCTGCCCAAATTCACAATCTTGGGACAACCGTCTCGCTGAAAAGGCAAAAAGAGAACAGGCAAGATTTAAAGAAAAGGAAACTTTCACCAATTCAAGCTCTAAAGTTTTATGTAAGTTTGATATTTCAAACTCCTCAGGGAGAAGTTGTGTACCAGAAGACATTTAGGAGTACCAACATGAAAACTTATATCCAGACTATTGCTCACAGACTTGGGTGTAAAGTTAATTAACACATCTGTATAATAGCATTAAGTCTGCTTTAAACTAAAACTCATAGCTGCTTATGTAGATGGTAAAAAATAGTCTTTTTGTTTTTAGAACAAAAACTTCCACAGTAAAACTATAAATCACATGTTTGCTGTGCAGTGTGTGTTGCAAACAATTGTAATAAAATTCAGTTTGGAATTTGTCCAATTTCAGAACAAACTTGGCAACAATAATTATACATTCATATTAGCCTCATAATGCAAAAAATGCAATTTCAGTATCAAGCACTATTCTTTTAACTTAGGGCTGTGTAAAAACATCAGTGCTTTTAGGTTTTATCAATTTCTTTGACTAAAATTGTTTCACAATACATTGTCACTATTGGCAGAATTTCAAAACACTTTATCCTTTTATTGTGAAAACAGAATTGCTAGATACTCCCTTTAAATGTCCACTTATTTCACTTTTTTAATAAATCATGCAGGTACTTGCAGGTACTTACATCTTTCTCCTGGATGGTACACTCTTTACAGTAGTAGGCATCAGATACTCCTGGCCCTCCACAGATGACACAGCGACCCTGATAAGAGCCATAGTTGCACTCATCACAGATCCTCACCAGTGTGCATGGTCTCACATAAGAATCACAGATGACACATTTCCCATCACCTAGAGGAGCAGGAAATAAATATTAGCCACTGAGAACTAATGTGTTCAAACAAGACAGAATGATAACAAAATAAATGTTCAAATGCAAATTTCATCCAAATTCTTAATGAAGGAAATCGGTTACGGATATCTAGTATCACATGAACTGAAAGGATTAGCTGCACACTTTCTAAATTTTATTTTATTACATATTGCAAATACAAAACTGAGTAAACATTTTCACCGAAATGATTCTAAAACTAGAAAAGCACTCTGAGAGTGCAAACCTCTGTCAAGGCAGACATCCCCCCTCCGAATGAAGAGAGGTCCACCAAGGATGTTATATTTTTGCCAGAGTTTGTTTGTCTGTCTGTCTGTTAGTTAGCAAGATAACTCAAAAAATGTCCATAAAGATGGATGGATCTTGATGAAAATGTCATGACATGTTGGGGGTGTCACAAGGAACAAATTATTAGACTTTGGTGATGATCCAGAAGATATCCTGGATCACGTCTTCCGGATCGTCACCAACATCTAACCATTTGTTCCTTATGACACCCTCAACATGTCAGGAAATTTTCATCAAAATCCATCCATCTTTATGGACATTTTTAGAGTTATCTTGCTAAATAACAGACAAATTATTAGATTTTGGCAATGATCCGGAAGATATCCTGGATCATCTCTTCCAGATCATCACCAACATCTAACCATTTGTTCCTTGAGTTATCTTGCTAACTAACTAACTAACTAACTAGCTGACAGACAAACAAGCAAACTCTGGCAAAAATATAACCTCCTTGGCAGAGGTAAATATATGTAATGTGATTTGTGCTAGGATCTGTAGCAAGCAAACATATCTTCATTATAGACGTCTCGGTTATTTAGAAATAGGTACCACATTCCACATTACTTAAAAAAAATAAATAAAAAAAACTGTAACAAGGAACTCCAGGGAAAATTGAATGGTCCTTTAGTCAAAAATAACCAAACAATAATAAAATGCACACTGTATTATTATGAAATATAGGTATTTGATTTATGGTTGATATGAAACAGATTTGAGGGCAAAGCTTAATTAAATGTTCGTACCTATTATCTCCATCATTGACGTATGCCAATGTAAAAGGACAGTTAAACAATAAACGCACTAATGTAATTGATTAGTGTTGGGTGGACGTTGAAAAACAAAACACGAACTTCTTACGGTCCTTATAGGTGTTAGCGATCAATGTAAACATCGATAAAATAATGTAATATCAGCTATTGATTATGATGTGCTAATTAAAATAACAAAAAACATGTTCCCACACAATAATGACTTTAAATGGAAGAACTCACATTTCTCGCACAGTCTTCCGATAGCTGAAGAAAGAAAACAAAGCAGTACTGTTAGGCAAATAAAATAATACTATTGTTAATTATTTTTGCCAAACTACAGCCCTGTATGTGTATCACGTTAATAAATACAATCAAAGATGTGTATTTGACATCCAAATGCTCCCCCTAAATTTCAATAATAAAACACTATGGGCAACAACCATGGCTATGCTTCAGTGAAGTCCATGCTCTACAGTTAGCATGAAGGCTAGCAACATGTCAAATTAAAGCACAATAGAGTATCCGTAATTACAAATTAAATACATGTTAAACAGCTAAAAGGAAATAAAACACATACCGACACCAGCTTGTTTTCTGCAAAAGATCAAATCTGGATGATGTTTAGCCATTTTCTGTTTAACGTATGGCTTGGCGAGCAACTGAAACCAGATGAACTTTAACCTTCGACCAGCGGATGTAGTTCCTGTTTGCTCATTACTGCCATCTAGCGTGTGGGACATATACGTGAATTAATAGTTCGAATGTGTTCCTGAAGCGAAAAACACCAGCAATATATATTTATATATAGTTTTTTACAGTAGAAAAAAAAGTCTATTAAATTATTTTAATATTTGTATTGATTATATATATAGATACAAAAATAAGATAGAAGAAAGTTACAGATGAACGTGCATTTTAGTCCTTTCAGGTTTGTATAATATAACTGAGAAATAAAGTTATTCCTTCCACAATTACAATTTTATATAATAGTTTTACCTGTAGAAGTTATATTTCTGCATCAAAAGATTACATATAGCCTTGTTTTCTATGATAATATCGTAATATTTCTAATTACTGTTTTGGATCCTTACAGGACCTGAAGGACAGTGGTTTATAAACTGGTGACGTCACTGCAGACCTACACATCTTTGTCAGTGAACAAAATGGCAACTTACTGTCTCACTGTCGCCCGGCTTCAGGTAAGACCCAAAATCCATTCCAGTAGTGATATTCAGACACCGTTAAAGACATCGTCCTCTATCTTATTTGAACTAAACATTCTCAGATGTAAACTTGGCCAGATAATGGTGCCGTGAGTCATCTGCGTGGAAAGGTAACGTGTAAAACAATGTGAGGCTGAGTGGCCAGGTCATCGTGTCCTGTACACATCCAGTGAGTTTCATTTAGTTTATCACAGGGTTAGTAAAACGTGGGTAATGTCTCCGCTTCCCGGAGATCATTGTCGATATCTTAAGTTGTCAAATGACAGTAGCTAGTTTAGCTTTAGCTAGTAAGTTGAGGTGCTAAATAGCAAGGTTAAACACAAGGTTAGACCAGCATGCAAGGGTGAAAGGCGGGCAACGAACGTACAATTTTTTACTATAATATAGTAAAATCATAATAAACAACAAATTAAAACATTAGAATGAACTGAATTTAATAACAACAAATTATAATGTTACAACATGTGTGTTAGCTTAAATATAAGTCATCATTAGATGCAACTTAGCTCTTTCTCTTTATTTGAGAAGCTGTTGTTTAAATGACTTTAATATAGTTTGCAGGCTTGTGTTAGAAGCAAACATTTGAAATGTAGAGATGCATCATATAATTTACATATGTGTAAAAGGCTCAAACCCCTTCATCACCTCAAAGTGTCATCCTCAGGACACATTCCAAAAATTACAGCAGTGTAGTGGGCTATATATAGTTTGTAAGTTCATATTAATAAGTTTAACAGTAAAGAAATGATAAAATAAATAAATGATAGTTGCAAACTATTTTTTCCACAATGTATTTGTGTCCACGTCTATATTGTTTGTCTTTTGGAAACATTTTATTTATTTATTATTACTTTATTTTCTTACTGCATATTGCACTGTGGGTGATATCTCTTTTTTTCTTTCTTTATTTTTAACTTGCAAATACTTGTTGCACCATGTAAGAGAGGAAATACATTTCATCTGTGCTATATGTTCTATACACACTTGACATTAAAGATTATTTGACTTGATAATTGTAGCTTTAACTGAGATTTTAAAAAGCACAACAAAAGCTGATGAGCAGTTTTTGGTTTGGTTGTGGTTTCCACAATATTACTTATGTGATTACTGTAATATGTGGGTGTTTGCTGTGGTTTGCAGCTAGCTCTGGGCCATGGTGCACGACGTCTGCATGTATCTGCAGCTTACAGAGCCAAAGTGGCCATGAGCCGCTTTGAGCCTACTTCCTTCGTCAACTATGAGAAGCTCCAATCCAACGTTGACATTGTGAAGAAAAGGTCAGTGGACTTGCCCTATGTGTGTTTGCTTTGGCACCATCACTGTTTATTCCAACACCTGCCATATCTCTGGCAATGTTTAGGCTCTGTTAATTTTTCATCTTTTACTCCTGTCTTTCTCCTTTGACTCATTTAATCACTGTGTCTGATTCATTGTTCCTAGATATACCTTTAAAGTTTTCTGTTTTAAGGCTGCACTTTGCAAGATATAGAGGGTATTTGTACTGCTGTAGCATGTTTAGTACTAGCTTTAAAGTCTATATCACCATAATCATGCTTCAATCTACTTTTTTGTTTTTGTTGAATGCTTTTTGGGTTAAGTATGTATAAATATGTTGGGGTTTTCTTGGATGGGGGGGTTGGATCCAGACTCAACCGGCCACTCACTTTGTCAGAGAAGATCGTATATGGCCACCTCAATGACCCCCACAACCAGGAGATCGATCGTGGACGCACCTACCTGCGGTTGCATCCCGACCGTGTGGCCATGCAGGATGCCACAGCTCAGATGGCCATGCTTCAGTTCATCAGCAGTGGCCTGCCAAAGGTGGCTGTACCCTCTACCATCCACTGTGACCACCTGATAGAGGCCCAGACTGGAGGGCCAAACGATCTGGCCAGGGCAAAGGTGAGGAATCTGCTGACATTTTTTTTATGGTGTCACATTCTACTTTAAATCAGATGTCCTTCACCATTGTAGCTTCAGACCAACTTCTTATTTGTAAAAATAACTCAGAGGACCATCTTCCACAAAGGAGAATGAACTAAGGACATAGTCAATAGGACTTGTCACAATTACATCAACATGCTAAATTTAGAACAGCTTGTCATGTGCCAATGTTCAAATCAGGCAAACCAACAGCACAGCACAGTAAAGTATATGCAGTTTCCTTGTAGGCGATCCAACTTCTGGCTTGTATGGCTTCAACTTGAGTAACAACAAACCTCTATATGGTTTGTGCCAGAGGGACCAATTGGCCATCATGATCACATGAAGGAAGTTTTTTTTTTTTTTTTCATTACGTTTCCTAAACCCGAAAAGGGATTCAGAGAAATGCCAAAATTGGTATTAGCTCATAAACAAGAGGTATTTACAGTTAAAGTGTGACCAAAGAACCTTTATGTGTTCTCTGTGTTTGGTTGGTTGAAAGAACCCAATACCAGCAACTGTAACATCTGTGCAGGTTTGTTTATGTTTATTAGCCTTTTTGTCAGCGGAATGAATACGTAAACATGCAGTTGTACATGTCATCATCATCATAAAAGTACAAACCAGTGGATCAGCAAATATATATATATATATATATATATATATATATATATATATATATATATATATATATATATATATATATATATATATATATAATTACATCAACCTAATTCTAAGCCTGCTGTAGGCATTAATATTTAATGAGTCAAAACTTAACAACATGATACCGAGTGAGTGCTAGTTCAGAAAAATACACACCTTTCCACAAATACTGCTTTGCTTTAGTGTTGTTTCAGTTGTTCTATATTGTGCTTATGAATTGAATCATTAAAATTAAGCTCTCAGGCTGTTGTTTTTATCCAGTATTATATGTGCTATAGCAGATATCAACCATTGTAATGCGTTTGATTGTCTGAGCACTTGGGCAACTCGGAGCTCATGCATATTAATGAACACATTTTGACGTTATTTGAAACCAGTCCTATACTACACCACCATTTCCTCATGGGACATGTTCCTCCCGACACTATTTTGCATATGTACTATTGCCACCAAACAACCCAGATAAGTTTTCCTCCTGTTACAAAATGTTAGTGGAGGGTGTCAGAACAATCTACAGCACTGGTATAGATTTAATGGCATGTGGAGGTAGATCTGGATACGTGAGCCTAGAAAGAAAGATATTCCCTAAAATATAAGAGAAATGTGAACACCACACTGATACTGCTCATTTGAGCATTTTATTTTTCACAGGTTATATGTTCATGGGCATTGCATTTATTATGTCGCTTTAATCATTTGGCAGTACCATTATCACTGGTGACAAGTTGTTGAGAACAACTCACTTAAACTAAACTCTTGTAATGCTTCTCATTCCAGGAAATTAACCATGAGGTCTACAACTTCCTCTCGAGTGCTGGGGCAAAGTATGGTGTTGGATTTTGGAAACCAGGATCTGGAATCATCCATCAGGTGTCCATTGCCTAAAGTGTGGGAGCACATTTTCTCTAGTATTGTTCAATACATTCTAACTTCCACATTCCCTGTCCTAAAAGATCATCCTTGAGAACTATGCCTACCCTGGGGTGATGCTCATTGGTACAGATTCTCACACACCCAACGGCGGCGGCCTTGGTGCTATCTGCATTGGTGTTGGAGGAGCCGATGCTGTTGATGTCATGGCAGGAATCCCCTGGGAGCTCAAGTGCCCGAAGGTGAACAGAACACACCAGTTTCTTCATAGTCCTGTGTTTTCCCTCTGCCTTTGACATTTGTTTTTGTCATTCATCCGTTTCAGCCTCTGAACATACTGTTGGGATAAATGACAATTTAAAAAAGAAAAAAAAAGATTAGTGTCCTGATATATTCTCCATTGATTTTGGTACCTGAATCACATCAGACATTTCCAAAAATTTTCAATTTTACAGAAATGTATAATTCTATTCATTATACTACTTGTTTTGTTCATTGCTTGGTGATGGATGAGCTGACTCTCTTACTTTATTTATCCCAAACTGGGAAATTATAGAATGGCGTGATTAAATTTCCATAATCACATGGGTTAACAAGTGGTGCCCGGCACCACAAACCCCGCCCCCTTGCACACATTTTACCTCATTATTTTCCCTATCTTTTATCATTGCGAAAATGAATTATTGGTGACTGTGACCTTTGACCTACATTCACCAAAATGTAATGGGATCTATTCTGGACCACCAACACCTCTAGTAGTTTTTGTTTAAAGCTGTTTACAAACAAACCAGCCAACAAACTGACTCAAAACCAATATCCCTCTCCCCTTTGGGGGGGTGGGGTAATAAAAATAATGCAATGTCACAGAAGTTTATTATGCTATGCAATGGTAATGACAAGATAATGTGTGTAACTTCATGTGAACCCTAACTTCAGATGGGATAAATCACTGTTAGCATTTAACATTAACACAACAGGATTATTTCATTATAATGAAATGACATAATGTAACTAAAACATTTACATTATACAATTGAATGTAAGGTAAGTCTGAAGTTACATGAAATTCCACAATACACCAGTCTCCTGGAACTGTGTTATTATTATAACACCTGTTTTAAGGCTCAACTTTTTGTTGCTTACAGTTTGTTTGTTTTAGTTTTTTCAGTACTTTTATGAGCTCCAGTCACATATGTAAATAAACTAATTGCAGATCAGGAACAGTGAGTGGGGAACCTGTGATTGAAACTTGTTTGTAGGGTTTAAACAATTGAGTAAGTAAATGTTATTTATACTTTTCACAGACACCAGTCACAAAGTCCTTAACATAAAATACATAAAACAATAAAACAAATTCATAAATTGTGCAACTAACCAAACACTTGTCTAAACAAGGAAGTATTCAGCTGTTTTGCTCCTCTGAGCAAGTGTTGCTCAAAGGAGCTAAACTGAAGTGAAGCTCATTCCAGAGTTTAGGCACCACCACAGTAAAAGCCCGATCTCCATACACGGCACCACCAACAGTCTCTGCAGGTCTGAAGGCTCAACTGGAAGACTGAATTTGTAAAAGTCCTGAGATATAGTGAGGGGTCTGACCATTTCAAGCTGTAAAAGTTAAAAGAAGAATTTTAATACTGATCCTAAACCTGACAGGGAGCCAATGAAGAGATTTTAAAACTGGAGAGATGTGGGAGCTCTTCCTGGAGTTAGTTAAAAGCCGAGCAGCAGCGTCTTGGACAGATTGCATTCAATTTAATGTAGATTTCTTAAAACTACTAAACAGGGAATGCATGAATAAGTTGCTCCATGCCCTCTTTTGAGATAACAGACTGTAATTTAGTGATATTTCTTAAATGAAAGAGAGGATTATTTATTTATTCTCACAGAACAGTTTATCAGAGGCATTTAAGTAGTGCCTTAAAAAATCACAGGGGCAGTTGCAAGTAAAGAGCCCTCTGCTGGACACAAGCAGTAATTAAAGGGTTTACTCTAGCAAAAATTGAATTGATTAAACATGATTGTGGATTTAAAAATAATAATAATCTACATGTTGCATATCCTTGAAGGTGATTGGAGTGAAGCTGACGGGAAACCTCTCTGGATGGACATCTCCTAAAGACGTCATCTTGAAGGTAGCCGGCATCCTGACTGTGAAGGGAGGCACTGGAGCCATCGTAGAGTACCATGGACCAGGAGTTGACTCAATTTCTTGCACGGGTCAGTACAAAACCATCTTTTTAACCTTTCTCATTGAAAGGTTACTTGATCTAACCTGTCAATCTTTCCTGCCTCTGGCCATCAGACTGTTTAAGTGTACGTCAAAACCTCATAATTAGAATATTATATTATTATTAATATTTATATTTTTGCATACTTATTTATCTATTTAGATGTATTGTCTTGTACAATAGTTCTCCACTGGAGGGGGCACGTTGTCCGGCTCATTGTCACCCATCCACTCTCACTCTCTGTTTGTGTATGGGGGCAGCAGCTTTACCTACAGAACTATATAAACACACCACGTCCTCATCATATAGGTCTGTTGCGTTACTTTTAGAGTTGCTTACCACCATAAGTATGCATATCCTTAAACTAATATTTTTTTTGCAGCAGCTTTGGCTTTTATTTGTGCACTCAGTCATTTTGGGTAGGTGTCTATCAGCGTGACACATGTTGATATGGTCACATTTGCCCACTGTTATTTATAAAAATGCTCCAAATTTGTCAGACTGCGGCACCATGGCGTAAGCAGAGCCCCCTTCAAATCATCCCACAGATTCTGTCAGAGTTCAATCGTACTGTGGTCTGGACTCTAGCTGGTCCGCTCTAAAACCTTCATCTTCTGGTGAAGTCATTCTTTTGTTGATTTGGATCAGTGCCGTGCTAAAATATGAAGCTCCTCTCCATCTTCAACTTTCCGGCAGAAGCCTGAAGGTTTTGTGCTAAAACTGATTGATATTTGGAACTGTTTACAATTGTCTACACCTTTTATTAAGGCCCCAGTATTTCTACTTCTCCTCCCTACATGATTTCAGTTTGTTTTTCAATTGAATTGTTGGGGTTGTAGGTGACATTAATCATGGAAAATCGATTAAATAATTTATTTTGGTATCATTTTTTAAATTTCAAGAATTATGTGTAGACTTTTTTATATCCTGTGTATGTGTGTGTATGTATTAACATTTTTTTGTTGTATTGACAATTTCTTTCCTTCTACTTTTAATATACTTGAATGGAACAACTGTAATTTCCCCCTGGGATTAATAAAGGATTCTGATTTGATATAGTGTTATACTTAAATGTATTTGTCTCTTGCGGCAGGAATGGCTACTATTTGCAACATGGGAGCAGAGATTGGAGCCACAACCTCAGTGTTTCCCTACAACCACCGCATGAGGACATACCTGCACAAGACTGGCCGTGGAGGTATGTATAGTCTAGGGCTGCACCGATCCACACATTTTCACTTCAGATCCGATCTGCCCATACCTGAATTTGGATATCTGCCGATACTGATACTATTCTGATGCCATGAGTGTTTGTTTCAACTTTATCATTATTACTGTTAAAGGAGACCTATTATGCCGATCTGTGTTTTTCTACATACATACCATATTCTAATGTCGGATGACGACTGCAAAATTACAAAACATGAGCTATAGTGTTAATACTTTAATCCTGCAGCATGGTTTACTTTCACTCTGAACAGCTTGTTGCAAGATGTTTGCGAGATGTGTAGAAAAGCTGACGTCAGGTTGAAGTCTCCAATTGAAATGAATGCTCCAACAGAATGGAACTGGCCATAAAACATGCCCACCCAACATATAATTCAAACTGTAATGTAACGTAATGTGCAAGTGGTCCAAAATATTAACGTGCTTGATTACTCCCAGTTCAATAGTGAGAGCGGCACACCAGAGAAATTTATATTAAGACCGAAAAGCGTGTGATTTGATAGCTCTGTGTACAGTAGCCTATGTTAGCCTACCGGTATCGCACAGTAAACGAATACACAGAAAAACTTGGTCTGCCTCTCGCCCACAGACGGTACATCGGTTGAAACGGTCCGTGCTAGCTCACTGCAAACTATGGCATGGAGTTCTTGAAAGGAGGCGTGCCTGATAAATACTGTGTCATTGAGATGGGGCTTGAGTTTAGGAGCAAGCCCCAAGCCCATTTTGCAAGCAGGTAGAGCAGCAGACAGGGAATCATACATGGAAAGTAATTTCATGTGTGGATCAGAATGTTTGCAGGTTGGATCGTAAATTTCCCATACCTGAATTACTTTGATATCAGAACCTGATACACATACTGGGTCAGATCGGCCCCATCCACAGTTTAGTCATCACACTTCTGCCACAAAGATCTGATGATAATAGGATACTTGATGGCTCTGCGTTGTTCTGTCCTCTTATGTGTACAGAGATTGCTGCTCAAGCTGATCAATATGCCAACCTACTGGTTCCAGATGAAGGTTGCGAGTACGACCAGGTTATTGAGATCAATCTGGATGAGGTATGTATTTGTTTGTGTATTTCTTTATGTGTATATCTGTGCTTCTTCAAAGTTAAATACTTGAGCCTGACCCATTAATCAGGATGATTATAGGGTCTCGCCAAATAATCAGTATCTGTCAATACATAGCCGATTTATTAGCTTTTTCTGTCGCTCGCTGCTCCTGTGCATGTATGTCCTGCCCAGAGAGTTTGTGACGCCTGTCGATTCAGCTTTTACTTCTGCTCTGACAATCAGGCTGTCACTCCCACACACATGCATGTGACATCACAGACTGCTACCCCTGTGTTCTGGCAAGGATGGAAGTAGACCCTTAGTTCAAACCACCCCGATCACACTTCAACAAGGACTGGTAGTCTCCTGCTCCAAATCCTACCACAATTTATTCTGCAGATAGTGTAGGGGAGACTGGGGACAGTGGAAACATGGGTCAATTCTAACACTTATAATTGCTGCAATCAGGAACAATTTTGGACTAACCTAATTCACTCTGCACATGTTCAGTTTAGTCCTTACCACACAAGGCAAGTTGTAGCCACACGTCCACATTTGTGTGGGAGAACGTAGTTTTGTCGTCAGTAATATTTTTTTCTCTAATTATTTTTGCGATTCCATAGTTTGTACTTGGACTCATTGAAGGGAGGTGTCACTTAGATTTTAAAGAATTTTTTCCCAAACAATTTGTACTTGGAAAAACTACCACATCTACAACCTGTTGTTCCAAAAGGGTCACATATTAGTCTATCAGAATATTATACAGCATTTAAAAGTTGTGTCAATTATATTTGTGAGATAAACAAAGATTTATATAACTGTTAATCTACATGTCCACAATTACATAATATAAGCGTATTATATCTCGTGTAGATAAATGTACTTATTTAAGATAAGATAGACCTTATTAATCCCACAATGGGGAAATTCACAAGTTACAGTAGCCAGTGATATAGAGCAATAGAGGGACAGCAAAGAGAAGAAACATATAGATAATAATATATCTACACGAACACAGATATTGAGAAAAATTAAAAAATACTATATGCTAGGTATACTATACAGAGGGGAAAAAATATATACAGAAGAGATAAAACATATTTATACTTCACCTATTGGCCAATATATCAGATATTGGCCAGTATTGGATATTTGCCTTTTTTACCCCCCAATATTGGTTTCAGCATTGGCCCCAAAAATCTGATATTGGTCGGGTTTTACTCTACACAGTGTTTGACAGGAGACTGTATTTTAGAATAAATGATGTCCTCTTTCTCCTTTTTCACTGCTTAGCTGAAGCCACACATCAACGGACCGTTCACTCCTGACTATGCTCACCCAGTATCTGACGTTGGTGCGACAGCAGAGGAAAAGGGCTGGCCACTGGAGGTTAAAGTTGGTAAGAAATTCCATCTCGTATTTTGGTGTTCGACAATGTGCTTTTAAGTCGATGGGCCATAAGCTATTGGGAAGGCACTGTCCGGTGTCGTCTTCAAATATCGTATCCAATGAAACTAGTTGTTGGAGGAATTTAAAATGTTATACGTAGCTTCCCTTGGACAATGTCTACAATGTTTGTTCACAATGATGAATTACATGGAAATATTTGGCACGAATGGAAAGTTGTACATGTGTGGCCTTTCATTTGGATTCACATGGATTAAAGTTTTCTGTTGCTGTGACAGATTTCTGTCAATTGAACTCTCCCAAGACGAAATGTGAGATCAGTGCTGATCAGAGGGGAAAAATGATGGGTGGCTGGGGTAGGGATTGGGCTATAACACTGACTGGGGGGGTTCAAGTTCCATTAAATTTTCAGGAAAGGTACGAGGTTGTCCAGAATAGAGCCCTCTAAATTTTGGTGAATGTAGGTCAAAGGTCAAGGTCACCAAAAGGCTGCAAATTGGGTAAAACATTTGCAAGGGTTTGTTGTGCCTGGCATTTGTTGATTTTTGATGGAACATGCCAGTGAGATCATTGGTCATATTTTTTGCTTCAGGTCTTATTGGCAGCTGCACCAACTCCAGCTATGAGGACATGGGCCGTGCTGCCTCTGTGGCCAAGCAGGCTTTGGACAAAGGCCTCAAGTGCAAAGCTCAGTTCACAGTAACACCCGGCTCTGAGCAGATCCGCGCCACCATTGAGAGAGATGGATATGTAAGTGTCCCACAGCCCTGATTCTAATACCCGATTGTCTTGTTTTTACTAAAATGATGGAAGTTGAAATATGCTGTTGTCTTTCCGCAGTCCAAGATTTTCGGTGATGTGGGAGGTATTGTCCTGGCAAATGCATGTGGACCCTGCATTGGACAGTGGGACAGGTAGGACATGACGCTGATTTCAAAGTGCCACGAAATACAAAGACAGTTTCCAATGATTTTTTTTATTTTATTTTTTTTATCAGCTTTGTGTTTTAATTATCAGTTTTATTTGTTAGTGAGTTTTCAAAAAGGCTCATGACATTTCACCATATAATTTAGAATATGGAACAACCAAGGGTGTAGAGTTGGGTAGGGATGCTAGGGACTCCTCCCAACCAATATCACTGCCTATAGTGCTTAGTCAATTATTATGGTACACAAAAGGTTAACAGTCACTCTCTGCTTGAAGTCCCACCTCGAAACTAAATTCCATTATCCGATTGGCTCTGGCTAACATACATGTGATTGGCTGTCAACACGGTCACTCAAAGCTGCTAGTGGAACAGTTGAATCGCTAGTGTTAGTTGTCAAACGTAAATATTTTGTTTTCTTCCTGAGTCACATCAGTGGTTTTGTTCCTTCAGCTGCACTCGATGCAGATTGTTGTCATCCGTCTGTCTGTATGTCTATCTGTGCAAAAACTTTGCCATGCACTGATAGATGCAGACACCCACACATTTGCCCAGTTGGCTTGATACACACTGCAGAATATATGTGTGTGGACTTGAACAGGACTCTGTACAAACCCAAATCAGACTAAAAAATAGCATAAGGGAAACGGATGATGAATGAAATTTCTTCTATACACCATCATTTGGAAGACAACAACAACACTGGAGTCTCCACTTCCTGTCCAGTTTCACTCTATATTGATTTGTCTTAAATGTATTTGTCTTATGGACTGTTATAAATAAATCAGGGATTCATTTATATATCTATTGCACAAACTAATTCCAGTATTACAGTCTCACAATTTCTACATATTGCAAATCAATATATCAATAACAGTCCATATTTGGAAGATGTTCATAATTCAGGCTGAGAGTTTTACATCTAAATGTAAAATGAAATATAGAAGAGAAGAAGAAAATGTGCTGACCTCATAAAGAATGCAAAGGAGTAGAAAGAAATTATTTTATATTATCTGTCTCTCTTTAGCAAAATACTTGTTTGTATTCTGTTTGAAATTTTCTTTAAAATTAAAGTCATGTGAGTAAGACAGGTATACATTTGTGTGTTTATATTCAGGCGTGATGTGAAGAAGGGAGAGAAGAACACCATCGTCACTTCCTTCAACAGAAACTTCACAGCTAGAAATGATGCTAACCCTGCAACACATGCATTCGTCACTTCCCCAGAGGTAAATACTCATGTTTTCTTTAAAAAAAAAAAAAAAAAAAAATCCTATTTCTGAAAGTCAAGCATATACTGTTTACACACACAAGTGAGGAAGGCTATCCATCTGCTTTTCCTCAGATTGTCACTGCTCTTGCTATTGCTGGCACACTAAGCTTCAACCCAGAGACAGACTATCTCACGGGCTCCAATGGTGAGAAGTTCAAACTGGTGGCACCCACTGGAGACGAGCTCCCCACCAAAGACTTTGACCCAGGACAGGACACCTACCAGCACCCGCCTGCTGATGGCAGCAGCCTCAAGGTGGATGTCAGCGCTCAGAGCAACCGACTGCAGCTTCTGGAACCCTTCGACAAGTGGAGTGGAAAAGATCTGGAGGATATGCAAGTTCTGATCAAGGTCAGGGAAGCCACATTTTCTGACTACTGCCCCTTAGAGCAATGGTTCTCAAATCTGCTCCTTAAGGAGCTGTACGTTTTCAATGTTTCCCTCTTCTAGCACACCTAGTTCAATTACTGATCAGCTCATCACCCAGCTCTGCAGAAAGTCGGCACTAGATCATATACGGCATCGGGACGGAAGTAACAGAGTCCAACGTGGCGCCTGTCGATACATGTAAATTCATTAAAAGCCTTTTAGGCAGTATAGTTCACTGTTGTTTTCATTAGCCCACTGCATCGTCAATGTTGGCTTTTAATGAATTTACGTGATGATTTACAAAGTATATCGACCGGCGCTGTGTTGGCCATGTCCACCCTGATTCTGTATATGATCTAGTGCCGACCCTCTGCAGAAGCCTGATAATGATGTAATGGCTTCCAGGTGTGATGGTAGAGGGAAATATCCAAAACGTGCAGGATACTGGTCCTCAAGGACTGGATTTGAAAACCACTGCCTTAGAGAACGGAAAGGTTTTCACTCTTCATTTACCTATCTCTGCAGGTGAAAGGCAAATGCACTACTGACCATATCAGTGCTGCTGGACCGTGGCTGAAGTTCCGTGGTCACCTGGACAACATCTCCAATAACATGCTGATCGGAGCAGTCAACAGTGAAAATGATGCAGTCAATAGCATCAAGAACCACCTGACAGGGGACTATGGTGGAGTGCCAGATGTGGCCCGCCACTATAAGGTGAGCGCTAACATTAAAACCCACAACCATTAAAATGTCTTGAGTAATTTTAAACTAGACAAAATATCAAAAACAAGTAACATATAGCGCAAGGAAAGCCAAAACCCAGTGGACACATTTGAAGAACCTGTTTCACATGAAAATGCCAAGACTACATTAACCCTTAGATGTATAAGTGGGTCAAAAACGACCCTTTGAGGTTATGTTCTTGAAATATCTTTGTAATGAAAACGTATTTCATATTACACGTATTCCTAAAAATATGTTATTGACTTCCATGTAAATCTTTACCTTTTATGATGTATATGTTTTCTCTGGGTACTCCAGTTTCCTCCCACCATCCAAACACATGGACTGGTAGGTTAATTGGTTAATCTAAATTGCCCATAGGCGTGAATGTGAGTAATTTTTTTGTCTATACATGTTCAGCCCTGAGATGAACTGGAGACTCACCTTCACCCACTGTAGCTGGATTAGGCCCCTAGTGAGGTTAAAGTGGGTTCATATGACGTATATATGGGGGACCGTGGATCATCCAGTAACTGAAGGGTTGGTGGTTTGAATCCTGCTCTGTCCTAGTCTGTTTCTTGTGTCCTTAGGCAAGACACTTCACCCTCCTGGCCTCCAGTGTCACTCACTCACACTGGTGTATGAATGTTTGGCGGTGGTCAAAAGGGCCGTAGGCACAAAATGGTACAAATGTAATTCACCACCACCAGAGAGAGAATGTGAGAGTGAATGGATAATAAATCAATAATGTAAAGTGCTTTGGGTGCATAGAAAAACACTATAGAAATCTAATCCATTATAATATATATTATATCGTATAATGAAAAAAATATATTTTAAAGAGGATACTCTTTTGTGGACTGAAATGTAATGCAAATGATTATTTTTAAAATAATAAAATGACAGAAGTGATATTTAAACATTGACTGTAACAGTTATGGAAGAGTATACGGTCCAGTGAATTGTGCATCTAAGATCAAAGGGTTAAAGTGGTGGGAAGCTGACACTAACCCTCTTCCCACCTTGAACATACTTGTATGCAGGCCAATGGTTTGTCCTGGGTTGTGGTTGGAGATGACAACTATGGTGAGGGCTCCAGCAGAGAACACGCTGCTCTGGAGCCAAGGCATCTGGGAGGAAGAGCCATCATTGTGAAGAGTTTTGCCAGAATACACGGTACTGGATAAATGTATATTGAACTATATTTGTGATACTGTATTAGTTTTTATTTCATTTGTGTTAAAACTACTGTACTCGTTAAAGTTGACACCATATCTCAATCTTGTTTATAGAAACTAACTTGAAGAAGCAAGGTCTGCTGCCACTGACCTTCAACAACCCATCAGACTACGACAAGATCCGCCCTGATGACAAAATCTCTATCAGAGGACTCCAGACTTTCACTCCAGGAAAGGTGAGAGCGCAGTACAGACATGACTCATTTGTATATTTTTGATTAAGATTGATTGCTGCGGTGGTTAATGAACAGCAGTAGGTTTGTAAGATTTTTCAGTCGCTTTTTTTTTTTTTTTTTGTAAGTAGTTTTAACCATACAATGAAGGTTACACATGTATAGCTGTACAAACGTATTTACTATGAAAGGTCACATATTGTTAATCTGCAGCGGAGCACAGTTTTCAGCAACTGGAGATCAAACAAAAATTTCAAAAACTAAAAAGATGATGGAAAAATGTTATATTTTACAAAAAGTAATATAGAACTAAAACTAGAATTAAGAATAAAAGTAAATGAACAATACGAGTAGAAATTAAGGATCGACCGATACAGGTTTTTTTAATGGACGATACCAATTTATTTTTATTTTTTTTCCCATCACTGACTGACTGCTGATTTCCTTAAGCCGATATCTGGGACCAATATGGGTTAAAAAAAAAAAAAAAAAAAGACTAATATTCCAGGTCTCAGGTTAAAAATAAACATTTAACAGTAACAAATAAAAAAAATAAGCTGAGGTAAAACTTTAAACAACCTGTAAAACATAAAATACTTAATTACATTTAAAACAATTGCAAACAAGTAACATTGTGCACATTATTTTAGGAGAGTTATTTTCACTTTGAAATTCAGTATTGTGCAGTTTGGACAATGCGTTACTTGTTTGTAACTTTGTTTTAAATATTTAATTTATCTTACACAGGTTGTTTAAAAGCACCAAGACACTTTTTATTTTTGTAAAAAAATAAAAAACTGTGAGTGTGAGGGGGGGTGAATCGGCGGAACCACCTGCGAATCAGCCAATGCCGATACACTTTAAAAAAAAAAAAAAAAAAAAAACTCTAAAATTGGCCTGATATATTGGCCGGCCAATGTATTGGTCGACCCTTAGTAGAAATAATAACAAAATAGTATGAAACAATATGTATGTCTATGAACAATATGTAGATCTATGAATTTAAGTCTAATTGAAGTTCAAAATAGTCTGTCAATAAATATTGAATAGATGTCAGATCATCAATGGATAATATTTGGTTTAGATCAATCCAAAAAGTATGTAAAAACAGTATTATCTTTGCTATCTACTGATTGTCTTACATCAATGTTCACTGATGAATTCCATCTTATTATCAGTATGTGTGACCTTTAACCCCTGCCCTTTGCACCCTCAGTCTTTCACTGCCATTGTGAAGCATAGCGACGGCAGCGTGGACGAACTGGAACTCAACCACAGCTTCAACGAGACACAGATCGAGTGGTTCCAGGCTGGGTCTGCCCTGAACAGGATGAAGGAGCTGCAACACTGAGGAAGAACTCAACCAGGAATGGAGGTTGTTTCAGGAGAAACAGGGTGCTGAAGGGAAGAATAAAGAAACTGTATATGATGGCTCCATGATCTGCATTGGCACACATTTTGGACTGAAGTAACGCTGCACATTCAACAGTAGATTATTTCAGACTGGAGTGCAGAGCTAATGTCAGAGATGGAACATAACCACTTTTATGTGTGCAAATACTTGTAGGAACCGAAAGTATTTTTAGCCACTGTGTTTAATAATCTGTTTTAAAATCGGTTTGTGCTGTGAAAATGAAAATGAAAATGCTCACTGCACACGTACACTAACATAATATGCGCCCGCTGTTCAGACATTAAAGCTCAGAATCATCAGATACAGTAACTCAGCCAGATGATTGCAGTCAAGTCACCTTGTTGTTTGAGGATTGTGTTGTACACTGCATGGCATTAATCAGCTTCAGTTGATCATAGTGTCTCAATCTGCCTCTCGTATCATGTAAAGTCCAGAAATGGTCGCATTGATTACATTAGATCTAGTCGGCGTTCAGACGGTTACAGAGGTTTATTTCCAACAAAGGTTTTCGTACTGTGTAAGAATACAGTAACACTCCTTCTTCTTCACCAGTCTCCCTCCAGCTGCCTCCTTATTAACCCTAATCTATTTTTAAGGTCAAATACATCATATGGATTTTCCTGTTTTCTATTTATTGACTGAACCTTTCAGTTCCAACATGATTTATTTTTTTTCCCCGTTTTAGACTGAAGTTGGACTTGTTTCCTTTTTTCTTACCAGTGCCCTTCTTTGTTAGATGATTTTAACAAAAGATGAAATGACCGTTAAAAAGAAAGGTTTAACATCAAATGTTAAAAAAAAAAACCTGTTAGGTGGAATGACATGAGAATGTTAACCTGTAAGTGATCATTGTGGCTACTTATAAAAAAGAAAATCTACATTCGTGTTTGTCAGCTGCTCTTCTGGCCCACTCTATATAAAGAGTCTGGATCCTTGTACATTTTCAGTATTTGTGTTTTTTTTTTTCCATCATTTTTTTTTTCTGTCTTACAGAAATGCCAATGGGTTGTACAATAAAGATGAACAGATTTCATTTATTCACATTGACTCAAATGATATGTGGGAATTAAAAGTCAAATCCCTCCATGTGACGTGTGTTAAAATAAACTGACAGATTATCAGAATACAACTGACACAAGTATTCAAACAATGCCTAATCTCACCCCTATTTTGTGCCAATCTCAAGTTTCTATGACAACCTGTTCTTGGATTTTGAACTTTCTGCTAAATATACAACCATGACCTTTTACAATATTGATAATTTCCTTATATGTATATATGCATCAGTGCGTGTAAGTAATATTATAATATATCCAGCATTGATTAAGTTATAGCGTGATATGTCTGTACTTGAAACACACTGTGTTACAGAAGTTAATTTTGCGACATGTCACCTTTGACCTCCAGAAATCTAAAAAAGTATTGGTCATAGATAACACTAATTATGAGAATTGTAGAAATCTTCATTTGTTGTTTAGTACCAATCTGAAACTTCTTTGACCTTCCGATCTTGAGTTAATATAAGATAACATTTTATTAATCCTGGAGGAAATCGCTTGAAACATTACAGTAAATATAGACAATAGAGGATCGGAAGAAATAGTGTCATAAGTGTTATTAATTGCATATATTGCACCTGGCATTGAGCTTAAAGTGGCCAATGGTATTAAGGTTGGTATTGCACATTATAATGTAAAAGAAACTAATAGTAATTTAACATGATGTTGAAGGTATTTTCTTTCTTTCTCTCTTATTTTCATTCTTATTTTCTTCCCTTTTCTCTTATTTTCTTTCTAACTTTCTTTTATTCTGTTCGTCTATGTCTTTCTTTTTCTTTCTTTCTTTTTTCTTTCATTTGTCTACATCTATTTTTGTTGTTTCTTTCTTACTGTCCGTCTGTGTTTCTATGTTATTTTCTTTCTTTCTCTCTTATCCCCCCCCCCCCCCCCCCCACACACACACACACACACACACACACACCCCTCCCCATCTCCATCTGGGTTCTGCCTCCTTTCATTCGCTGCGTGGATCCGTCCCGCCTGCATACACCCACCCACCCATCCATCCACACCAACACCCACGGACTCATTCAACACGTCCTCATCCATCTTTGGGATTTTACGACATAATTGCTTTATATCTTTATCGATGCAGTGACATCTGGTGTTTGGACCCACGACACTGTAAGTAAATACACTCATAGATCGGTTTTAATGGAGGATTTGGTCGCGTGGCTTTTTTACACCAAACCATCCTTTTATTCTTCTTTCCACGTCCATGTGTTGTCACAGCTCTATCATTTCGTATCTATGCAGTTTTTTTTTGTTTTTTGTTTTGTTTGTTATTCGTGTCACATTGTGTTTTGAGATGATGCGATGGAAGCATCCTTGGCTTCTTTTCTTCCACAATGTGAGAATGTTCTGGAAACAATCCGCCTCTAGGGCTTTTACTGAATTATTTAGGCTTTTTTCCAGCCTCGTATTGGGAAAAAAATGGGAGTTATAAATAGGCGGTTTGTGAGGTGTGGGCTGATGTGTGTGTGTGTGTGTGTGTGTGTGTAGAGTGGGTCATATAGACTGGACGTGTCTGCCATGTAGATGCAGAACTCCAGCCAGTGTCAGTGTCCTGCTTTCACACACAGAGCTGTTTTTGGCCTTTTGTCTGTCTTTCCAAAGCTCCTTTTCCAGCCCCATTCCTTCCTCCGACTCAGTCTCACTTCTAACTGTGCATGACATCCTCCACATTAAGCATCTGATCACATCTACAGACACAGAGCAAGTGTTAACCCCCACAGATGTCATACAAATGTGCAGATTTTTAATATAATAATAATCATACACATGTAATAACTTTACCTCAAATGTAATAGCAGTGGTCTACTAGAAATATAACACTTAATTTCACACAAATGTAATAATTAGGGTTAGGGTAATGGGAGGTATATCGCCCAACATGGCTTGGGTTAAATTATTGTAATCAATGTGTGTGTGTGTGTGTGTCCGCAGAGACATATCATGCTATAACTCAATGAATACTTGATATATCACCATGAAATTACATGGGCATATACATATATATATATATATATATATATATATATATATATATATATATATATATATATATATATATACCTAATATGCATCAGATGCAATGATCCATTTGAGTAAAGGTCAAAAGTCAAGGTCATCATTAACTAAAAGCTCAAAATCACATTATTGGTTATAACTCAAGAACAGAGGGTCTTTCAGATTGGTGCGGAATGAAGATTTATACAATTCTCGTATTTGGTGTTATCACCTATGACCAATAGTTTTTGAGATTTCTGGAGGTCAAAGGTGACATGTCGCAAAGTTAACTTGTGTAACACCGTTTGTGTCTGTCAAGCATAGACATATCACGCTATGACTTAATTAATACTGGATATATTATAATAATATTACACGCACTGACGCATATATACATATAATGAAATTATCAATATCGCAAAATGTCAAAGGTCAAGGTCGCATTTAGCAGAAAGGTCAAAATCAAATTTTTGGCTCATATTCAAGAACAGGTTGTCATAGAAACTTCAGATTGGCACAAAGTAGGGGCGGGATTAGGCATTCTCTGAATACTTGTTATATTTGTATTATGTAATAATTTATTACAAATAAAAGAATTATTACATTTATGGAAATGTATTACAATTTTAGAAGGTGAAGATTATTATCATCAAATGTAATAAATTCCCACAAACTTTAATTAATTAATTTCGTAGGTATTACAGCCACAAACTTTTCAGGACTAAACAGTCTATTTAACATTATCCATCCCCATCACCCAAATGTTGACATATCATAAATCACAATTATTATTGATTCACTGAAAGTAACACTGATTAAAGGGATTATCTGGAGTAAAATTCATTTTAGCTACATTTGTCGATGATTGGGAGTATATACATACATCTGACATCAAATTCACACCATTTGGATGTACATTGAGAAATTTCGATTCTGCCGTTTTGAGCCAAACTGTCTTTCCCTCTCCCTCTCTCTCTCTCTCTCTCTCTCTCTCTCTCTCTCTCTCTCTCTCTCTCTCTCTCTCTCTCTCTCTCTCTCTCTATCTCCCTCTCTCTCTTTGCCTCTCCATCTCCCTCTCACTCTCCCTCTCTCTCTCTCTCTCTCTCTCTCTCTCTCTCTCTCTCCCTCTCTCTCTTTGCCTCTCTCTCTTTGCCTCTCCATCTCCATCTCCCTCTCACTCTCTCTCTCTCTCTCTCTCTCTCTCTCTATCTCCCTCTCTCTCTTTGCCTCTCCATCTCCCTCTCACTCTCCCTCTCTCTCTCTCTCTCTCTCTCTCTCTCTCTCCCTCTCTCTCTTTGCCTCTCTCTCTTTGCCTCTCCATCTCCATCTCCCTCTCACTCTCTCTCTCTCTCTCTCTCTCTCTCTCTCTCTCTTGGCACTTAAACACACACCAGACCTAAACCAGATGTGGCTGCTGCAGGTAAGACAGTTGTGGTGGTCTAACAAAACAAAAGAGTGACAGACACACTTCACATGTGTGTAAATATTTCACCATCTAAAGAGGCATTTGTTCGCTAACCTGAGTGTGAGCAGAAGCGCAGACAACATGCATTAAAACAACACACTTTTTCCCAAACATGATGTGGACAGTGTGGTGTGCATCTGACTTAAAGGTTTTGCACTTAATATAAAAAGTGAGGATGTGTGACAACCGTCTGGACAGTGGACATATGTTCACCTACTGATGTTGTGTAGTTACATTTAACAGAAAACTAATGCTAACGTTAGCCTTTGTTTTGTTACGGTTAAAATGTTGATGCTTGTCAGTGGACATTGTTACGTCACAGTGAACTTTAATACAAGTCTGTCCCTGTTTTGTTTTGGGGTTTTTAGCAGTGTGTCTGCGTTGTTCCTCAGGTGACAATGTGATGACTTCATCACGACACGTTGACTCGACTTTATTGACAGATAAGTCGACTTGAAAAATACTGAAGTCGTTAATGCCCTACTTTTCACCGACACGAAACATTATTTTTAGACCTATTCTAAAGTTCTAAACAACATCACACTTACATGGTACTAAGTAGAGGGTCCCTAAAGGTCCCTAAAGACAAACCAAAGTGTCCTGAGGTCTTCATGTCATCGGATAGTGTGTCCAGAGTTACTCATCTCAAGCCATGTACCTTTCCGGGTGCAGAACCCTTCTGTAGGAGGAGGTCTGTAATAGTCGATTGCCCAGTGCAGAGTAACACGCTGTGGAAATTCACGATTTTGTTGCTTTTTTTGCATTCTTTTTCCACTAACATGGTCGAGGATTTATGACCAACGGGAACAGGTGGGGGGGTGGATGTTGAGTGTGGTATGGTCCCCACAGTGGTCCCCATAGTGTCAGAGGTTCCAATGATGTGACTGTTTAGACATATCAATGTCCCCATAAAGATAGAAATACAAACACACACACACACACACACATTCCTATATTTAGACTGAGAATCGTGGAACCTAAAGAGTGTGATATTAAAAGGAGCCAGTGGGATTTACTTTGACACACTGACTTCATCATCTGTGTCAAACACTCAGTCTGCAGATTTGACATCAGAACTAAACTTTACTGATCGTAACCCCAGTAACACGTACAGATGCATCTGTGTGCTTTAACCCTTCACATGCACACACAGCTATACATTGAGCCATGTGTTGATGATCACACACACACACACACACACACACACACACACACACGCACACTAGAGCTGTACAATATATTGTTTGAGCTTTGACATTTCAATCTACACATGCGCAATAGTCATATTGCAGGCCCTGCAATTATTTTTATTTTATTTTATTTATTATTAATCACTCATTTGTTCAAAATACAAATGTCAAACAGCAGATCTGAACCTTCATGTCTCATAATTATCCACAGAGGAACCATATTCCAACAAAACACAGTCATAGTCCAACAAAAACATCTAAAACAAACAAAAAAAACCCCACCAAATGTAGTCCAAAATACATCAAAACATTAATAAATATCCACAAATGTTTTATCTATTGTATCATTTAACAGGACCTGCCTCCAATATCCCAGTTTTCATCTGAATATTTTAATTTATAATATAAATGGATGTTATTAAAATGGTTCAAGAACAGCATTCAATTCATTTTATTAAGAAATTTATACGAAATTGAGTGGAAATTTAAAGGGTTAACCCAAACAATAACTTATTATTATTATTAGTAGTCGTAGTAGTAGTAGTAGTAGTAGTAGTATTATACTTTTGCAATGTTATTATTTTTAGATTATCAATCAATTTTTACTTCAATTCTTATTGCCTTTATATCCAATTTAATTTATAATTATTTTGTCTTTTTGTTATGTGGATCATCTTTTGTTGTTCATTTTACTTATCACATTGTTTATCTGTTATTATGAGTTAATGCTAAACTGTCTTTAGCATCGTATCATGTTATATATTTTCCATGTTTTTAATTTGTGTGTAGCTTCTTTTTTTTTTGTCTATGACTCAGGGACCACAATGGAAACCAGAATAAATGTTTTTTTTGTGTCTTCCCTGCCACATTTATACAGTTTTTTATGTACTTTTATGACCAATAAACAAACAAACAAATGGTCTGGCTCCTAGCTAGTGGCCTTTAGATTACTTTTGTTTATGGACTGGCTCCAGGCTCAACTGGGCTGACCCACATTGAGCTGTCTCACACCATAAAGACAGGAATATAAACACACACACACACACACACACACACACACACACACACACACACATCATCATCATCATCATCATCATCATCGTTGTGCCTGTTTACTCTGAACACAGACTATACAGACTATACCTTTTTTATCTTTTGGTCTAAACTACAGACATATATGTAAAATCAAATATCAGATCAATATTGATTAAAAGTCTGTGATTATCGGTTTAGTTCACAGAAAGTGGAATGTTGAGTATATTGTCAACCTGTTGATTTTGTTTATTTGGCAAACTTCATATTCACAAATGCAAAAATATCTTTAAACATCCCCTAATTTTCAACAATACATCTGCTGTGTTAAACTTATAGACTCCCCTAAATGTACAAAAACAAACAAAAACAAAAACACTGTCAATTTGTTTAATTTTTTTCTTGATGAATTAATGTGAAACCCTTTGTATACATACTTTGATTTATTCATTTTTATTGATGTATTTCTTATTATTATTTATCTTTTTCTTCTCTTTTCTTGACGTTGTATCTTGATTCTGTTGTTAGTTACTGTGGCCTTCTAGTTTGTTTGGGTATTTAATTGAATAACCTTTTACTGACCTGTGTCAGAACAGGGTGTAATATTAAATTTACTGTTAATATTAAGATGTCCTGGTTCGAATCCCACACCAGACCTTTCTGTGTGGAGTTTACATGTTCTCCTTGTGTCTTTGTGGGTTTTCTCCAGTTTCCTCCCACCATCCAAACACATTCACTGATAGGTTAATTGGTTAATCTAAATTACCCATAGGTGTGAATGTGAGAGTGATTGTTTGTCTATATATGTTCAACCCTGAGATGAACTGGAGACTCATACAGGGTGTACCCCGCCTTCACCTATTGTAGCTGGATTAGACCCCCAGTGACCCCTGTGACCCTAGTGAGGATAAAGTGAGTTCAGATGATGAGATGAGATATTAAGATATTAATAGTAAAATGATATGAAAATGTTTACATTTATAAGCTATTCTTCCACAAAAATGTGAACAAATTGAACAACCTGGAATGTCTTAAGAACAATATGATCTTACAAACTAATAATAACCTTTAAATAAATAATGACAACTCCAGATTTTTCTCTTTTTATATAAGAATTTAAAATTTGATAAATACGTTTAGAATCTGAATTGCCTCAACAATTATAAACACCCTGCAATTTCATATGAAAAATAAGTGGCTTTGTAACAATATTCTTCCTGTTATTAAGTGTATTTGTAGATCCACTGTAAGCTATATTATACATGTCTACATGATAAACTGAGAGAAAATATTGTCAAAAATGCACTTATTTTTCACATGAAATTCCAGGATTTCATGGTTGCTCATATTATTCATGTTTTTTATAACTGTCATTCCATGGTTATTTCATTAATATTACAGTGTTCTCCATTGTAATTGAATACAGTGAGTGTTGGTTCTATTTAAAAAAAACAAAAACAAAAGAAACGTCCGGATTGCTTGGTTTCCAGTTGTTTTTTTCACGGTAGAAAAATGACTTGAGGTCGAACAACAAAGTTTACCAGTACCTCTTCATACACGACCACGAGGCGTCTGTGATTGGCTCAGAACGCGTGAAGGAACACTCCCCCCTCCCCTCTCACTGTGTATGTATTTACCTTTACCAGAGTAGCATCCAGCTCGGTTTCGTGCTGTTGCTTGTTGTGAAAATGTGAAGGGGAAAAAACAAGGCTTTATTTCCACAGAGAGCACATGAACCAGTTTGATCCGCCATTTTCTTCCAGTTCGTGGAGCAGCTACTGTGGTGCCATCTTCTCTTGTAGATGCTAATGCTAATGCTACTTTAGATTCGCTGTCGGAGGCCGGTTTAACCCCACGTGGGTGACGCTAAAGTCCATCTGACGTCAGACGGACCAGCTTTTTCTGGGTCCCTGGTTCCTCTTGTTGTTTTCTGTGAATGCAGTATGCAGCCAGTGGAGGTGATGAACCACTGTCAAAGGAAACATATGTTGGTAAGTCGGGGTGAACCATCAGATTCCAAAAGGAGCGTGGAAAAGTGGTTTTCACCTTTAAAGGATACTTTGTAGGTGTCAACATTTTCATTATATTGCAAATATAATTTTCAAATTTTTCATTTTAAAACAAAGTAAAGTTCTATATTAAATCATTGTATCATGATTTTAATAGAATGAAGTTTGATGAGGACAACTCATCACACTTGTCAATGCTGGTGCAATCACTATCTATTATTCACAAATGAACTCTTTTACTATTTCACAACAATTGCCAGCTCTTGTTTGTCTGGCTGTTTTAAGAAAAAAGGAACATTTACACTTTAGACCTAATGTTAAGGCTATAACAGCTATTGATTCTTTTCAAAGGGCATGTCAGAGTCTGCTCTGATGTTTTGCAGAGATCAATATGTTGTTCCATGTTAGAGTAAATTATTTTATGCAGTATTAAAGTACGGCTCAACTACATCTCAGGGGCAAATAATTACACATGTACTCCACTCTGGCAGCTCTCATTCCTTTTCAGATTACAGTTTTTCATCTATTTCCAAACCAGCTGAAACCAAATATATGCAAATGTGTTGATTTTTGAATGGAATAAACTGGAGGATGAAGTGCTCATTTACTGGTTGAATTTAGCTGAGTTTCAGATCCTCAAAATGCAGTCTTTAAAAACCCTGTTTGATTCATATGAAAATATACCGAGATGAAAACGTGTCGGGATTTGCAAACTCATAAAAGCTGGACTTTTTAACCCTTTGACGCATGAAAGATGAAAACATCAGTCAAGGTTTTTTTTACTTAAATGCCTTTTATGAAAAAAAGTAATGTAATAATAATAGTTATAATAATAATAATAATTTCATTTGTAAAGTGCTTTCTATCAAAGTACTGTAGAGGTAATAAAAATAAAATCAGTCACAAGCAATAAAGCATAAAATATTAACACAGTAAAACAAATCAAGACATATGATACAAAGTAAACATGTAGGTCTTGAACTTTGCTTTAAAAACATCCACAGAACATGTCGCCTTATGTCCACTTTAGACTTTAGACACACTCAGCAGGACAGTCCCTTAAGAGTGGAGGGCACAAGAAGGTGCATAAAATGTGAACAGATCATTTAAATAAGAAGGTGCTGCTCCATTTAAAATGTTATAATATATATATTTTTTTTGTTTGTTTGTTTGTTTGTTTGTTTGTTTGTTTTTTGGTGTGATAGATATTGGTGGTTATTTGGAGGGTTCTGAAATTGTATTTCATCATCTACTACACCAGTTAAGTTTCTTTTTTTTCTCAATTATTTGAAACAATAGAAATAACAGAACATTTATTGACTTAATTCCACTAAGTTGTACCTTATCTATGTTGTTAAGTGATGTTCACTTATATCCACAATTGTTCCCCTTAATAAAAAATATTAGCTGGAAGTAGAACATGTTACAACAACTTAATGCATTTTAGTTAGTAGTACTATTTCTCAAACTTTGAGTATTCACAACTGAATATATTTAATTATTCTGAACGTTCAGGTTTGCAGTGCAGTGTGATTGAAATCTTTTTAATGAAACTATTTTTTTATGGAGTTATAAAAAAAAACAAAAACCCACTCAGCTGGACAATATGTGTTTAAGCTTTGAAGCAACAAAAAAACATGTAATTAAAACACAATATCAGAATACTATTAAATAAAACCAATTTAACGCTGTTTTTGTTTAAGAAAACTGTTAATTACAGTCTAATAACAACAAACAATTGATTTACACATAAACATGTTAGTGCAGATCAGGTATTAAGAACAGACCAGTTACAGTAATGATATAAACTGACTGATATGGAACTAAAACTGTGGAAGAACTGTCCACTGTAGTGACCAGTATGTGATAAAGGGATAAAGATAATGCGTTTCTCACAGGACAGTGATGATATAAACATAATAATTTTATAGAATATGAAGCATTGTTAAAGACAAAACTACCAAACAAATAGTTACGTATGTAAAAACCATAAAATGAGCTCAACCTTAAACATGTGTAGCAATAAAATATCACATGCTCGTCAATACAGCAGTAAAATAACATCCCGCAGGAGTAATAGGAAAACATTGACATTGGGCTGGGTGGGTGGGTCTGACTGAACATGTTGCACCAATACTCAGGAGTACTGAGTGTTGGTCCAGTTTGGTGCAACTGGTAATTATACCAACACCACTATAATAATTATCAGATGGTAATTATACAACCAACAGCTCTTCTACTTTCTAACATTTAAAGTCCAGTTTGCTTTGCTTCCATGTGTCTCCCCCTACTCCCTCTCCTCTTCTTTTAGCCTTTCTCTTTAACCCCCACTGGTCAAGACAAAGTGGGTGAAGGCGCAACAATGTCCACTGACAAGACACAAGCATCAACATTTTAACCGTAACAAAACAAAGGCTAACGTTAGCAAATTCATTTCACATTCATACCTATGGACAATTTAGATTAACTAATTAAGCTATCAGTGCATGTGTTTGGATGGTGGGAGGAAACTGGAGAAAACCAATGCAAACTCCACACAGAAAGGTCTGGTGTGGGAATCCAACCAGGGACCTTCTGTCTGTGAGGCATGAGTGTTAACCACTGCACCATCATGCCGTCCCATTCTAATCCTTCACGATCTAATATTGTCATATCGTACACCCCTATGATATAGTATGTAAAACTATATTTTTTCATACTAATTTATGTATATTTCTTTATCATATTGATAATGTATTGTCTAGTAGATATTGTACAAATGTACGTTGTAATTGTCTTTATAGAGTGTTGGTACATGTGTTTGTGTATATTATATAGCCGATATGTTTGCATATTTAGAGCTTTAAATATGCAAGCATAGTATATAATAATGACAAAAAATCTTGTGTTATTATAATATGATTATTTCATTATAATGAGGGAATATTCAGGAATGATACAGAATTATAAAATAAACATGGGTAAGGTCAGACTGGGTATGTTTTTTTTCACCTGTTTTTTTTTTTTCTCTTGTTTTCAGACTGCTGTTGCTCTTCTCATCTGTCAGGCGTTGTCTCTTCTCCATCACCAACACTCTTGCCATGCAGGAGGTCTAACCCTCCATCCCTCCTTCCTTCATCCCTTGTTTGCCTTCAAGGGTGACTTGAAAAATAAAAACCCATCCACCCAAACAAAACCTGCCTCGAACAGATTAAGATGTCAGACCCAGATGCCTCATCACCAGCAGAACCCCCACTGCCACTGCCGCTGCCTTCCCCCCGCACCCCTCTGCAGCTCTCCTTTCCCTTCTTCAGAGAGGGAAGTCGGATTTGGGAGAGAGAGAGGAAACCACCTCAGCCTGGAGAGCTGCCCAGCCCCCTACCCACCAAACGCACCCGAACATACTCAGCGTAAGTCACCTTTACTAACTTTTCTTTAATAATAATAATAATAATAATAATAATAATAATAATAATAATAATAATAATAATAATAATAATAATAATAATAATAATAATAATAATAATAATAATAATAATAATAATAACAATAATAACAATAATAAACTTTATTTATATAGTACCTTTCATACACTGTTACCCAAAGTGCTTCACATTGATTAAAAATTAAAATACAATTTTAAGACATGGGTGAAATAAGAAATATATTAAATTTTGATTGCACAAAATTATAAAATTGCAAAATTACAAGATAAACTGCTTATACATACATTCTAAAATTTCACTAAAATAAATAAGAAATACATTAAGATTTGATTACACACAAAATAGAAAGAATAAAGAATGGGGTCACAGAAGTGTAGGGGTCTCAAACTCATTTTCTTCAGGGGCAACTTTTCACCCAATTTTATTAAATTTCAGTAAATTGAACATATAATAACCTATAAATAATGACAACTCCAAGTAATTTTTCGCTGTTTTGTGGAAAAAAACCCATGAAATTATGAAAATACTTACTTTTATAAATTATTCAAACAAAAAAGATCTAAATAACCTGGAAAAAAAGACATTTCTTCAGACAAATAAGTGCAATTTTAACAATGTTCTGTCTCAGCTTATCATTTGTGCATGTGCATTATACAGTAGATGGATCTTTAAAGACACTAAACACTTACAAACAAAAGCTGAATTTGTTTTTTGACATTTTCATATATTTATATTTCTTCAGGTTTTTCACATTTTATTGTCACAGGATAGTTTGTAAATGTAAAAATGTTCATAATGTGATGTTTTTTTGCACTAAAACAGACAAAATTTGAAGTTATTATTTTTAGGCCTTTTTTTCTACCTCAAACTGAGAAGAAAACGTGGAGTCATTATTATTTGTAGGCGTTTCTGTTATTGTTCTGTATGTGAAACTGGACCTAAAATTAGCGTCACAGCCTTGTCTTTGCAAATTCACCTCATGGGCCACATTGGAACTTTTATTTGGCCTCCTGAGTTGCATGTTTGAGACCCCTGCTTTAGTGGAATAATTGTTAAATAGCAATAATTCATGATTGTTTGTCCATTTTCTACATGTCTCTCTGCAGGACAGTGCGAGCCAAATCAGGTCCTGTATTTAAAGGGGTGTGTAAGAACTTCTCCAGGTCTCAGGGTCATGGATTCATACGCCCCACTCATGGAGGAGAAGACATATTTGTCCACATCTCTGAGTGAGTCACTGTTGCTGCTTTTCAAATGTCCTCAGTTTGACACCCAGGAGATATCTTGTGTCTCATTTGGACCCAAGTCTACCAAATGATATCAGTTGATGTCCAGTCAGTTATGTCTTGCTGGCCTGTACCATCTCTATTGTCTATCAGTTAATATCATTATCTGCATATAAGATGTATATGCCAGTAGCAGCAGCAGATATTTATTTGTCATGTTAAAAAAAATGTCTTCATTAATGTCTGTTTTTATCTGTGTTTATTCAGTAAATAGTCTAGTTTTATTGTTTTATTGTTTATGGGGGATCCCCATTAGCTTCCACTGTAGTGGTTACTAGTCTTCATGGGGTCCCAGTTAAAAACAGTTGTGCTTATACATTATTCACAACAAAATGTGTACATGATTCATACTATAAAATATATCCGTCAATCACAGCAAATACAGTGGCAATGCGATAAAAATAAATTACAGCAAACACATACAATGAAATAAAATTGCAACCTTCACATATGGTATACCATAGATTTTAGTGAATAAATACTAATAAGTTATACTGTAATTTTATTGAAGCATAGGCCAAGATAGGGTATAATGCCTTTGTCTAATACTTGTAAAATAGGGACTTTTCAGCAGTAGGTGAGCAGCCTTATTTTGAACTAACTGAAGCTTTGCTATATCAGTTTTGATATGTAGTGAAGAGTGAACAAACTTGAATTTGTTTGAGTATAATTATTATTTTTGTTTTTTTTAATTCATAATGAATTAGGCTTTCTTTGTTAATGGGAGGTAATTTATTATGATTATAACCTTTATCTAACCAGGAAAAAGCTAAATGAGATTAAAAATATCTTTGTCTGGCCAAGACAGCAGCAGCATCAACAGCATAAGCTACAAAAAATGAAAGTCACAACCATGAATCCACAGTAATATACAGAAATACAGTAAAAGTCTATACTAAAAACCAAACTGATAAAAACAACAACATAAAAACAAAATTTTTTTTCAAAGTTATTAAAAGGAAAGGAGCTGCAGTTCACCCTGTAAAGGATTAATTGCACCATTGCAGCATTATTTTGTAATAAACGTCCAAAATTTAATAACCTTTTAATTTCATTTTGTAATAAAGCCGCATTTTGTTAGAAATTTTACCGCATTATGTCATAAGTTTATATATTTTGCAGCAGCAGGGCGCTTCGGTGGTGTGGGATTAAAACTCAAGGAGCTGTTTGGGAAACATTTATGTCTTGGCCTGTAATTCGACATATGTCACAACCTTTCCTCCAGTGCTCTCCAGATGCACCTGGTCTCGCACTGTGCAGCTGCAAGCCGTTGCTGATTTGCAATATTTAACCAGTGAAGCGTGCAGTTGTGAAACCATTCAGCTTTGTCACATCTATAACCTGGACATTTTTCACCACCACGGACTCTGGCTGATCAACCCCCAGGTTTTTTTTGGTCCTGTTTCAGTTTTATCTCTGTCTTTATCTGTTATTAAAGTCCTAGTCCTCTTTCCACTTCTTTTTTTTTTTTTTTTTTTTTTTCTGCATTTTTTCTCATTGTTTAACACCACAGAGAGGGTGTCAACCTTGTTTGAGATCAATGCATTTTTTAGTCTTGCAGCCAAATATTTTAATATTTAGTGCATGTGTGTGACCATCACCGGTCCTCCCTGAAACCATCCTGACAACATAGTAGACATGGACAATTTGAAATTATGAATATATTTTAGAAATGGAAATGGGGCAAAATGTATTAGTTCAATTCAATTCAATTTTATTTATAAAGCCCTAAATCATAACAAATTCGTCTCGCAGGGCTTTACAAAAACACAATCAACTACAGAAATATATGAAAAGTCCCAGGCATCCCCTGTCCTTAGACCCTCCTTCTGGGCAAGAAAAAACTCCAAAACCCAGTGGGAAAAGAAGAAATCTTGTGGAGAACCACACTGAAGGAGAGATCCACTCCCATGGACGGACAGGTGATAGATGAACGTCCATTTATAAATGAAGGAGGGGGGGCTGGTCCAGACAAGCAGGGGCGGGGGTCCAGGGTCACAGGTCGGCACAGGCGAGATACTGCAGATCCTGTCGTCCATGGCTCCCACACAGACACTGTCAGGAGAGCCACCACTCCCCCCAGGAGGGGAGGGGGGAAAAGGGACACCAGGTGACTAGCCATGAACAGACTTGTTATGAAAGATAGATTATAAAAATGAAAAAAACAGGTTTGAGAGAGAGAGAAAGAGAAGAAAGAACTCAGTGTCTATTAGAAAATGTAGCTTCATTATAAAATGAAATGAAACAGTTATTACATTTTGGACATTTATTACAAAATGCACTGTTATTACAGAACAAAGCTCAACATGCCCAAGGACACATTGACATGTAGACAGGAGTCAAACCGTTGTCCCTTCACTCATTAGACCACAGCCACCCACTGTTAGCAGGGACAGACTTCCGCCCATACTGAGAATAGCTCGCACATCTCAGCATTTTCCCAATAACATCTTTCTGGTCACATTGACATATTTGTCTGCTGTACACAATCCACACTCATTTTTTACCCCCCCCCCCCCCCCCCCCCCCCCCCCCCCCCCCGGTGCGGGGATCACACATGCAGTATGTCATCAAAATGTCACACCTTGGCTGTGGAATAAGAGATATTCCTTTTACATAGCGTTCCAAAATCCTGATTACATTTTCATCCCAGCTCTGTTTCTACCTCCAGAGGGATTATAAAGGTGGGACCAAATGATCACACCATTGTTTTCACACAGAAGTCATTCCAGAATAAAGGTGAAATATTCCCATAACAGAAGTGCTGTGTAAAAAAGGCTACTTTCTCTCTATTTACTAAGAAAGGCAAAAAAGCAACAAAAGTATATTTAATTTTTTTTTCCAACCCAGTTCTTGTTTAATGAGTAAAACAAATAACATCCTTATGATACATTCATTCATTTTCTGAACCTGCTTTATCCTCACTAGGGTCACTGGGGGCTCACCTTGGACAAGTTCATCTCAGGGCTGAACATATATAGACAAACAATCACATTCATATCTATGGACAATTTAAATTAACCAATTAACCGATGAGTGAATGTGTTTGGATGGTGGGAGGAAACTGGAGGAAACCCACACAGGCACGAGGAGAACATGCAAACTCCACACAGAAAGGTCTGCTGTGGGAATAGAACCAGGGCATCTTAATATTAACAGTAAATTACTATTTCATCCTGTTCTGACAGGTTCTGGTTTTGGAACTGAACCAGGACCTTCTTGCTGTGAGTTACACGTACTAACCACTGCACCACTATACCAGCCCTGGACTGAGATCAAGAGGAAGATGTATAATCACTAAACAAAAATATAGTAGAATATATTGTGATGGTCCCACTCCCTTTGGATGCTAGGGGTCTCTCTAGTTGTGTTGCAGGGGACAAACAGCTGACAAGAGACACCTGTGGCAGGTGGTGGCCGGGAATATTTAAAGGACTTCTGGGTGTCTGCTTGGTTTGGTTGGCGCCTGGTTCCTTGGTCCCGTTCACCTGTTTTCAGTCTGGGCTGGTGTCCCCTGGCCGTCTGATCCTGCTCTGTTTGGTCCTGCTCCCATCAGGCAGCATTTTTGTTAGTTTTTGCATATTTAGTTGTAATTATTTGTAAATAAATGACTGTTATCTATATTCCACCTTCTGTCTTCCCGTGTTGTTGCAACCTCGAAAAAGCCGGTTTATATATATATATATATATATATATATATATATATATATATATATATATATATATATATATATATATATATACAGGGTTCTAAATTAACTTTTTTCATCACCAGCCAATGTGGCTAGTAGATTTTTTTATCTTACTAGCCAATCAGAAATTCAACAAGCCATTATTTTCCCCTGACCAAAATGAGACATATGCCTTCAAATTTCTTTGAATTATTTTATTTAACCTTTTCCTCTTGAAATAATTCATTTCTTTAAACATATGATCACATTTTTTTTTACATTTTCACATTTAACTCTTAAAACTTCTTGCTTTTACATTTTCTCACCTTTCACTGTTAACACTTCTTTACTTTTCTCACCTATATTACAATTTATACAATACATAGACTCACATCTTGTTGCTCTTACATTTTCTCAATTGGTCCCCGTATCATTTCTTCAAACATATGATCACATTTTTTTATTTTATTTTTTTGCATTTTCACATTTAACTCCTAACTTCTTTACTTTTCATCTCCACTGTCCCCATTAAATATCTGTAAACATACACTCACATTACATCTTGTTGCTTTTACATTTTCTCACCTTTCACTGTTAACACTTCTTTACTGTTCTCACCTATATTACAATACCGTTACCGTTACCTCAGACTCCACAACATCCCCTCCAGCCTTTGCCCTTTTCTCACCCCCACACTCCGAACCTCCCAACCACCGCCACATGCTTTTTTTTCGTTCTCACTGACACAACACACGCTTCAGAAAATATTCTCCTTCTTCTATCTCTTAACGTCTTCTTCTTCACCTCAGAGTCAACCGCGCGAAAATGCTTGAAATCGAATGCAATGAGGACGCAGCCTGACGCAGCCAATGGATGCATGCGACGTCATCACGGTAGAGTTCATGGGAAATGTAGGAACTTTCATCTTGTTGGTGTTCGGGACTAGAGAAGGCTTTCTAATCAGGACACTTTTCTAAAAAGAAATTCTATAACTCGCCACCAGCCAAAGTGGCTAGTAAGTTTGTTTTTTTACCCACCAAAGTGGATTTTCACCCGCATTTGGCATTTGGGTTGGTGGGTTGGCGAGTGTTAATTTAGAGCCCTGAATATATATATATATATATATATATATATATATATATATATATATATATATATATATATATATATATATGGATTTTTGTGTTCGTTGATTGGAAGCTGCAAAGGCGAGTTCAAAATTCAGTTGTTCTCAGTTTAATAATTTATTCAGGTCACATGGAAAATGTAAAAGCCAGTGCTGGTCTCTGTGGACCAGAACTCCACAGGGCTCAAGACCTGAACTGACAATATCTTCTTGGGTGACTCCACCCTGAACAAATGGGTTGGACTTCGCAACATCATCTGACTCTAATTGGACCTTCACCTATTGACATGACTTGCCAACTCCAGTCCACACCCTGGTTACCTAGGAAATGTGGAATCTTATGTGTGTGTGTGTGTGTGTGTGTGTGTGTGTGCATGTTGATTATGACGTGCATCCATGGGATCCATGTTTCCAAAACTGTAGCTCAGGTCACATGGGTCCCAGTCAGAACATTATCTGCAGCAAAGAGCAGCAGAACAGAACAACAGAACAGAGCTAATAATTTAACTTAATGAAATGAATGATCTCACACACACACACACACACACACACACACACACACACACACGTATATATATATAAACCTTAATATGATCTAAAAGATGGAACAAGATAAATAAAAAATAAGACTCAAAACAACTTAATAATAAATAATACTTTCAGAAACAAAATTTTAACAGTAGAAGTGTCATAAGAGTATTTAATGATGTTTTGTTTTTTGTTTTTATTTCTGGACCTGAGGTGAGAAAGTTGAGGAATCACTGTGCTAGAAAAAGTAAAGAAATATACTCAAGTGTGTACCTTCACTGACGCTCCCACAGTTTGATGATTCAGTCAAATTGACAAATTCCCTACATTTCAATGTTAAAAAAGATGATCAATAACATGGCATTTTATATACCTGCTGTGGAATCTTCTTTGCTGTATTCATTCATTAAACATGTAATTCATCTCTTCATATAAATATTGTAACACTACATAATCTTATTGAACCAAAGCTGAAGGGGTGGTATTCAAACCAAATGTTGGGTATACATAGGAGCTGTGGATGAGTGTGAGTTTTTGGTGAAGCTGTGTATTTCATTATAGGAATATAGTAAAGAAAACAATGAAATAATAACAATAAAACCCTGAAGACTATAGAAATTATAATCCAAAATACAATCTAGTTATATGATAAAATAAAGGACAATAGAGGAACCATCAAAGCAATGAATATATTCGATACATTAATCAGTTAAAATAAAATGTGCTGAAATAATGCATCAAATTATCTGAAGTAAAACATAAGAATCTTGAGCTTTTTTGTTTTTTTCTGTTTTTCATCTCATATGTGTCTTATGTAGATTTCTTCTCTGTTATTTGTTATCTTTTTAAATTGTATAAATGTTTAGTTTTTAGCTTATATATTTTTCTTTTTTTTTTTTGCAGATTTATGACAATACATTCATTCATTATCTGAACCCGCTTTATCCTCACTAGGGTCGCAGGGGTCACTGGGGGCCTAATCCAGCTACAATGGGTGAAGGCGGGGTACACCCTGTATGAGACGCCAGTTCATCGCAGGGCTGAACATATATGAACAAACAATCACTCTCACATTCACACCTATGGACAATTTTAGATTAACCAATTAACCTATCAGTGCATGTGTTTGGATGGTGGGAGGAAACCGGAGTGCCCGGCGAAAACCCACGCGGACACGGGGAGGACATGCAAACTCCACACAGAAAGGTCTGGTACGGGATTCGAACCAGGGTCCTTCTTGCTGTGAGGCACGAGTGCTAACCACTGCACCACCGTGCCGCTCTTTATGACAATATTGTAAATTTAAAAAAAAAAGATGTAAAATACTGCAAACTGTTGAAACTACTATAACTGGGTGTTTTACCCCAGTACAGATGTAGGTAAACAATGAACTTTATACTTTATTTAATGAGTGTTAGAGTCGGTGGATATGTAGCATCAGATTAATTTATGGGGGTTTTTTTGTTTGTTTGTTTGTTTGTTTTTTTACTCGACCTCCCTCTGCTGTTATTTGTTATCTTTTTAAATTGTAGAAATGTTTTAGTTTTTAGCTTATAGATTTTTCATATATTTAAATATATCTATTTCCTTTTTTATTTCCATTTCAGGTCTTTGTATGGACACACATGTAGCAGAACTGACAAATAAAGCAAACTTTGAAACTTTGTTCTTTCAGGAAGTGTAACATCTTTTGCATAATCCTGTTGACAAACTTTAAAACTTTACTTATTTGTTTCTCTGACAGCATCGAGGGAGAGTATGTGCCTATGGAAGGAGATGAGGTCACGTACAAGGTTTGTCCCATCCCTCCTAAAAACCAGAAGATCCAGGCGGTGGACGTCGTCATCACTCACCTGAACCCAGGCACCAAACACGAGACCTGGTCGGGTCAGATTATTAGCTCCTAGACGAAGCGTTCTCCATGGCTGAAGCGAAGGACGAAAGAGGACAGGATGCAGAGTTGTAGTTTTAAGTTTATCGTGTTAAGGTTTGAGGCACCAGGTCTGTGGGAAACAAGGATCAGACTTCATCTTAGAAGAAGTTATCTGATCATTAGATGGTAGAAATGGAAAGTCCACTTTGAATGTATTCGTCTGAATGTGTTGTTTGAGGGTCATAGCTTGAATGTTTGAGAGCTCAGAGCTTGGTGCTAGCATTTTTAACATTGTCCTAGGACAGGGGTGTCAAAGTTATTTTAAATCAGGGGCCACATTCAGCTAAATTTGATCTGAAGTGGGTCGAACTAGTAAAAACAAAACAAAACAAAACTTAATAATATATAAATAATGTCAACTTCAATCTTTTCTCTCTGTTTTAGAGCAAAAAAAAGTAAAATGACATCATGAAAACAAACAAAATTAGGCTTTAGTTCATCATTTACACATATACATTCTAATTTAAAGATCACAGTGGGTCTACAGATACACTAAATATTTAGTAATAGGTGGAATATTGTGAAAATTCTACTTACTGGTACTTCTCTTAAGATATTTCCAATTTTTCATATTTGTTCTGATTATTGCGATTTTTTTTTATTATTATTTACAAAGAGGAATTTATTTACTCTTGAATATTTATAGATTATTATGAGACTGAATTAGTCTGAATGTGGACCATGAACTAAAATGATTTAGATCTTAGTGTCATTTTTGTATTTCATAAATTCATCTAAAGGGCCGGATTTGGCCCCCGGGCCGCATGTTTGACACCTGTGTCCTAGGATGTATATTTTAACTAAGAACTATGTGTGTTAAGAGGCTGAACCGCATTTTGAGGCAGTTTAACTCATTGTAGCCATATCAGGCACCACTCCACTGCCAGAAATCTGATTAAAAACTATTTCAGCCATATTATGTCTATGTTTACAATGACAGATGGACATATTATCCATCAGTACAAGAAGGAATAGATCCGGAAAAAAAAAAAAAAAGACCATTCCAACAGCTTTTTGTGTTTTATGTGATCAGACCTTCTGCCTTCTGGGGACCCCCCCCCCCACAAACCCCCACAAGTGCACGTCTGCCAAATGTTACAAGTAAAAAGTATCGACTCTTAATGCGTTTCAGCCTCTACAGCAGTAGTTAGCACCATATCTGAGGGACCTGTCTTTCATTTTGTTATCGTAGCACTACTGTATTTCGTCTTATATGGCAAGTGTAGAAATCCAGTATTATTGTAGCCAGCTCCTATGACGGTCATATGTTTTGGGTGGTTAATTGGAGGATTTTTTTTGGCCAGAGGGTTTGGGTTCAGATTGGAGGAAATGAGAAAAAAAAAGTATAGGACGGAGTGATGATCTCTAAATAAACAGCAGCAAAGATACAGCTACATGTGAAATGTAAAAAGCACGTGTAAGGAGGAAGAACAAACTGTATTCCCACACAGTAAATTTTGCAGTGTTAAATCAACACTTAGAGAGTTTATTTAACTTCTTCTAGAGTGTATTTGGTCCCATTGTCTCCAAATTAACACTGCAAAATCTACAGTGCAGAAAGGTTTGGACATTTTCTAAAATGCAACAAAAACTTTAATATTAAATTTTTTTATATGACAAAATAAAGACAGATTGTCAGTTGTTTCACTGAGCAAATTCAAATGTAAACAGATTTTGATGCCTGAAACGTTCCCAAAAATGTTTGGGACACTCATTTTGCTCTGTGTTATTGCACTGTAGTGGCCAGTATGTGATTGTCCAGATAGTGGACGGCCATTATCATTATCACATGTTTTCACTGCCTTAGTCAACTTAAGATGAGTGGTTCGACACCTAACTTATAGTTTTTCCTTCTTGTACAAAACATTTTGAGGTTACATTTATGGATTCAACATCAGGTTCCTCAGTTCGTCATATGTCTTTATGCATTGTCGCTGTATGACCACTTCTCATGCAATGCCACCTAAGGGTCAAAGGTCATGTAAATTCAACAGTAGATATGCTCAAATATCAAAGGAAATTTCAACTACTGTGGTTTCTTACAGAAGTGTGTTATAGAATACAATTAAGGTCAATGAAAAACACCAACAATCCATTCCCTCCTGTTGTGTTCATTTGTCAGGAACAGCAATGTTATTCCTGGGTCAATTTGACCCTAGTGCATGTTTAATTATCCAAAATATGTCTTAAACCTCCCAAAAATCTTAACAAGCACCGGTTAAAATGTCATTATTAATTCCTTTACTAACTATTCTATCAATATTTAGTTCAGTGGTGTTCCTTACCTCCTTACCTCTTCACTCGTTTGTCATTAAAAAATAAATATATTCAAACTTTTTTTTTTTTTAAATTCACCACTTTATATTTTTTGAAAGACCAATATACCATTAGAACATAAGATAATATGTCTCACATTTGTAAAGAAAGAAATTTTCTGACATTTCTGACACCCTTTTACCTCTAGTTTGACTGCTGGGTCAAATTGACCTGAACAGTATCTATGTGATATAAACATGAAAGGGGTGATTAGAAATTACACTACGTATGGCAAGTAGAAGAAATTTCACAATAAAAAAAATTATTTTTCCTAAACGTTCCAACTTTAAAACAGGTCAATTTTACCCCGAACATAACAGGAGGGTTAAATGTTTTAGTAGGATGTATTTATTTATGTTTTTATTTTTAATTTTTTGTTGAGTAGAAAATGCCCTAAATCTTTCTGGGAGTGTTTTTGAATACGTACCTTTCTATTATGCCCTTTCCTGAAGCAGGTAGAATAATAATAATAAAATAAATATAAATAAAATGAAACATAAGAAGGAAGTGGTGGTTTAAGTTATTGTCAGTGGAAAAGCCGTAAGTTTCCTATGTCATGGTGAACGACTGTGAAAAAAGAAAAAACAGCAGCAAAAGCTTCCTGATGTTAAAAAAAAAAAATTATTTATTTACTTATTTATATTATTTTCATTTGTAACTATGAGAACATCAGGTGTTTGGTAATTAAATGCTGCATTTCTAAGTATTTGGGCCAATGTGTCTGAATATAATTTCACTCTAATGATACGATCTTGTCCCTTTGCTTCTGTCACATCATCATTGACAGTTTAAAAACAACAAAAAAAAAAGGCTTTTAACTTTCCAAATACAATGATTTCTACATAATCCTACATAAGTCTAGTTAAAAATAATAATAATAATATGTGAGGTTCAAAATAACAGCTTGGTTGTTTTGGAAATCAGCATGTTCTGTACTGTTTGTTGTAATTTTACATCAGGTGTGTTTAGTTTAATCAAACATTAACAAAGAGGTCTTGTCACTTTTCCTATGCATTTACATTTTCTGGTGAATTAACATCATGGTAATGCACTGTTTACGTTTCTAAAATTTGACTGTCTTTGCAAGCACTTTTTATTTTTGTCAAATCACTGTGACACCATCAATAAAATGAAGTTTGAATAAAACTTAGTACTATGTTCATGCACCTGCGTCCTTTACTCTGTCTAATCATTCCTTGTCTCTTTTTAGAGTCAGTTAAATAGGACAGTTATTTTCAGAGCCCTCTCATGGTTTTGATACAAATCGTGCTAAAAACAGGCCTGTTTTATAACTTTGTAAAATGGACAGAATGTTCTAGCACAGAACTATTTTAACAAGGATTACTTTAAAGTTACCTACTGTAAACCATGTAGAGCAGGGGTCTCAAACATGCGGTCCGGGGGCCAAATGCGGCCCGCCAATGGTTCCAAAGCGGCCCGTGGGATGAAGAGGATATTAACCTATTAAGTGACTCTATAGGAAGAGTTCATTTGCAAAAACAGATAACTCCATTTTTCGTTTTTTTTCAGAAAATTGCATTTTTTACTCTACATTCTAGGTAATATTCATTGATTTGATATACTATTTATTCAATTTAGTGGATCTTACCAAATGAAATAAATAATATATCAAATAAATCAGTATTATTTGTGGAATGTAGAGTAAAAAATGACATTTTGTGAAAAAAAAAAATGGAGTTATCTGTTTTTGCAAATGAACTCTTCATATTTTTTCTTTTAGTTTTTTTCTTTGCCTATAAATGATGACAACTTCAAATTTTTGTCATTGTTTTACTGCAAAAAATATTAAATTATGAAAATATTTGCATGTACAAACTATCATGTAACAATAAAACATGAAGGACCTGAACAAATGTGAACAATCTGAAATGTCTAAAGAAAATTAGACAAAATTTGAACCATTTTCTGTTATTAAGAGTTTAGTGTCTTTGTAGAAATGATCCATAAAACACATGGACAAATGATAAATTGAGGCAGAATATTATTAAAATTGTCCTTATTTAAGTTTAACACTTTTTTGTATTTGGATAATTTATAAAGGTATTTTCATAATTTCATTTTTATTTTGTTTTTTTGTTTTTTTGCACTAAAACAATGACAAAACATTTGGAGTTGTCATTATTTATAGGTTATTATGTTTTCATTTTACTGGTCCGGCTATGTAAAAAGTAAATTTAATAGAACAACAAAAACTACCATAAAAACATGCAAGAGAAATAAAATAAAAATTAAAATAACTCAGAATATGTACAAAATTTGACAGTATGCAGCAACAGTACAATTAAAAATATTCTGCTGGTTCTGTGCATTTTTTTTTAGAACCACTATGATCTTTGTTTTTTTTTTTTTTGCATTTGGATAATTTCTAATAGTATTTTTTTATATAATTTAATGGCATTTTTTGCAATAAAACAATGACAAAAATGTGGAGTTATTATTTATAGGTTATTACTGTATGTTTTCATTTCACCCATCGGAAATCAAATCAGGCTGAATGTGGCCCCTGAAGAAAATAAGTGTAAGACCCCTGATGTAATAACCATATAAAGTTAATATATTTGAAATAAAGAGAAAAACAACTGTACACAACAAACCAAAAAAAAATTTGATTAGTACTCCAAAAGTCCAAAAATAAAATAAAAATGTGGCCTTTTGAACATTACATCTATATCTTCTGAGTATGATTTCAGCAGACATCCTAAGGTCCAAAAACTCATTTCAGGGAGATGCTTATTCGACCCTTCCACCTGCTTTCCGAACTATTGAATGAAAACGTGTAAATCATGAGTAAAAAATGTATAGAAAATCAATGAAGTGATATTAATTATATATACAAGGTGTGTTTTGTGTGCCCAGACCAGGGCTATAAATTAAAGGTCTATTGGAGTCAGAGGTCACATGACTATTGAATAAAAACATGTATTTTGAGAAAACATTTGCTAGAAAATAACAAGTGACAAATCATGTCTTATTTGAAATCAGTAGAGGGCGTCATAGCTCAAATAAGCTTTTTTTTTTATACCAATCTCCTTTTGATGAGAATAAAACTATAGGACCATAAGAAGAATATGGACAGTATAGACATTGCATTAACAATCTAAGAAGGAGCATCACATGCACATTCATTAATACATATAAAATCAACAAACTGCATAAAAGATTAACATGATACCTGTTTATTTTAAAGAGAGGTGGTAAAAGTACTGACATTCTGTACGAAAGTAAAGTACAGCTACTGGTGTGAAAAATACTCTGGTAAAAGTAGAAGTACTGATTCAACTCCTTTATTGAAGTAAAAGTTAAAAAGTACAACTTCTCAATTGTAATAAAGTAAAAAGTAAAACTGTTGTTTTTTTTTTTTTGTTTTTTTTTTGCTATGGATGACATCATTTATGGAGGAAAAAACAGAAATAAATTAAAAAATATATATATATTCAAAAATAAAACCTTTAAAACTTAGTTACTGTGTAAGATGATGTGTTTTATTGTGTTATGATACTTGTTTTAGTGGGTATTAACAGTTAGGAAAAATTCACAATTTAAAAAAAAAAAGCATTATTACGAGATAAAATAATTTAAATCACAAGATAAAAAGTGAAAATTAGGAGATAAAAAGTCAAAATTATGAGGGAAAAAAGTTCAAATTATGAGATAAGAAATTGATAATTAGGAGATAAAGAGTCAAAAGTTGAAAAAGTAATAAGTCTATTCTGAGAATGTAAAGAGTATAAAGTACATATATTTATATAAATGTAAAGAGTATAAAGTACAGATATTTATATAAATGTAAAGAGTATAAAGCACATATATTTATATAAATGTAAAGAGTATATAGTACATATATTTATATAAATGTAAAGAGTATATAGTACATATATTTATATAAATGTAAAGAGTATAAAGTACAGATATTTATATAAATGTAAAGAGTATAAAGTACAGATATTTATATAAATGTAAAGAGTATAAAGCACATATATTTATATAAATGTAAAGAGTATATAGTACATATATTTATATAAATGTAAAGAGTATATAGTACATATATTTATATAAATGTAAAGAGTATAAAGTACAGATATTTATATAAATGTAAAGAGTATATAGTACAGATATTTATATAAATGTAAAGAGTATAAAGTACAGATATTTATATAAATGTAAAGAGTATAAAGTACAGATATTTATATAAATGTAAAGAGTATAAAGTACAGATATTTATATAAATGTAAAGAGTATATAGTACAGATATTTATATAAATGTAAAGAGTATAAAGTACAGATATTTATATAAATGTAAAGAGTATATAGTACAGATATTTATATAAATGTAAAGAGTATAAAGTACAGATATTTATATAAATGTAAAGAGTATAAAGTACAGATATTTATATAAATGTAAATAGTATATAGTACAGATATTTTTACAAAAATGTAGGGAGTAAAAGTAAAAGGTTTCCATAAAAATAAATACTCAAGTAAAGTACAGATACCTAAAAACTGTACTTAAGTACAGTAAAGGAAGTACTTAGTACTACTTAGTTACTTCCACCTCTGATTTTAAATAAACAAAACAGTTATGTCTAACACTTTATAATACCTACACACATTCCATCATGTATTAACCATTTGTTACTTACTTGTTCGTGTGTATTAATGTATTTTTTATGCACAATTAATCATAAAGCAGTTTTTCACACGACTACAACTGGTTTGTTCATAGAAAAAAAAAAGATGAATTATGAATGAATAAACCATTAACAAATAGGTAACAAATGGTTAATACATAATTAACAAGTTGGTAATAAATGGTTAATACATAGTGAATTGTGTGTAGGTATTATAAAGTGTTACTCAGTTATCAATATATGACTATCTACTATAAAGATCAACATACAGAAAAGTTCAATATATTACATTTATATCAGGTCTTAAGTGATTCATGCTCTTTATGGTTGAAGTCTTTGAATTAATGAATGAACCTTAATATTATTTATTGTTTTATTGGTGTTTTTATCATCAGTATCTCTTTTTATTTATTGCCTATATTGTAATTAAGGCAATATATTCCTAAAGATTCTGAGACTTAAAATAGGAAATAAAAGAAAATTGTAGATTTGTGTACATTTCAGTCCAAGGAAGTTGGCAAACATCAGTAAAAATTATTTGGATTATAATCTTTCTCAGAGAAATCAGTCAAACAAAACCAATTCAAACATGACTCAGTTGAAACAACAAAAAACCTTTATTGAAATAATTCATTCAACTTAATATTTGTTGAATTATAAGTGTTTTTCTCTTACTTTTTACAATGCAGAAGAACAAATAATAATAAAAAATAATAATAGACTAAGCCATGCAGACTCACAGGTGAATGAACTGGAGTCAATAACTTTACAGCTTTTTTTTTTAAATCAGGATGATATTGGTTCCTTTGGCATCCTGATTGATTGATGAAGATGATGATGAAGTGATAATATATGTGTCATGGAAAATGGATGTGTGTGAAATCTGTGTAGTCAGGGGATGTGAGTGAGTGGGTGTTAAAGGGTTTTTTTTTTTTTTGCTTCTAATAATGAACTGATGATGTATACATGTTAGATAATATATTTTCTGCTCAGATTAGACACAGATAAATTAAACTAATTATTTATTAATTGAATTAAGATGAGGTAATTATACTAAATGATGAGAGCAGTTGTCATGGATAATGGCCGACCATTGATTAACATAGTCCGACAGTGTGTGAATTTATGAATGTGTTGTGATTCAGATAAAACATGGCATAATCTCCTGAACTGAATCACATAGGTAGTGTTTTTACAGCATGGAATCTTTATCTGTGATGATTTTTATAACCACGATCCAACCTTTGTTCTTCTGTTTTCTGTCTCTCCTTTGATTATCTTCTGCTGTCATGTACAAATTTACTGTCTGTTATTTATGGTGTAAGGTAGCTGTCAATAGATTTGTATCCATAGATTAGATACATGTGTGTATTTGTCAAAAATTACAAGTATGAGTTCAAACCTTACAAGTTTGTTTACGACTTCCCACAAGTGACATAACTGTCAAAATTGGTCATCATCGTATCCACAGGTATTTACTGGTTGAGAAAAAAAATGTCCATCAGGTCTTAAGATGAACCCCCATAGACATATTGTACAGTACTGATCAACTGTTAAAGAATTTGCTTGAAAAATATAGAGCTTATGATCGATGTTTCGTTTCTCAACCAGTAATGCCTGTGGATACGATGATGACGTATTTTGACAGTTATGTCACTTGTGGGAAGTCGTCGTTTAGCTGTAAATCGTACTTGTAAAGTGTGAAGTCGTACTTGTAATTTTTTAAGTTGTACTAATTTTTAACAAATATGCACGGGTATCCAATCTATGCACACAAATCTATTGACAGTTATCGTTATCAACCACCAAAATGTATTCACACACATAGATAAGTTAACCACTTAGTTAACTTATGAGTTATAATAATAATAATAACAACAACAATACTACTACTACTATTACTACTACTACTACTACTACTACTACTACTACTACTACTACTACTACTATTACTACTACTACTACTACTACTACTACTACTACTACTACTACTACTACTACTACTACTACTACTACTACTACTATTACTACTACTATTACTACTACTACTACTACTACTACTACTACTACTAATAAGAATAATACTAATAAGAATAATAATAATACTACTACTACTAATAATAATAATAATATTACTAATAATAATAATAACAACAACAACAACAACAACAATAATAATAATAATAATAATAATAATAATGATAATCTTTATTTGTATAGCACCTTTCATACAAACATTGTATGCATTATGTTATGTTATGTTATGTTATGCTATGCTATGCTATGCTATGCTATGTTATGTTATGTTATGTTATGTTATGTTATGTTATGTTATGTTATGTTATGTTATGTTATGTTATGTTATGTTATGTTATGTTGTTATGTTATGTTATGTTATGCTATGCTATGCTATGCTATGCTATGTTATGCTATGCTATACTATGCTATGCTATGCTATGCTGTGCTATGCTATGCTATGCTATATTATGTTATGTTATGTTATGTTATGTTATGTTATGTTATGTTATGCTATGCTATGCTATGCTATGCTATGCTATGCTATGCTATGTTATGCTATGCTATGTTATGCTATGCTATGCTATGCTATGCTATGTCATGTCATGTCATGTCATGTCATGTCATGTCACGTTACGTTACGTTACGTTATGTTATGTGATGGGTCACAGTGACTCACTTTAAATTTTGAACATCAAAGGAAAGATTATTAAAAGTATTTTTTCAGTATGAAACTTCTTCTATTGGCCTTAATGAGTGTCAACATATGTCAACATATAATATGAAAATGGTTCATCTGACATATTTGTGATCACCCACTTCATGTTTATATCACACAGATACTCTTCATATGAGTTCCTTCACTTCTCCATGTCCAGTGAATGAATAACGCATCCCTCCACCTCTCCGTTGCCATGGTGACACATCAAATCGGAGCTCCATTGATGCTGTCTTTTTGTAGTTGCGGCGCATGAGCTTAACTGAAGGTGAAACTACTCTACTACTCTAGTTGATCAAACTAACTTAAACCAGATGTTCTGGAACCAAAAACTCCAAAGTTTCTAATCTCAGAGTAGATCAACTCACAGTTTAGGGTTAAACTCAGAGTTTGTTGAACCTGTTTAGTGAAACGGACCCCTGGAAATTCATGGACTCTGACTTCCTGAGGGTTTTTTTTGGGGTTTTTTTGTCACATGTTTTTGTTGAAATATTTTTTTCCCTTCAACCCCCAAGCATGTGAGTCCTTATTCCCACCTTTGTGACACCTGATTGAGTTATCTTGCTAACAGACAGACAGACGGATGGATGAAAATATAACCTCGTTGGCAGAGGTAATAAAATATACTGTCTTTTATGACTTCTAACTAATCATTATAGGAAGAACTGGAAATGGCACAGAACAATCTTGATAAACAAACATTTAAGCAAAAATATGCATTGGACTCATGTATATTGACTCGCAGTAACAAACAAATTTGGCATTCATTGTAAAAACATGTATCACATGGTTGTTAAAATATCTACTGTTTGTTCACCTTTGTTTTTCAGGGTTGTCACTGGAGCACCTTGACACAACAGCTATGTGAATGGTATATGACCTCCCAGTGTGGTTTTAAAGGTTGTACATTAACAACTTGATGTGGAAAGGGCAGCTGAGTGGCCACTTTGAGGAACAATAGAAAGTCCGTATCTGAGAAACTAGCTACTCACTGGAGAATACAGACATGGACCTCTGGAGCCTACAGACCAAACCTAGAGAAGATAAAATGTAATTTTTGGGGGATTTTTTGATTGAAGTAGAAGGAGCAGCTTGGATTTTTTTAAACTCTAGAGAAAAAAAAGAAGTGACAAATACTTCTACATCTTTCTTGACCATTGGATTTTCCAAACAGTGGATTTGAAATACCTGAAACTTCAAAATGATTCATGGAGGCTGGTGGTTTTGTTTTTTTGTGTTGGAAATTCTTGCTGTATCGTGTGAGGATGTTAAAGTTACAATCAATGTGATCCTTCTCAATGATGATGAGTCTCCCTGGAGTTTGAAGTTTGTGGAAGGAGAAGTACGGAAGGCTGCAGAGAACATTAATGCTGTAAATGGTAGGCTAAAGTAAAGAAAAAAATGAGGATAATCAACAGAATTAATTCTTTCCAGTATGGGTACGACATGTGGGCCAAAACTAAAGGATTTAATCCAGCTGCTGGGATAAATTTATGAAAACATTACATTCAATCAATCAATCAATCAAATTGTATTTTATATAGTACCTTACAACACCAAAAGCTGCACAAGGTGCTTTCCAAAATTAGATGGAAAAAAAAAAGCAATAAAAAACAAGTAAAAATTCTAAAAACTAAGATAAAACAAGTTACCATAGCAACAACATAAAAAAGACACGGACAGTCGAATATGTTTTTAACTGATATTTAAAAACAGCTAGTTCAGTCATTGATTGTAATTGTGCTGGAAGCATATTTAACAGCCTTGGGCTAAAACCTCAATATATTAATCAATTTAGGTCAAGTTCCACCTTCAGCCAAATTCAATCTCCAGTGGATCAGATGAGTAAATTACTATCATAATAACCTATAAATAATGACAGGTCTACATTTTTTTTCTTGTTTATATAGTATTAGTATATTATATATATTATATTCACACACTATCCTTTCAATGTCACTAACCTGAACAACCTGAAATGCATTAAAAGAAGTATGTGCAATTTCAGACTTCAGGCTTTATTGTTATTCGTTCAATGGTACATGATAGAACGAAAGAATAAAAGCAGGGGTCTCAAACATGCAGCCTGTGGGATGAAGAGCATAATAATAATAATAATAATAATAATAATAATAATAATAATAATTTTCTTTTCCTATAAATAACAATGTGAACTCCAAATTTGTGTCATTGTTTAACTGCAAAAAATATGATTAAATTATGAAAATACTGACATTTACAAACTATCCTGTAACAATAAAATGTGAAGAACCTGAAATGTTTAAAGAAAATGACACAAAATGTGAACCATTTTCTTCTTCTGTTACGAATAGTTTAGTGTTTTTTGTCGTTTATTTGATAAATTGAGGTAGAATCTTGTTAAAATTGTCCATATTTAAGTTTAACACTTTTTTTTTTTTTACATTTGGATAATTTATGAAGAAATTTTCATCAGTTCATGTTTTGTTTTTTGTTTTTTTGCACTAAAACAATGACAGAACATTTGGAGTTGTCATTATTTATAGGTTATTATGTTTTTATTTTACTGGTCTGGTCCACTGGAGATCAAATTAGGCTGAATGTGGCCCCTGAAGACCCCTGATAAGAGGATAAAATATGAAATTAAATGTATAAAAAGTACATGTAATAGAACAACAAAAACTACCATGCAAGGGAAATAAAATAAAAAATAAAATAACTCACAATTTGTACAAAATTTGACAGTATGCAGTAACAGTACAATTAAATACAATTAAGAAATAAAGTGACTTTAGCAGCATCATGATTTTAAAAATATTCTGCTGCTTCTGTGCATTTTTTTAGAACCACTGTGATCTGTAATTTGTTGTAATGCATATGATGATAAACTGAGACATAATATTATTGAAATTGCACACTTTTTACAACTTAATTTCAGTTTGTTCATATGGGGTTAATATTATTCCCAAAAAAATGTCATCATAATTTGTAGATATAAACATTTTCGTTATGTAAAACATAGATAAAAATTTACAATTGACATTATTTATGTATTATAACATTATTTTACTGATCCGTTCCACTTCAGATCATGTTGGGTTATATATAACACCTGAGTTTGACACCTTTGCTTTAAATATTAACTTTGTAAATGCATGGGATTTCAAACAATACACAGTCCAGTTAATATAGTGTTTTACAAATATACCATGATATGAGGAGAACTTAACTCCAATAGTGATCAATAGTAAATATTAGTGATCATAAATTGGAAAAAAAAACTGACTGGGAAGAAAATGTATAGGTAGCTTTAGCTTTGTCTAATATTGAGGGTCAATATTTATAAATTACTTAGATTTTACATTATATATTATACAGATATATACATTTTTTAAATAAGTAGGTTTTAATGCTTGTTTGCTTGTTTTACCAAATCTCAAATCAGGATTGATAATGACTGCTTCATCTACTTTTTCCTCCTTTAAATTAAATAAAAATAAATCTGTACCATTTGCAGATATTAATAACAACACACGTAATCAGTAAATTCACCAACATACTTGTTACTGACTTCTGCACTTTCATTCCAACAACACTTGACATTAAAGAAAAAAACGGACAATTATATTTTCATTGCTAAACATTTTTAAATTCTTACAAAACCAATGAGAACTGTCAGCGAGACGAGTGACGCACTGACCCACAACTGATAAGATATTATTTAGTCTGTGTAATAAATAAATATATGGATATAGATAAGACTAATGCAAAGTGTGTTTGTTATTAACTTATATTGATTCATGTTTATGGTCATTTGGCACAAAGATGTGTTTAAGAAAATTAACCATGCAGTAAGTATTTATTTATTTGTTTGTTTGTTTATTTGTTTGTTTCTTCTGACTGTCTAAATATTTCTTTCTTTCTTTCTTTCGTTCTTTCTTTCTTTCTTTCTTTCTTTCTTTCTTTCTTTCTTTCTTTCTTTCTTTCTTTCTTTCTTTCTTTCTTTCTTTCTTTCTGTCTGTCTACATCTTTCTTTCTTTTTCTCTTCTTTCTTTATTTCTTTTTTTCTCTGTTTCTTTCTTTCTTTCTTTCTTTCTTTCCTTCTTTCTTTCTTTTTTCTTTCTTTCTTTCCTTCTTATTTTTTTCTCTTTCTTTCTTTCTTTCTTTCTTTCTCTGTTTCTTTCTTTCTCTGTCTGTCTACATTTTTCTATCTTTCTTTCTTTCTTTTTTCTTTCCTACTTTCTTTCTTTTTCTCTTTCTTTTGTCTGTCTACATCTTTCTTCCTTTCTTTTTCTCTTTTTTCCTTCTTTCTTTCTTTCTCTGTTTCTTTCTTTCCTTCTTTTTTCTTTCTTTCTTTCTTTCTTTCTTTCTTTCTTTCTTTCTTTCTTTCCTTCTGTCTTTCTTTCTTTCTTTCTTTCTTCTCTTTCATCTGTCTGTCTACATCTTTGTTTGCCCCCCCCCCTCTCTCTCTCTCTCTCTCCCTCTCTCTCCCTCTCTCTCTCCCTCTCTCTCTCTCTCTCTCTCTCTCTCTCTCTCTCTCTCTCTCTCTCTCTCTCTCTCTCTTTCAAATCCTCTACCAAAGCTTCTACTTTTAGTGTGGATCCCACCTTCCATGGTTTTACAACAGACATCTATCGTCATCAAGGCTGTCTCAGTAGTGCGTGTGAGGGTGTGAAAGAGCTCATAAAGTTAACAGTAAGTAGTTTCATACGTTACATCACCTTCCATCAGACTCACAGTGTGTCTTACACCAGTGTCCAGTATATAAACACATCCATCCTTATACTTAATAGGCTCAGGTAACAGGATAAGAAAAGCTCAACTGTTTACAAATGTTCTGTTTTATATTATCCTAACTATTGCTTAGTCATATTTTTTTTTTTTTTTTTCCGTTGCAGCATTCACGTAAGTTGGGATACGCTGTCCTCGGACCCACCTGCCACTTTGCTGCTTTTCAAATAGTCGAGTAAGTCCTGGGTTCTGCAAGTTAGAGTTTTCAAACACATCTATGTGCAGGGGTTTTTTGTTGCACTGGTGCTGTTTGGGTTTTAGGAAAAGTATGGAAGCTGCATGGTTGTGCATGTTATCTGTTTCTTTCATCTACTGTGTATTTTATCAATTGTTTTTTGGTTTTTTTGTTTGTTTGTTTTTTCAAACCAACCCTGTTAAGCCCTATGGAACAACTGTATTGTGATTTGGGGCTCTACAAATAAAACGTAATTTGATTGAATTGAACTTTTATCAGATAAATGAAAGATAAAAAAAATGACAGATTCTAGTTTCTACTGCATTTTGTAAAATTATTTTCTAAAAATTTAGTTGAGACTTTTGGACATAACATAGAGGGGAATATAATCAGTGTGTCATTTTATATTTTGATAACCAAACCTTTTCTGAATAATGTAAGAATAATGGGGAGGCTGTGGCTCATTTGGGAGAGCAGGTCGTCCAATGATTGAGGGGTTGGTAGTTCGCATCCCACCTCTCAAAGGTGTCACAGCCATTTAAAATGTGGGGGTGTTCTGGGTTATGACACATGAGTCTATCATTGGAAAATTAATGAACAATTATCCATTAATAATTACATTTTTTATTTTAAAAAAGTAATATATGGTCGAAAAGAACAAAAATTAGTTTTTCCTCAATTAAAAATTTATTCAATTCAAAAGTAAAAATTACGAGATAAAAAGTCAAAATTATTAGATAAAAGGATTTTAAAAATCAGACACTGATTTTACAGACACTGTTCCTCTTATTTTTCTTACAAAAATGTTTTGTCCATGTCAGGGTAGACGACTAAAAATATGTTCCTCAGGGGGAACATCAGTGAAAAAAGTTCTAGAACCACTGTCTTAGGGTAAATGTCACAGAACAAGACATAGTTTATTTAACTTAGTTTAACAACAGTAACATTTCTCATTACTTACTGGTTGATAACTGTTTGTTAACACCACGAAGAAAAGCTGTTTACATTACCGGTGAACTGAGGTGCGCTTCATTTACATATGCTGTTGTGCCGCCCGGGCGGGTAAACAGTTTAAACCATAGATATTGTAACAGCCCCGAAATGTTATTGATGTTTGTTTGTTTCCTGGATCCAGTGGGAAACTACAAAATATAACCTCAAGAAAAAGTGGGGGGTATGAAATCACCTGGTTGGAGATGTTGGGGGTGTCGCAACACCCCCATCCCCCATGGGTGCGACGCCCATGCCGCCTCTGGATGTCCACATGTTGAAGTGTCCTTGGGCAAGTCACTGAACCCTAAATTGCTCCCAGTAGGGTTAAGCAGCTCCAGTGTATCGGCAGCAGCTGTCTACTGGTGTGTGAATGTGTGAATGTGAGGAATTGTAATTGGTGGTGTATAAAATGCACTATATAAGTACAGTTCATTTACCATTTAATATTAAAATAGAGCGACATGGTGGTGCAGTGGTTAGGACACGTCCCTCAAACCAACAAGGTCCTGGGTTTGATTCCAACATCAGTGATCAGGGGTTTCTTTGCATGTTCTTCTCGTGTGTGTGTGGGTTCTTTCTGGGTACTTTGGCTCCTCCCACCATCCAAAGACATGCACTGATAGGCTAATTGGTTTCTCTAAAAATTGCCCATAGGTGTGAATGTGAGAGGGATTGTTTGTCTTTATATGTTCAGCCCTGAGATGAACTGGCAACTTGTCCTGCGTGAACCCACCTTTACCTAAATGTAGCTGGGACAGGCTCCATGTGACCTTTGTGACCTCTGTGAATACCAAATACTATCAGGTGCATTGTGCATCATTTGAGAGTGAAAGTAACCCAAACAAGGCAGTCAGAGACAGCAGACCCCCGCCAAGGCTTTATATGGCGTCAAAACATTACGCCATCGAGCCATAGGTGTTGACCCATCTGATGTCCGAAGATGAGACAATGTGAACGGAAAAAAACCTCAGATTCTATCTTGTCTGAATCCTGAGATATTAACACTGATGTGTTTTGGATGTTGACCTTTACTGTGACCTTGACCTTTGACCTTAATTATTCAAAATGTAATGGGCTCTTCCTTGACCCATTATCTATCAATCTTGAAAGTTTCATCCAAACTTTTTGCGTAATCCCGCTGACAGACAGACAGACAGACAGACCCGTATTTAACATCTCCTTGGCGAAGGTAAAAATCAAATCAATCAAATAACACTACAAAGTCATTATTATTTATTAACACAATTTCACAGGCCCGTTTCCTTTCTTTTTTTTCTTTTTTTTTTTTAAATCAGTAATCACCACAGTTTCTCTTTCTAAACAGGTGGTCCACTGATATAAAAGGTGCTGCTCTGTTTAGTTTTTTAGGATACTACTGTATATGAGCATATTTGGGACATTAATGTATGTATCCATGTCTGTTTGTGTTGTTCTATTAGTCTGGAGCAAGGCTTAAAGCTCAGCACTCCGATACTATCAGCTGGTAGTTTTGATCTGTCCTGCGACAACACCAAGAACCTGCAGCGTCTCTTACCTCCATCTCGCAAGATCTTACAATTTGTTCTCAATTTCTGGAAGAACAAGAACAAATTGAAACCAGAGTGGACGACAACCTATGTATATAAGAAGCAGGTCAACAGTGAGGACTGTTTTTGGTGAGTCACCCATAAATGACTCACTTAAAAAAACGTGTTTCTTTTATTGGGATGTTGAAGTTTCGAAGTGTTTTTTTTTTTTTTATTTTTTTTTTTTAGGTACATGCATGCTCTGGATTTACAGCTTGGTCGTGATATTCAGAGGAAAGTCTTACGCAAACCTGAAGACCTGAAATATGTACTATTACCTACAAACAGGACGAGCAACTGTGAGCTTTCCACTGATATTGTTTTTTTTATTTTTCACATTACAATGCATAATCTTACTGGTTATTTGTTGTATTATCTATCATGTATAGCAGGAGTTTTCAAATAGTGAGGTGTGTGTGTGTGTGTGTGTGGGGGGGGGGGGGGGCGCTAGAGAACTTCAGGAGAGAACAAATGAGAAAAAAATCAACCTGAATAAAAAAGGAAAAAAATTAAATATGTGAATATTTTGCCTGAATAAATGCTCTTAATTAAAAAAAAAATATATACATGTTTAAGCTTTTTTTTTTTTTTTTTTTTAAATGTGTCACCACTTTATAATTTTTGAAAGACCAACATATAAACATAACATTGAAACATATCATACCCTAATATAATATGTCTCATAGGAAATAGGTTGACATTTCAAATACCTCCAGTTTGACTGCTGGGTCAAATGGACTTGAACAATATCTATGTGATATAAACATGAAGGGTGTGAGATTGCATGTTATATGTTGATGACACTCATTAAAGCTAGCACAAGAAGCTTCATACTGAAAAAATTATTTCCTACATCTTCAAATTTTAAAATATGTCAATTTGACTTGTAACATAACAGGAGGGTTAAAGATGCCTTGCAGTCGTGCACAGTCAGCATTTACTATTAACTTTGGTTTCAAGGTTGTAAGGGAAGTTTAAATAGAAATGTAAACAATTCCCCTCAGGTTGTTTGTTGTAAAAATGGTTGTTGTTGTGCTATTGATCTGTTGTGTTTATACAAAACATTTGTCTTTGCAGTGTTTATTATGTGTGGATCACCAGTGGATATAGAAGAGCTGAAAAAAAAAGTCCCTGAAGCAAATACCAGTGAAATTCTCTTCCTTCTTATTGATCTTTACAAGTAAGTATAATATAATAGTTTTTTTTATTGTTTTTTATTTTGTTTTTTATTGACAGAATGTCTAAATCTTTGGTACAAATGTTCACTTGAACTGAAGGATGAAAAGATTTTTGTGTCAAATATCATAGTTGCTGCAGCATCACATTTAATATTTTAAAGCTGTCATTCCATTGTTATTTCATTAATATTACTGTGTTCTCTGTTGTTATTGAATATATTGTCTGTTGGTTTAAATGTCCGGATTACTTTGTTTCCAGCTGTTTTTTCATGGTAGAAAATTGACTTGAGGTGAAACAACAGTTTACCGGTACTTCCTCATACAGAATGTGTGAAGGAACCCCTCTGCGCTCACTCTCTGCATGTGTTTACCTTTACCATAGTACCATCCAGCTAGGTTTTGTGCCGTTACTTGTTCTGAAAACGTGCAGGGGAAAAAAACTAGGCTTTATTTCCATGAACCACTTTGATCCGCCATTTTTTTTTAATAGTTTGTGCAGCAGCTACTCATCCCTTATAGATGCTAATGCTACTTCAGATTAGCTGCAATGGAGGATGAGCTTAATTCCACGTGCGTGACGCTAAAGTCCATCTGACGTCAGATGTGGTGGGAATATGGAATGTTCTCAAGACAGCCCCCCCCCCCCCCCCCCAGGAACACATACAAGGATCCATTTTGACGCGGAACAGCCCAAGTTGATAATAAAATTGTAGCACCTGTCTAAGATTATACCACTTTAAAATATTTACATTTTTGTGTATTTTGGATCACTTTAGGAAATGTCACATGATTTCAGCCAAAAAAATAAATAAAAATTTAGGGTATTTTTATTGCTGTCAAATGTTAAAATGGGTCAAATTTGACCCTTACAGTACTGTATGTAAGGGAGAGGTTATAGATATTGTTTTATCATTTTATCATATACCATTAAGGATACTAATTAAACTAACTAAACTTTTTTTTACGCTAGTTGGGCTAGTTTTCATTACACAGATAACAGTATGCAGATAGCAAGTTGTTGAAGGAGAATAGTTACTAGCCTATTATTTGTAAAATATGGAAAGAAAAAGACCTTACACTGAGAACAATATGATCATGGTGAATATATATGATTCAGACTTTGTGATAATATACAGTGTTTATAGAAGAATACTCTTTTTACAGCACATTTAAGATCACCTCTCTTGCCTCCTGTCACTACAGTGATAAATACTATACCAACACGTCCTCAATGCCATTCATGCAGAATGTGTTGGTTGTGACGATGCCCGACACGAGGACCTACACCATAAACACAAACCTGACAAACAGCAACATGGTAAGGCTTTGAGACGAGTGGATAAAAAAAAAATTAAAAAAATCTCAAAAGTGGTAAGTTCAGGACATCTATTTACAAACTCTATTTCCAGAAAAGTTGGGATATTTTCAAGAGTGTGATTAACTTAACTAAATTCTTTAACAGTAAGGATGAGATCTCACTGTGGCTGTGGTTTATTTCTGGTTCACGTCCGATACCTGTGGTTGACTGACATTTGGACATAGTGTACAGAGGAACATGATCAGAGTGTCATTTTATATTTTGATAACCAAACCAACCTTTCTGTGTGGATTTAGTATGTTTATTATCTCCACCACGGAGGTATTATGTGTCTGTTTGTCTGTCTGACTGTCAGCAGGATTAGGCAAAAAGTTCTGAACGGATTTTGATTCAACTTTCAGGAATGACAGATAATGGGTCAAGGAAGACCCCATTAGATTTTGAGCAATGAAGGTCAAAGGTCAAGGTCACACTAAAGGTCAACATCTAAAATACATAAGGGGTAATATCTCTGGATTCAGATAAGATAGGATCTCTGTTTTTTTTTTTTTTTTTGCATTCACATCATTTGACCTTCGTACATCAGATGGGTTAACACCTATGGCTCGATCACATCATGTGTGAATGAAAAATCAAGCCTTGGTGGAGGCCTGCCATCTCTGACTGCCTTGTTTTATATGGTCTATGGCACAGGTTGCTGTCATATGTTTTATTTCAAGCATGGTCAAATAAATTCAATTCAATTTAATTCTCACTGTGTCTGCGTGGGTTCTCTCTGAGGACTCTGGCTTCCTCCGTACATGCAAAGACATTCACTGATAGGTTAATTGGTTAATCTAAATTGCAATCAACTAGTGACTTGTCCAGGGTGAACACCGCCTTCCCCCGTATGTAGCTGGGTTAGGCTCCATGTGACCCCCATGACCCTAGTGACGATAAAGCAGGTTCAGAAAATGAATGAATTCATAGAATAATGGATATATACTAGTAATAAAAAGTGGATATAAATATTTAAAACCAAATTTAAACAAGGCAGTCAGAGATGGCAGATCTCCACACAGGCTTAATATGGTGTCATATGATGTAAAAACATAACATGATGGAGCCATAGGTGTTAACTCACCTGATGTTCGAAGGTGAGATGATGTGAATGCAAAAAAATGTGAGATTCTATCTTGTCTGAATCCTCAGATATTACCACTGATGCGTTTTAGCTGTTGACCTTTAAACTGCTCAAAATTCCTTGACCCATTATCAATCATTCCTGAAAGTTTAATCAAAATCTGTTCAGAACTTTTGGCGTAATCCTCAGACAAACAAACAAACGGACTCAAATTTAATACCTCCTTGATGTAAAAATATATATATATATATTGGAGTATAATAGACCAATTGTTTTTGTAAAATCAAGAAGGATTGTGTCTTCTTCATCCAGCAGCTGGTGTGCTTCTTTTTCTGCAGATGAACGATTACATGGCTGCTTACCACGACGCTGTGCTCCTGGTAGGTGAAGTGATGAGGAACATCAGCCAAAAAAATAATTCAGAGATACAGCAGTTGGAGACCCTCAGTGTGAACTACTTCAGGAATGTCTCCTTTGATGGTAAGGGGGGGTGACGTAGGGTCAGAACATAAAAAAAAAATAAAAAATACAAGGTCACAATGTGGAGAAGTGGCCCCAAGAGCAACCTGTAGTGTTGATAATGGACACTGAGTGTGAGGTCTGACAGAAGGAAGCTGTCATATTGTATCACATAATTGTGTTTTACATTGACATGATGAAGACAGCTGAGATTAAGCGTAAACACCTCCTGGGTGAGGCTTTTATAGCAGGTTGTATTTGTCTGGAGGTTAGTCAGTGACTTAACAATCATCATGTGATGCGTATGATAGAGGAAACAAAAAACACTCCAGTGGTAAAAATACAGTGTCCAGTAACAGTAATAGTTTCAGTAGAAATCAAGACTTTAACCCTTTGTTGTTCAGCTCAACCGTTTGGTAGAGGTAACTTTGAACCCTGATATCTAATCTAAATTTAAGTCCCTTGACACCAACTTCTTAGGCAGTCTCCCCTTTTTGTAAGAAGATGTAATGCACAAAAACCACCACTGTCGATGATATATTAAGCGCATGCTAGTATATATACCACCAACGAAGAAGATCATAACTCTAACACCTCTGCTATGATCTTTCTGTTGGGAAAAAGAGGGTGCACCAAACATAGGATATCTGAAAACTTAGAGAAAATGAGTTGTTCCTGAATAAATATAAACAATCAACAACAATTAAAGTGTGTGGACTTTCTAACAGAAGGGAAGAGTAGAGCTGGACATGTACACTTTAATATGAAGTATGCTAATTTAAAAGCTCCTATTTGTGTTGTGTGTATGTAATGTAGCAGTTTATTCCCAAAGTCTGGTTCAAATATATTACTGCTGAATAAATCTCATCTAACTCACTTATGATGTGCATTTTTTGGGGAAATACGGTTCCTGATATGACCTGTAGGCATCATCATTGACCTTTTCACGTGGTCTGGTGTTAAAAAGGCAAGTAAAAAAAAAATAAAAAAATCGGAAATATCGAAAAGTCGCAATTTAAATTGAATTGGCATAAAAGCATATCGTCCCAGCCCTATTGAATAACCTATATCTTTTTTCTGATGGTGTTTTGTTTTAACATGGTGCCTCCACTGTATCTGTGTTCTTCACAGGGATTGCTGGAAACTACAGACTGGATGAGTATGGAGACAGAGATGTGACTCTTTCCATCCTGTATACCACATCTGACAACAAAGTAAAGATCTGTTGTCTATTGCCCATTTTGAATTAAAAATAACAAAAGTTGCACCAATATTGTAATTTAGCCCCATTCAGAGCCAGTAACTCTCTTCATCTCTGATTTTTAGTATGAAACTTTATTCAAGTTCAACACCCAGAGCCAGCTCATTGAGTTTATTGCGTCAGATCCTTCCTTCATATGGGGAAAAAGGCTTATAGATGACACTCCAAGCCATGGTACAGGTAAAACACAACCTGCACCAAAACCACAGTGGAATAACTTCATGGAAATGTAACTCTTCCCTTTAAATATCTGCAGGCATAGCTTTGCAGGACATCATTGCCATTGTGTTGGCTGTCACAGTGGTTGTGGTGGCCACCATTGCTTTCATTTTCTACAGGTGGGTTTACGAAATAATGTTCTTTAAAGCACCAGAACTTCTACCCTAGCATTTCACCATATTAGTCGTATAAGGGAATTCCATGACTTTTTTAGTGGCCCTGTTTACATGAGAGTTTTTATTCCTGTTTAATTTAGATTAAAGATTAATTCCTCTTTTAGATGACCAATTCCAGTTGAAAATGACTATTCCAAATTACATATAATGATGAATAAATTCAGAGGTTTATTCCAATTTTGATAATTCATCTGCTATGTTAACAGTTAATTTCACTTTAACCTCATTCCTGTCAGTAATAAGGGCTCAAAAACAAAGTGCAGTATTCTGACAGGAATTTTTAACAGGTTTGAGAAAATATATAGGAGATCGATGAGTTGCTTTGAGGGTGATCGTCTGATGAAATGCTATCAGATCAGCAACGAGGGGACAAGGCAGAACCAGAACCAGACATCGAATTATTAATCTTGGGGAAAATCCAAAAATCATTACACAGATGGGGTTCAAACCGGGCATCCAGAATCCAAATGGGATCCAACAGGGGCAAGGTAAACTCGTGGTCAGGTGTGGTTTCCAGGTCCGGTAACAAAAAGTAGATCTCATGCAACACAACAGACATGGGGTAGACAAAAAAAAAAAAAAAATGGAACAGAAACAAGACAAAAGCCAGGAAAACCAAGACATGGATCAATACGCTCATCTGCAGCACAGGGTAAAACAAACTAGTGATTTGATCCAGAAACAGGAAGAGCTTAAATACCTTAAAAACCAGGTGGAACACATGAGGCTTAGTGAGAAAAGGGGGCAGGACAACACTAGTGACAGGAAGTCAAACAACACAAGGTGAACATGAACATATGTAACAAAATAAAAGCCCAAACACTAACAATGACAAAAAAAAACCAGAAGATGAAAAAAAAAGAAAAAAACTCACAAGACATGACACTAAATGTTCAGACTGTAACAGTCAGCCCTGTGAATGTACTCCAAATGGTTCAAGAACAGCATTCAATTTACTTTTATTAAGACATTTAGTTGAGATTTAGGCAAAAATGACTAAGATCGGAATAAACTAGTGACTTTATTCAGAAATAATTTAATTTGGAATGATCATTTTCAACTGCATTTAGGTGTTTACATGGTCATCTTTAAACTGAACTAACCTTTATTTGGAATTAAACAGGAATAAAAAAAACTGGCCAAGTGTGACTGTATATTAATGTTAGTTGTTTTGTTTGTGATCAGACAGAACAGGAGAGATCGTAAGTTCAGGATGCGCTGGTCACACATTGACTCTGATCTCATTACACTGCTGGAAAACAATGAACTCAATGTTGTCTCCCTCAAGGTAGAGTAAGACTAGACGATAGACAAGACATTGACCTTGCTTCTATATTCAGCTTTTCAGAGACGTTCTCACTATAATGTTTAAAAGAGTGAAAAGTGGAAATCTGTGATCATATATCTGAGTTCTATTGTCGTTCATGTGCTCCGTTAGATTGAGGATGAAAGGAAAAAGAACTTGAAGATACGCCGTGGATTGTACGATAAGAAGGTAGTAGAACATTTCACTATGAATCATGTTTGTCAGTCTACTTTTGAAGATTTTAGTGATGTTCGATGCTAATGATTTCCTTCTCGACTTGATAACAAGTAAAATTCAGGCTAGTATCGGCAGTAATATTTTACTACACCTAATATGTCTTTTAAATCTTAAAAAAAGGAGAGTATTTCAAATCGTAGCTTCCTTAAGAATATAAGGTAGAGTCATGTATTTATGTATTTAAAATGGAAGCATATTGACTTAGAAAATAAAAATAGACAATAAAAAACACACAATCATACAAAATATTTGAAACTAGTGTTTGAAAAGAAAGTGAGTATTATTATAAAAACATTAAAATAAATTCTTGCTTAATAATTAGATTAGAAAACTTGCATCGGTGGTGCAGTGTTTAAGCACTTGTGTGTCACAGCAAGAAAAACCCTGGTTCAAATCTCACACCAGACCTTTCTGTGTGGAGTTTGCATGTTCTCCTCGTGTCTGTGTGAGTTTACTCCAGGTACTTTGTTTATCAGTGCATGTTTCATCCATAAACATGCACTGATAGGTTAAGTGGTTCATCTAAATTTAACTGACGATGACTCATACAGGGTGTACCCCACCTTTGTCCATTGTAGCTGGATTAGGCCCCCAGTGACCCCAGTGACCCCAGGATGAAGCGGGTTCAGATGATGAGAGAGAGACAAGAGAAAATGTGCATCTTCATTATTGTTAACTTGAAAATACTGAACATTTCAAAAACATATTATCCAACATTAACACTGTTGTTCCTCATTCATAGGTTTTTATTCAGAAACAAGATCATATTCACTGTTTTCTCCTTTAGTCTGTTTGTTTTTTTGCTCAGAACCTCCTGCCTTTGAAAACACTCTGTCTGCTGCGCTGATGCATGATACACTTAGACAGGCGGAGGAAAAAGTAGTCCCACCAACCGCATGTCATTTAAACAACATCTCAATAGTTTAGTTACTTTTCACAGTGTTCCTGTTATGGATATACCTTACCGCAAAAGTATCGATATTTTGAATTGAGCAGAAAGATCCAATATTGGAGGTATCAATATTTTAGGATTGATCCACACATCACTAGTGCATTTGTGTTTGATTGGTGGTACTGTGATGTCTTTAGATTGTGACTCTAAAGGAGCTGAATCACTCAGATGGGATCTTCAACGAGACTCAGAAGATAGAGCTCAATGCGGTAAACACACATGGAGATGGGAGGATAAAATGTTGTGTTCTTTACACATTAATCATCATGTCCTTTTACTGCCTTTGTGTTTGTATCCTGTAGCTTTTCTCTCTGAACTCTTTTTTTTTTTTTCCTCTGCAGCTCCTGCAAATAGACTATTATAATCTCACAAAGTTTTATGGCACAGTGAAGTTTGATCAGGGTGTGTTTGGAGTGTTTGAGTACGGCGAAAGGGGATCCCTCAGGGTATGTCCCCGACAACTATTCTGTTCACTCAAAACACAAGTGTTAAACATACGGCCCATGGACCAAAAAATGGTCTAATCCAGTCCCATGGGATGAATTTGTGAAATGCAAACATTATATTGACAACAAACAATTGTGTCAAAATCTATATTCAGATTACAGATCAATTTGATCTTAAGTTTGCAATAAATTATTTGAAATAATGACAAACCTAAATTGTTCTTTTTCAGTTTAAAAAAAGCACAATGTACATGAAAATATTTACATTTGCACACTATCTTTTCATGAAAAATGTGAATAATCTGAACAATGTGAAAAGTCTTAAGAGAATTAAACAGATTATCCAGAATACATTTAATTTTAGCTAATTTTTTTAGACGATTACGAGTACATACATAGTGTTGACATCAAAATCACACCATTCAGATGTACATTGAGAAATTTAGATTTTGCTGTTTTGAGCCAAAATGTGTTAGCGTGGAAGTGATTAGGGCATGTCTTTTTGCCGACATGAAATGCTATATTTAGACCTCTTCTAAAGTTGTAAACAACATCACACTTACAGTATGTGGTAGTAAATAGAGCGGAAACCAAAGTATCCAGAGGTCTTCATATAATCAGATAATGTGTCCAGAGTTACTTATCTCAAGCCAATACCTTTCCAGATGCAGCAGATGTCTTTAGGAGGAAGTCCATAATAGTTGAGTTACACACTCTGGAAATTCATGATTTCGTTTCATTCTTTTTAAAAACATAGACCAGTATTTCATTAGAAATTGAAATGAAGTTGTATGCAACAGCAAATCTTAGCCTGCTAACAATTAAAAAAAAAAAAACAATGCAAAAAAATTTATAAATAAATTGTGGGATAAAGCAGTTGCAGTGTCTAGCAACATTATAATCATTACCCCAAAAAAGTAAACTTCAAAATGCATTAATTAAAAATAAAATCCAGAAGTTATAAAAATATGACTTAACTGTAACTTCATTGAGGATTTGCATAACTTGATTTAAAAAAATAAATAAAATACTGTTACATAATTTGTAATCAAGATAAATCAAACCACTAAAGATATTCTTTTTTCTTGTCTTTGTTTGGTAATGTTTTTATCAAATTGATGATCCCCATGTCCCACTTACACATATGTTTAAGGCTGTACTTTCCACAAATTATTTATGTATCTATGAAATATGTAAATGAGATGTTATCATTACATTTAATATTTTGCTGCTGCATTAAGAATTTTTCTGATTAATGGCTCCAAACACTGGCCAATGGATGTGCTTCAATTTGTTGTTGTTTTTTTTGTGGAAAATTATTGATCTATTCTATCTTTATTCATACATACTATTTTAAAAACTCCTTTCTATTCCAAAATATTAAAAATATTAAAAATGTTAAACCCTTAAACAAATAAAGGCTTTTTTAGAAAAAGAAATAGAAAATTAACCCACAAACTTACTTGACAAATTCGAAATTATTTACAAGAAATTGAATTTGAAAACCAAATAAATTAAATCAATTCTCTCTATACTTCTGTCCTTAAATATCCTCTGTCTTCTTTTCCAGTATGTGCTAAATAGCAAGGTTTCTTACCCAGAGACCTTCATGGACTGGGAGTTTAAGATCTCTGTCATGTATGACATTGCCAAGGTGAGATGTGAACACACAACTCCACATGTTACCTCACTAACTCACAAATGTTCTAGAGCAGACGTTCTCAAACTGTGGGATAATGAGCCTCCCTAAAAGAACCTCAAAAGCAGCTGTGTAGTTAGCTAACCACAGCTAACCACATGTACTGTAGTTAGCTAACCACAGCTAACCACATGTACTGTAGTTAGCTAACCACAACTAACCACATGTACTGTAGTTAGCTAACCACAACTAACCACATGTACTGTAGTTAGCTAACCACATGTACTGTAGTTAGCTAACCACAACTAACCACATGCACTGAAGTTAGCTAACCACAACTAACCACATGTACTGTAGTTAGCTAACCACAACTAACCACGTGTACTGTAGTTAGCTAACCACAACTAACCACGTGTACTGTAGTTAGCTAACCACATGTACTGTAGTTAGCTAACCACAACTAACCACATGCACTGAAGTTAGCTAACCACAACTAACCACATGCACTGAAGTTAGCTAACCACAACTAACCACATGTACTGTAGTTAGCTAACCACAACTAACCACGTGTACTGTAGTTAGCTAACCACATGTACTGTAGTTAGCTAACCACAACTAACCACATGCACTGAAGTTAGCTAACCACAACTAACCACATGCACTGAAGTTAGCTAACCACAACTAACCACATGTACTGTAGTTAACTAACCACAACTAACCACGTGTACTGTAGTTAGCTAACCACAACTAACCACATGTACTTTAGTTAGCTAACTGTGCGTACTGTAGTTAGCTAACCACATGTATTGCGGTTAGCTAACCATATGTACTGTAGTTAACCACATGTTTACAAGGTTTTCTCTTTTATTCTGGTATATTATTACCTCCGCCAATGAGGTCATGTTTTTGCCTGCGTTTATCTGTTTGTCTGTCTGTGTTCAAGATAACTCGAAAACTTATGGATGGATTTTGATGAAATTTTCAGGATATGTTGGAAATGTGAACAGGAATAACTGATTTCATTTTGGTGGTGATCCGGGGGGGTGGGAGGTGTCTACCTTGGCGGAGGTCTGCGCTCTCAAAGTGCTTTTCTAGTTTCTCATGGTGTGCCTCCTGAACTCCTCTGCCCTCCCCCCAGTGGAGGCCCCACCTCATTATTTGAAAGAATAAATATTGTGAGGTGTAGTGGATGATAAAACACACCTGAAATTTGAATTCAAACTTTACACTTCACAGTGTCAATCTGATTCAAGGAAAAGAATATGTGAAGCAGTCAATAAAAATCAACATAAATAAATTACAACCTAATTCAATTGCTCACTACCTGGATTTTTACATTTTTCCACCATATTTTGTATGTTTTCCTTTTGTAAGTTATATTTTTGCATATGCATTATTATGTCTTCTCTTCTGTAAGATAAAATGCATTGCTGGGCCTTTAAAAAATAAGGCAATTAAAATAACCTGCAAAAACTGCTGCACCATACTGTTTTCAGTCAAGGGAATTATTTGTGGTTATTATTTTGAATGTTCAAGGTAATTTATGATGTTATTGTAGTATTGTCTCTCAGCCATAAGAGGGAAGCAAATATCACAAATTTTTCACTCCTTTTATTTTGAAGAGGATAAAACATAGCAGTTAACACCATGCAATGAAACAACCAGGAAGGTATTCTATACAAGTCAGTAGAAATGTACACTATATCTGTCTTCACAAAAAACTGGGTAAAATGGTTGACATTCAGGAAAATGTTTATTAAGGATTCTTAACATATTCTGACACGACACAGGCTTTTCTTTTGTTTTTCCTGTTTCTTCTGTTCTTTTCTTGATCCTCATTAGATGAAAACGTGTTGTATTAAAATTAAAATGTTCAATAACAAGACATGTACACTAACTTTACATACATCTAGACTGAATTTATTTAGTTTGGTGTGTTCACTGTGCACAGGGAATGTCTTACCTTCATGCGAGTGACATTCAGGTGCACGGTCGTCTGAAGTCTACCAACTGTGTAGTGGACAATCGTATGGTAGTGAAGATGACAGACTTTGGCTGCAACACCTTCCTCAGCCCGGGGAGAGGTAAAAACCTGCAGCTGCACTGTGTCTCGTACTAACAGTTATATTACAGTTTTAGTAGAAGGAGTCTATTTAATTTGAGGTAGTTTTATAATTGCGTAATAGGCTTTATTATTTCTTTTTTTATTTATCTGTCTATTTAACAAGGAGAGCACACATTAATGAATATTTATGTAAATGTGACAGTATTAGTAAAAAAAAAGAAGCTATTTTTCAACCGTTGTCACTGGGCCAGATGTAATATTTGTAACACTTTTCAGAATACAGAGTCTAATGTCTAAAGACTAATAACTAAACTAGACCAAATGCAGACTCTGACACAGAGGTATAATTAAAGACCAGTTTAGTGGGGCGCACAACAGGTGAAATGTGGCACGTTACTGGTTGTGAGCCGATCAGCCGGGCTGTGCCGATGATAGCGACTAGGGAAGAAGGACTGAACCAGGTCAAAACCAGAAAACCAGCCAAGCAAAAACAGAGCAATCCAGATAACGTTACCAGATACCAGAAGAGGGTCTGAGCCAAGGTCCGTGAAGCTAGAGAGGTCCAAACAATGAGCATGAAGCCAGGGTCTAGAACCAGGAGATCAGCTGCAGTGACAGAACAGACAAGAAGAACAAAATCATACACGAGGAATCCCAAGACAAACAAATAAACGCTCTACTGATAGGGGAAGGAACAGGTGGATTCAATCATACAAATTAGAGGGGTGGGGAGAAAGACACCTGCTGACAGGAAGTAAGACAGGACAGAGTGAACATGAACCAACATGCCAAAATAAAAGCCCAGATACAGACAATGGCAGAAAGAACAGGAAGACGCACATGAACTAAAAAAAACAAGAAGCAAGACACTCAGTGTCTAAACTATAACAATATTTCAGCATGCATAAAATTTAAATAATTTTAAATAAAATTCAAAACATTTTAAAAGGTGAGGTTACACCTGCTCGTGACATCACTGTAGTCCACATAGATAGCACACACCTTTAAAAAACAATAGGATAGACATTAGTACATGTTCAGGAAGTTCAGTAATTTCTTATATATTTCTTTATTTAACCAGGAAATATCCCATTGAGATTAAGGCTACATTTACAGGCTGCTGTGGCTCAGTTGGCAGAGTGGGTTGCCCAATGAACGAGAGTTTGGCGTCCCACTTTGGTTGTCCACATGTCAAAGTGTCCTTGGGCAAGACACTGAAATGTGACTTAGTCTCCCAGTAGGACTGACAGAACCTTAGTGTGTGTGTGTGAATGGGTGAATGTGAGGCTAATGTAAAGCGCTGTGAGCACCATGAAGGTGGACAACCGCTATATAAGTGCAGTCCATTTACCATTTATACGGAGATGATCGGAAGAGAAGACGCAAAACTGGCATCTCATTTTAAACTTTTTATCCACATTTACACAAGTGTTATCATTCAGAAATCTCCGTGCATACAGGGACACAAGAGTGTGTGGAATTGGATTGGATATTCATGCCAGGCTGTAGATGGTGCTGTGATAGAACACTGCCTTGTCAATATGCATGTATAAAAGCAATGTTTTTTGCATTTTTGAATGTGAAATGGAAATGCAAGAGTGGATAGTTTTCAAGATTTCCACTCGGGAATACATTTCCCTTCAGTTTTCATGTAAAAAAACAAAAACAAAAAAAGGTCCTTCTGATAAAATATTTTGTGTTTTTTTTTGTTCCTTGTGTAAATGGCTCCTACTGTAAGAACCTCTTTCACAATGGAGTCCTGGCCAAGATAGGCAGCAGCAAAACAACACATAGTTTCAGGAATATACAGTTAAAATACATAAAACACACACATTTGACAATAAACAGTTGGTTAAAAAAAAGTAGTTTAAGCAGATTAAGAAAAGTTATAGAATTGACCTAAAACCCAAATCAGCTCAGTCTGTTTTTAGTCTTGCACAGAGAACGCTCGTGTAAATATGGATAAAAAGGTTAAGACGAGATGCCAGTTTCTCTTCTGATCGTCTCCATATAAAAGCAGCCTTTGTTTTTTCCTTAAATGCATCAGTCGGCTTCTTCACCACTCAAAGATTTATTGTTCAAGAAATCTCAATTTGACTTCATCCAAAGGCATGTGGGAGATTCCAAGGTTAAATGGTAGAAGGTTCTTTAGAACGTAATGCTTTTAGGACGTCAGATGACGCTATCACTACAAAGATATCATCCCCACTGTGACACAGTGTATCCATAGCAACCATGACTTTCCAATACTTCTTTTTTTCTTTACTATTTCTAACATTTCTTCTTCCCACTCTCAGATTTATGGATTGCACCGGAGCATCTGAGGAAACAGGGCACGTCTCAGAAAGGAGACGTCTACAGCTTTGCTATTATTGCTCAGGAGATTATCCTCAGAATGTGCACGTTCTACACCGAGACCTGTTCTGACAGAGAAGGTAAAGCACATATACAACTATTCTGCAACATTAACCAACATATCATCATACTTCTACATATTTTGGAAATAATACCTGTTTTCTAACAGAAAAGCTGTCCAGGGTGCAAAATGTACCACACTTTAGACCTGATCTGAACTATGACACAGCTTCACCCACAGAATTAGAGGTAAGGATTCTTTCTTTTCAAATCCAAATTATTGTCTTACTCTGATTAAGGACATACCTGGAGTTTCCCACAAATCAGAGTTTATATGCACTGGAGAATTTTGAATTATTGAGTGAGGTACGGTGAACTCCCAGACACTAGGTGGCGCTACACTGCCTTTCACATTAGCATGCTTCCTGTTAGCACAATAGAAGAAGAATAATAACTAAAATAAAAGTGGTAGATTTGAAGCAGTCCTGCACGGGTTTGGGTACCCGTGGGTGACCCGTGGGTGAACCGCAGATTTTCACGAAACGGGTGAAAAATGTGCTGTGTCGGATACCAGTTCGGTTCGGGTCGGACGTGGGTGATCGCGGGTCTAATTTGTGGTTCATAGGCTAAAAACTGTTCTTTAGTTTGGATTTGTATAGCTGCCTCCCAGGGGCGCAGATAGGTTTGTGAAACTGGGGGGGACGAAGATGCCAGCTAACACCCCCCGGCCCCACCATTCTGATTGGGGGGGGAGTTATTACTCCTCAAAGACGAAAAATGCATTATCTTACCTAATTGTGATGTCTGATGTTCTCAAGTGCTATATACCACTGACAAGACAGGGTGATCAATATGGGTGTGTGTGTGTGTGTGTGTGTGTGTGTGTGTGTGTGTGTGTGTGTGTGTGTGCTACATGACTGCTGACTGTTTGTGTATATTTGGACTGTCAAACTTAATTACCCATCATTGGAAGAAATTATTTATTATATAAGTATTAGATAAATTATTATTATTTAATAAAGTTTATTAATGCTGATACTAATTCAAATCACTCACTAAACATACCATATGCTGTTTGCAAAACTGTTTTATTTTAACACTGACTTTCAGCACACTGATTCTTTCATAAATTTCACAGGAGTGTAAAAAACATATAATGTAATTAAAACTTCTAACACACTAACAACAAACACAAAATAGGACACAGCCTCTATATACAAATTAAATTGTAAATAAGATCTCTCCATGAGAGTTTTCAATATTGGTCTCAAAACTGATTAAGTGAAGGATCCAAAAACCTCTCTCCTCCGATCCTTGCCCTGAATATATGTGTGGGGCATGTACAGGTGGAGGCAGAAGAAGGTGACAGTTTGGCTCTGGCCAGCTTTGTACGATTCCTACTCTCACGGCGACATTGCTATGAACAGAAATTGCAAGGTGATTAACTTTTTTCATCACCAGCCAATGTGGCTAGTAGATTTTTTATCTTACTCCCCTATCAGAAATTCAACTAGCCATTTTTCCCCTGACCAAATTTCATTAAATTATTTTATTTAACCTTTTCCTCTTGAAATAATTCATTTCTTTAAACATATGATCATTTTTTTTTACATTTTCACATTTAACTCTTAAAACTTCTTGCTTTTACATTTTCTCACCTTTCACTGTTAACACTTCTTTACTGTTCTCACCTATATTACAATTTATACAATACATAGACTCACATCTTGTTGCTCTTACATTTTCTCAATTGGTCCCCATATCATTTCTTCAAACATATGATCACATTTTTTTTTTTTTTTGCATTTTCACATTTAACTCCTAACTTCTTTACTTTTTATCTCCACTGTCCCCACTGTAAACATACACTCACATTTCATCTTGGTGTTGTTATAAACTTTCTTAAACCATCTCATTTCCTTAGCCTATTTGTGGACTCACCAACTGACCAAAGATAACACCAAATCCTCATATAAGCCCGTTATGATCAATTCATTTGGGCTTATTAGCATTCCTGTCAAACACACAAGTAGGCTGTAGGCGCACTGGCGCGCGCACTGGCACGCGTGCTAGTACGCGTGCCATTGCGCGCGCCAGTGCGCTGCCAGAACGCGTTCTGTAACACGTGATATAATAAACACAACGCGTGGCTATGTGAACACTTTGGCTTTGCCATAGGGGCGCTGCCTGGGCCGAAGCAAGCAAGACAGGAAACAAAAGACAGGGGAAGGATAAAAAAAATAGGGCGGTCATATTCTGGCGCCCCATAGAGGATTGCTACAACCGGGTCTGCACTCGCCAACAGCCAAAGTGGCTAGTAAGTTGTTTTTTTACCCGCCAAAATGGATTTTCACCCGCATTTGGTGGGTTGGTGGGTGTTAATTTAGAGCCCTGGTGATAACGTAAAGTAGCAGTTTACTTACAGCTGTTGCTCTTTGAAAAAAAAAACACATGATCGTTTTCTGCTTTTTAGCTCGCCTCATTATTCCATGCCATGTTGGGGTCCTCCTGAACGTGCACCCTGGCTGTCCAAGTAATGCCTGTCAGACTGTTTGTAACCATGGCAACCAAAGTTAACGACGATGCCGCCGCACAGCGCAATAACCGAGTCACGTTATTATGTATGTTAATTCATATTTTGGTTTCCTCATGATGCTTGACTAAGTAAGAAGTAAGTGGTAAAAGTTTTTAAAAAAAAAAGTAAAAGGAAGAAGTAACATGTTTTTTTCTTAAATAAAAGTGGGTGGGATGGATCTAAGGGCATTCAAAACTGGGTGTGTCATGACACACCTGACACCCCCGCTATCTGCGCGCCTGCTGCCTCCTGTCGGCTTCCTTCTTGATGCGTTTTTCAAGCGTGTGTGTGTTTGTGTGCGCGTGTGTGTGTGTGTGTGTGTGTGTGTGTGTGTGTGTGCGCGCGCTCACGGATAAAAATATTTTTTGAGTTTATTATTTGTCTGCTACTGTTTAACAACATTTTTATTTGGCTCTCCGTTGGCTATGTCACTGTTCAGTATATTAAATACATGTTTGTATTTAAGTTTGGCTATCTGACATTTTCCTCCGGGTTCGGGTCGGATATCGGGTTCATTTATAGGTCGTTCGGGTGCGAATTTTAAAAAAATTTTTCGTCGGAAAACGGGTCGGATACGAGTTTGAACATGACGGTTGCGGTATGTCAAAATCAGAACCGTGCAGGACTCTGATTAGAAGTAGACATAGAAGGAGGAGGACAACAGCCAGAGAAGGTGTCAGTATATTCTATATCCACGGTTCTCAAACTGGGGTCTGCGGACTCCTAGGGGGACGTGACGCATGGCCAAGGGGTACGCGAAATTATTCACGGTTTTGTTTTATTTTTGTTTCATTTTTTTTTTGCTGTTTTATTTTGAAATGCGGAAGTTTTATTTTGTAGCGAGCGGGCGGAAGTAACAGCGCTGTTTGACGCTAGCTTGACTCAATTGAGACGGAGCGAGTCACAGGCTATTTTTAGCCACCCTGCAGCGAACATGGATCGATTTTTGTTTCCGCCAAGTTCCTCAAGAAGTGGTAAAAGAAATGAAAATGAAAATGACAAAAACAAACGCCCTAACCCTAAAAAGAGAAAGTACATTTATAGTTATATTGAGTTTGACAAGCTCATTACTCTCATTAAGTCTCTGTCTGTCTGTCTGTCTGTCACACACACACACACACGGTTTTGTGTGTCTTTTGTTCCGTTTATCATTTTTAAATTATTTAAAATTTTTGTTTCTGAAGTGCTCATTTATATTATAATACCTGAAAATGTCGCTGGTTTGCACAAAAGCACTATTAAAAATGGTTATCATTGTTTCATAATAATCATTGTTTAAGTGGTTTTTTATCATTTTCAGTATCGCGAGGATGAGGGGGGACATGGAAAAATTTCACCCCTCCAAGGGGGACCTGGGCCAAAAAAGTTTGAGAACCCCTGTTCTATATCATAGGTGTCAAACTCCAGTCCTCGAGGGCCGGTGTCCTGCATGTTTTACATATTTCCCTCTTCCATGTGATTCAGTTTAACCCTTTAACTCCTGAGAACTAACAAAATAATTGTAACATGAGCAAAGTAAGACACAAATCAAAGAAAAATACTTAATTAAAAAAAACAAAATGTAGAAAAATGAACAAAATGAGCAACAAAAACTAATAAATATTTACAAAATGACAAATAATGTGGAAAATTACTTATTACTTAATAATCTTTGCTTCTGCCTGAGCCTTTTTCAGTCATATTCTGTATTGTTCTCTCTCTCTTTTTGCTGCTTTGAAGTGAATATATGACTGAAATAAACTAAAAAAAAAATAGTATTGAAATTTGGTCCCAGCAATTTTAATTTTGCCTTTAAAAATGTTTAAATAAAATAAAAATAAAAACTCTTGCTTTGGCACCTTTTCCATGCACAACACTAAAAGGAAAATGGTTGAATTTTTCTCAATAATTAAACTAAATCATCCATTCAGAATGCATCATCCCTGACACATAAAGAGTTAATAATCAGCTCCTCATCAGACTGATAATGATGCAATGGCCTCCAGGTGTAATGGAAGAGGGAAACATCTAAAACATGCAGGACACCGGCCCTCGTGGACCACACTTTGACACCCCTGTTCTATATGTTCTCTTCATGTTGTCTCACCGGTCACTTCCTGAAGGGGGCGTGTCCAGGCCAGTCTTAATCGAGCTAGCGTTGGGTGACATTTACATGCACGGAGAAATTTGATTACGTTCACATTATTTGACCTGGTTACTCTGATAATCAAATCAAACTGGAGTTTAATTTGATTATCCTCTGATTAAAAGGTGTTTGCATGGTTTTGAAAATTTAGATTTTAATCGAAGTAAGGCAATAATTTGAATTTCTCTTAGTGCATGTAAATGTACTGGATGTGAGTGGACTTGCCTGGAGAGCCATGGCCCTATTGTTTTTCATTTATTTTTATATTATTCAGACACCACTTTCAACTGGATTTTGGCCCATGTGACCTGTAAGAATAACGCACAGATATAAAACAAACACCTAAGTATTGGTCTCATTGAGGCTGAAAATTCATACCCTGACACTTAGGACATTAGTGAAACAGGAAGTTGGTAATTTGCCTTTAAGAACAACTCCACTTTCCCGTGATTACTCTTTATTCATTTCAGACATTTTTCACATAAGTCAGTCGCCATTTTATTCACAGAAACCTGCAGAATATACACACAAAAGAATATTTTAAATTTGACCTACGGTTACCGAATAATATGACTTTTAATGAAAACTTGTCTTACTTCCACTTTTGTTTTGAAAATTCACATCGATGTAAAAATACTTAAGGTACTTTTTTTTTTTTTTAACCAATCTTTATGTGGGTGAGACAGTGTTAGGATGATCCCCAGGTAGGTCCCTTTACATTCATAAACAGTTTTACTGCATTGTGGGTAAATGACAATTTGTACACAGAGGAAAGAGTACACACGCTACATTTTTCCCAAAATAAAAGCCTTTTGTAAATATAGTAAATAATGAGTATTAAATAATTATTTTAATTAATTATTACATTTTATGACCAAATGGTGGACTTTTTGTACACATTTAGTCCATTAAAAATTATTCTTTCTTACAGACACATCTATGCACACACAATTAGGTTTTTCAAAATAAAAGCACATGTGGTATATCATGAGTTTAATGTTCGACTGTTCGTATCATTTCAATTCATTCAAACTGATTCTGCCTCTCTCACACACACCTGCACAAAACCACAGTAGGGTTTTTCAAAATAAAAGCTTCTTCGCAACATGAAGGTGGTGGTATTCTGTAGGGAAGAAAGGAGGATGGACACAAAAAAGGGTAGGGACCGGTGTCACATGGGAAGGTGGAACGTGGGGACGCGAGGTCCTGTTTACGACTGCTTCAAACAAGAAACATGTCTTCTTGTGCTGTAGGTATACATGTTGATAAGAAGCTGCTGGGAGGAGGATCCAGAAAAAAGACCTGACTTTAAGAAGGTTGAAAATTGTCTGGAAAAAAGCATAAGGTAACAAAGAGCTTTGTAGAAACTTATAACGTAACAACAGCTCATAATGTAATAACTTCAATGTAAGAAAAGTTCATAATGTAATAATATAATCATAACAATAAAATCATGAGCTCATAATGTAATAACTTATTACATCATTAGTTCAGCTACATAATAACTCAATGTAACAAAACCTCTTAATGTAATAATAGTTTATATACTGTGGGCAGCAGTGGTGCAGTGGTTAGTGCTCATGCCTCACAGCGAGAAGGACTCTGGTTTGAATCCCACACCAGACCTTTCTGTGTGGAGTTTGCATGCTCTCCCGTGTCTGCATGGGTTTTCGCCGGGCACCGCCATCCAAAGACATGCACTGATAGATTAATTGGTTAATCTAAATTGTCCATAGGTGTGAATTGTTTGTCTATATATGTTCAGCCCTGAGATGAACTGGAGACTCATACAGGGTGTACCCCGCCTTCACCCATGGTAGCTGGATTAGACCCCCAGTGACCCCTGCGACCCTAGTGAGGATAAAGCGGGTTCAGATGATGAGACGAGTTTATACTGTTGCAAAGGTTAAAAAATGGGGATAATGCAACTTTTCTCACAGTATGAGCCATTGTTACATTATTTGTTGAGCTCATAGGACTTGATAATCAGCACTTAGTGAGGAGTTAAGGCTAGAGGGGTAAACACTTTATGGGGGTCTTCAGGTGGGCACCCTCCTTCATCTGTTTCATTGAAAGGTCCATGACACCTCCAAAGGGCTCAACGGCAACATCTGATGTTCCCACCTCAGTGGTTATCTTGCAGCCCAGTTGCAGTCCTTTCTCTTCAACCATATCCAGTTGCTGCTCCCTTCAGCAGCTCTTCACCACTTGTTGGTCCCATTCCCAACATTTCCTTAAGCAGCTTGGTTGTAGATGTGGCAACGAATCCTCTAGGGCCAACCTCGACAGGAAGCACCTGTGCACGCCACCCGTGTTGTTTGGCGTGATGAGCTTTTATTACATTATGAGTCACTATATAGCTGAGCTCATTACATTAGTTATTACATTATGCACTTATGATTTTATTACATTATGAACTTTTATTACATTTAAGTTATTACATTATGAACTGTTATTACGTTATGAATCGATACAAGCTTTTAACTTCCTGAATGAGTGGTGATTGATTTATTGTGTTGGGTTTGTTTTCTCATTTTTCTCTCTACATCTTCAGTAAAATCCATAACCATGACAACGAAAGCTACATGGATAACATGATCCGCCGGTTGCAGATGTATTCCAGAAACTTGGAGCATCTGGTGGAGGAGCGAACAGCACTTTATAAAGCTGAGAGAGATCGAGCTGATTGTCTCAACTTCATGTTGCTTCCTGGGTCGGTCTTCGTAAAAGTAACACGTTCTGCGTTCAAGTTTCCATACACCAAATTTTGGTTTAGCTCAATGTACTTGAATGAATGTGTCTTTTCTGTTTTGTAGCCCTGTGGTGAAAAGCCTGAAAGAAAGTGGTGTGGTGGAGCCAGAGCTGTATGATGAAGTGACAATATATTTCAGTGACATAGTGGGTTTCACTACTCTGTGTCAGTATAGCACCCCGATGGACGTAGTGGACATGCTCAATGACATCTACAAGGGCTTTGACACCATAGTTGATCACCATGATGTTTACAAGGTATTTAACTCCCACAGACACACAAGCATGGAAAACTGTCAATTGTCAAACTTTTGCCATTGAGAATGTGAGAAATATATAGAATGTTAATGATAGATGTGTCTTCTCTGCTCTACCCAGGTGGAGACGATAGGTGATGCCTACATGGTGGCCTCTGGGCTACCGAAGAGAAACGGGAACAGACATGCAGTAGATATCTGTCATATGGCACTAGACATCCTGGAGTTTATGGGAACTTTCCAACTTCGACACCTGCCTGGTATCCCTGTATGGATCCGCATCGGTGTACACTCAGGTACACTTTGACTCATATCTGTAAACACATATATGTATTCCATTATGGACCTTTGATCGACGTGTTGAACCAACGTTACTTCATTTCCATCCCTTACGAAAAATGCAAAAAGAGGAGGTGCTTCAGGAACTACACGGTGCCAGATCCCCCTGGCCTGTTTGATGGCCACGTCTGGCCCATGTACCTGAAACACAAAATAGTGTACCCAACACATACATATATGTGTTGGGAATAAAATTGTCTTATTCACCCGCATTAACATCTCACCATTATTCACACTTAAGGAATTTTTCCATATAACTTCCTTTTACTGCAACTATTGTCTATGATCGGGGGAGAAGGAACCATGTCGTCACCCATTTGTTTGTAGATGGTCATTTTCAGGACTTGAGTTTGGTATATATGTTTTTTTTTTCAATAGAACCGAAGGTACCATATATGGGATAAAAGGGCAAAACAATCTGTGAAATATACCATGCTAATGCTAACAGGCAGACCACAATGACTAACAGTGTCATGTTGAACACTACCAAGTCATTATAGGTATCACACACTAATTATTCTGAGTTGGACTAATTAACAGGTTACCTGACAAACTATGTAATCCAAAATGTCGCAGCTAAAAGTAAAAATAAATACATAAAAATTTGGACAAATTACTTTCATACCAAAAATGTGTTTATTCTTGCACCATTATTAGCTAATGTACCAAGATAAATTAACAGGCTACATTTTATAAGTAAGTGCTGATAGTCTTATTTAGTCTCATTAGTGTAACTTCTTGAACACCACCATAGTAGAGTTGCCTGTCAGAGAAAAATATGTTTTATTCAATAACCAGATACTCTGCAGATGAGCTAGCTGTCACTTTAAGGAGCTATGCACTATTATAACAACAATCTGTACTTACTTCTAAGAGCTCAATGGCCCTTTGGGAGAATTGTCGAGATGATCGGTAGCACAGATGGATGTGTCAGAACAGCAAATGTCAAAGTCAAAAATTAAGTCTATGTTAGACCAGTCACTTGACTTATCGAGCTTCCTGTACTCCAGGACAACACCAAAGACACTTGAAGAATCCCTGGTCTTACACATTTACAAATGTGGGGGAAGCTGTTGAGAATTCTTCAAGTTGTAGCCATTAACATTTTCATGCTTTTATTTTGAAGTCAGTTTTATTCCGAAGACCGTTTATACACTTCCTTTTCCCTTGACCTTCGACAATTTACAGTGTTACAGCAGCCACTGATGATGAACTGCTCTGTACCAGGAAGCACTGCTATATTCGTACACTTCACGACATAAATTCTACTGATGACTCATGTGGTTCCTGACCAAAGTCCTGCAGCAGTCAATTAGGCATCCTTTTGAAGAGTGTTTATGTTTGTGTTCAGGGCCTTGTGCAGCTGGCGTGGTAGGCTTAAAGATGCCCAGATATTGTTTATTTGGAGACACAGTCAACACTGCATCTCGTATGGAGTCTACAGGACACCGTGAGTAACAAAAAATAACATTATATGCAGAAAGACAGTTAATAAGCACATGATAAATGTAAACTAATTAAGTGAAACTAAGCAGCTAAACCTACTTATGTGTCATTAGTGTCATTTTGTTCTTTACCACAGTCCAATTATAGGAGCTACCAATCAAATTAATCTAGTTAAACACTGCCAGGACGAATCAACTAAAATGATGCTATGCTTGTTTTACACTTCATCATCCTCCAGCCCTGCGGATCCATGTCAGTCAGCCGACTATTAATATACTGAAGAGGACAGACTGCAAGTTTGTGTACGACTACAGAGGAGAGACATACTTGAAGGTAAAACAAGCCGCCATCTCTTCTTTATTTAGTCTAACATATTTACATGTCAGTTTTCATACATAAATCTGCATGTTTTTCAAGGGTAAAGGTGCTGAAACAACCTACTGGTTGACTGGTGAGACAGGCAAGGACTACGACCTCCCCACTCCACCCACAGCGTAAGCCAACACACACACACTGTTGACATTTACGGTTGTCACATTTATGCCCTTTGTGAGGCTCCGGGGTCACATTTGTCAAAATACATATGGATGTATGGGAATGATGGGAAGAAGAAGGAAGTTTGGAGAAGAAAGGGAACAGCACATGATCCAAAACACACCACATCTTCTGTAAAACATGGCGGAGGCAGTGTTATGGTATGGGCATAAGCATGGCTTCCAGCGGCACTGGATCACTTGTGTTTATTGATGATGTGACAACAGACAAAAGTAGTCGGATGAATTCTGAAGTGTACATGGATATACTTTCTGCTCCGATTCAACCAAATTCGGGAAAGTTGATTAAACGGCGCTTTACAATACAGATGGACAATGATCCAAAACACACAGCAAAAGCAAACCAGGTGTTTATTAAAGCAAAGATGTGGAATGATCTGCAGTGGCCAAGTCAGCCACCAGATCTCAACCCTATTAAACATGCATTTCACTTGCTCAAGACTTGACTTAAGGCAGAAAAACCCACAAACAAACAACAACTGAAGGCTGCTGCTGTAAAGGCCTGGCAGAGCATTAAATAGGAGGAAACCCAGAGTGTGATGATGTCCATGGGTTATAGACTTCAGGCAGTGATTGTCTTTGCAAAGGATTTGCACCAAAATATTGATTTATTTGTTTGTGTAGGTTATGCTTATGTGTACAATTACTTTTGAGCCCCTAAAATGTGGGGTGTTTGTATAAAAATGTCTTCAATTCCTTCAGTTTCAATCAAATATTTTCGTTCAACCACTTGAATTTAAACGTTACAGTGTCCACTTTCATTTCAAACCTAATGTGGGTGCATGTAGAGCACAACTCATGAAAATTGTGTCACTGCCCAAGTGTAAGTACAGTCTATTTACCATTTACATCATCCACAACAGGCAGAAATGAGATCCTCCTGTCACTGAACTCGACCCCCTCCCCCACCTGGATGTACCTAGAAATTCTGTCCATAAAAGTCATGAACAGAACTGGTGACAAAGGGCAGCACTGGTGGAGTCCAACCCTCACTGGGAACAGGTCTGACTTATTACCAGCTACACAGACCAGACTCACAGTCCTTTAGTGCAGGGACTAAATGGCCACCAGCAGGGGGGCATCCATCCATCCTGCACTTCTGCAGTACCCTTCACAGGATGCTCCTGGGGACATGGTTGTCACTCTACCCTAGCAAGGCTATAGTGCTGCATTATAAAGATAATAAAGCAAGTTAATCTGTCAATATTGTCTGTTGAGGTTCGACAAATCTGTTTTGACTTGTGGCTTTAATCTGAGTTGTCACTGACCTGCGTATAATTTCAGAAAGATTAAAAAAATGGGGGGGGGGGGCAAAGACACATCCAGTTGCCACACACTAATTAACTAATGACATACCTGCAAAACACAGCGAGATCATTAGAGACTTGTTTAATCCCATCACAGGACCACAGATTTCCAGAGCGCTATTTGGACTTGGATTTCAGTCGACTGAATGTTCAGTAACGTCATAATATAGTGTAGAATTCAACTATGCAACAGCTGCAGAAACAGAAACACTTTTAGTATTTATTTTGAATTAACAACTTACGGTGAAGGATGCCTCATTTTTGTCTCCAAATGATCGCATTGACAAGGATGCAACAAATCAGGGAGCATAAACTACGGTGGCCGACAGGGGCAAATGCACCGCATCGACTAAATGCTGTAACACAAGCAAGATGCACAACCGAAAAAAACACCCCAAACAAATAAAACAAATGCAACCGAAGTGAAGCTACAAGAGAAAAATGCTGCAATAATAGAAACTAAGCAGCAGCAAAAATGTACAAACCCACAAAACAAATGCTAAAGAAAAATGCTGCAAATACCAAAACAACTGCAACAAAGAAATGCTGCAAGTTCATTCCTCAACTAAACAGAAGTTCACCAAAATAAAATGGGTTCAACAAAATAAAACGAAAGAAGAAGAAGATGGTGGATGATATTCATTTAATTTAAGGTTCATTTGTCTTTTTTAAACACTTGACCATAATACGCTAAAATATCATAAAAGAGCAGCTAATTTTAGCATCGCACCAATGCTGCTCTACACCTTTTTAAGTTAATCTGTTAAATTAATGAACGTCAACAACATCTTCATCCATTTAAGAGGTTATTCCATGGTTATTTCATTAATATTACTGTGTTCTCCATTGTTATTAACCCTTGTGCGGTCCTTCGGGTCAAAGAGACCCGGTGGCTCACAAATGTACCTTTTTAATACGTACTGTAGGATGCCATTGCTTACTACTAAAAACAGTAATATATCCTTGGGGGGTGGGGTGATGAGTCTATGGAACTGAACTTTGGAATCTGGGTTTTTAAGACCCGATTGTAGGACACAGCCAGTGTGCCTTTTACGAAGGACAGCACAAGGGTTAAATACATTGTGTGTTGGTTCTATTTCAAAAACATCCAGATTGTTTTGTTTCCAGCTGTTTTTTCACAGTAGAAAAATGACTTGAGGTCAAACACCAGAGTTTACCGTTACTTCCTCATACATGTCCATGACACAGTGATGAGGCGTCTCCGATTGGTTCAGAATACGTGAAGGAACACTCCCCCCTTCCCCCTTGCTGTGTATGTATTTACCTTTTCCCAAGTAGCATCTAGCTAGGTTTTGTGCCATTGCTTGTTCTGAAAAAACGAGGCTTTATTTCCACAGAGAACACATGAACCAGTTTGATCCGCCATTTTTTTTCCCAGTTTGTGCAGCTGCTACTGCTAATGCTACATCAGATTCGCTGCTGGGGACGTGGGTGATGCTAAAGTCCCTCTGTCGTCAGACGCCAGTGGAGGTGATGAACCACTGTCAAAGGAGCATGTGTTGGTAACTCAGGGTGACCCATCAGATTCCAAAAGGAGCGTGGAAAAGTGGTTTTTGGTGGAATGACACCTTTGAACAGATTCAACAGTGTTTCCAGAAGTCTCATTTTAAGGGCAGTAGTATGGACAAGGAGTACACAGTTACAGAAGCAAGCAAGTCAAGGGCATAATTCCTATTTTATTTCTGGTTTAATTGAAGAATGAGAGGAGAAAAAAAAAACTGCAGAACTGCTAAAAACAAAATGATGAGGCGGCTGTCGGGGGGTTTAGTCCCAGGTGTTTGTTACAAACCTGAAGGTAAATGAAGAGGTATGAAAACTAGGCTTATGTCATTAAAAGCTATGGGTATAATCGAAGAATGCCCCCAATCTTCAACCAGACAGCTATGATGACATGATTGTGAGGAATGCCCAGGTCATGACCTTTCATTTGCACTTGATGTGAAGTCAGTCAAACAAATAATTCTACAGATATGAACAAAAGCTTTTGGTGATTTTAAACTTTTTGCCCCCTTGTGGACAATCTAAAAATGGTAACCCACCCAAAATAAAATCAGTTCTTCCTCTTCATATTATTTGATATGGAAAACATGGAATTTTTAAACTGAATGTTTATTGTATTGCAGTAACACGATGACATGTTTGTTTGTTTTTTTGTCACTAAGCTCCACCTAGTGTCAAAATGTGGGCGTGTACAGGCATATTATCATGATATAACACACGCCGAGATCATTTTTTCCCCCTTTTCTTCTTGATTTGAGGACATTTTGAGAAATAGTTGCAAATATATGCCTCATTAAGTGAAATAATTTTGACTAGATTACATTTTATTTACCGCAGTAAATAAAACAATCCGTATTTTAAATAACATCGTGCAATAATTTTTTATTTGCAGGAAATTAAACAGATGGTTATTCATCTTCCTTTTAGATTTATTTATTCATTTATATTTTTCCTCACTTATATTTAACTTTTATTTATCTCAGGTGTTTTAACTATGTGCATCGTTTCTTTCATTCTGCAGTGCATCCTTAATGTCATTTTTGCTGAATGACAATAAAGTGATTCTGATTTAACACATCTTCCTTTCTGTCTGACATAAAGTGGTCCAGTTCTAACGTCATGGCCTTTCTCTGAAGTCTGACAGTTAAGACATGTACATCTAAACCTCACTCAGTATCTTTGTAAAACCAGCCTTTTAACATATAAAACATTGAAAAGCGCCTTATATGGATGCAGCTCATAATGTGTGCTTTGGTGTTTTTCAGAGAGAACTTCCAGAGGCTCCAGCAGGACTTGGCTCACATGATCCTGGACTGCCTGGACCGGCGCTCTCAAGGGTCTATCGGACGGAAAAAAAAGCGACTACTGAGTCAGACCAAGGAGGACGCCCAGGTCCCAGAGACAGAGCTGGAGTCTGAGAGCGAGCAGCCTGAGTACTTACATCTGGCCTTCGTAGATAACACACTCAGTACCTTTCTGTAGGACCAACCTGTAGGACCAACCAACCTTTGTAGCACAAATGAAGATGTTCACACATATAGTGCTTTGTTCAACATTTTAAAATCCCTTAACTTGCACAAAGGCTGTTAACAGACACTAGGGTGTTTTACTAATATGTAACTGGGACATTTTTGACCCATTTCCTGTCTGGTCTTTTTGTGCTCTTAATCGATCCACCAGAGAGAAATGCAGCATCAGAGATGTGAGGACAACAAGGGGGGGGGGGGGTGTTATAAATAGTCCAGTCCCATCCAACTGAGACTGTGAGGAACTTCAATGTTCCAGATGACATTTGCAATTTGTACTCGTTTTCACTTCACTTTCAGGTATTCAGGCGGCAGAAGACTGCACAATTTGTTTAAAGAGTCTCTTCACAGCTTCTTTACTACAGTAAAAGTGAAAGAAAATGTCAAGTAGGCCTTTTTTTCTTGAGTCTTCCATCATATTGGTCTTATTGCTATAGTGGTTTTTTCATTTTGTAACAACTCATAATGTAATAATTTAAATGTAATAAAAGTTCATAATGTAATCAACTCATAATCATGAATGTGTTTTTGACATCTTTGCTCATTATGTAAATGTAATAACTTAGCAACTCATTAGGGCATTAACCACTTCAGTTTTTTTCAAGTCAACTTATCTGTCAATAAAGTCAAGTTGCGTCGACTGGGTCAAGATGACGTCATCATATTGTCAGACAAATGGCTAAAAAAAAAACAAAAAAAACAAGGACACATGTCTGTCCAGTAATGAGCAACTTGTATTAAAGTTCAGTGCAACGTAACAATGTCCACTGACACAAACAGCACTTTAACTGCAACAAAACAAAGGCTAACGTTAGCAAAGAGTTTTCTGTTAAATGTAACTGAACATCAGTAGGTGAACATATGTCTACATTTGGTCTGGACCCACGGCTCTAAAACTGGACTGTCCACACGTCTGTCACACGTCCTCATTTTTTATATTACATGTAATAAGTTTAAGGCCAATAAGATGAACACAACACATGTGTTTGGAGGAAAAAAAACAGTGTGTTGTCTGTGCTGCTTATCACAGGTTAGCTAGCTAATGCTGCATGAAATGTGTGTGTGTCACTATTGTTTTGTTAGCCCACCACAACTGTCTTACCTGAAGGTGTCTTGTTTACATCTGGTCTGTGTTTACGCAAGAGCGAACGAGAGAGGGAGAGAGAGAAAGAATAACATGCGACTTGTCAACTCCTCCAAATTTAAGTCGACTTGTGCTACGAAAGTCGACGTGTCGACTAGTCGACATTTTAGTTAATGCCCTACAACTCATAACGTAATAAAAGCTGATAATGTAACAATGCATTAATAAACTATGTCTACAGAGAGAGAATAACATCCTGTGTGATTGTTACCATCCTGCATATCATCTATTCCAACAGCTGCTCTCAGGTATAAAGTACAGGTCCATAATGACCCAGACCAACAGCCTGTACCCTCAGGTCATTAGGCTACTGAACACATGTGACTGTTGAGGAAACTCATTTTCACACTAGGTTATTTTTTAGGTTCTTTACATCACATTTATATATTCATGGGAAGGTGGGAGGGGGGTTAAAGGTAAAGGTCAAGTAATTTATTTTTCATTATACACTGTAGAACAAAATATGTCCTCTGCATTTAACCCGTCCTTGATGCCATCGGGGCACATGTAAGGAGCAGTGGCACTTATTAGCATGTTGCACTTTATTTGGGGAGGGGGGTGTCACTGTAAATGGGAATGAATGTTGTGCTCCAAACATAATTTCATTGCCTTGTTTTTTTTGACAATGACAATTAAATCTTGAATCTCGAACCCTTCACCTCGCAGAAATTTTCAAAAGTGTTAATAATGCAACTTTTGTCACAGTCTAAACCATTGTTACATTATGAGCTTTTATTATATTATCAGTTGCTCTATAGCTGAGCTCATACTGTAAGATGTCGCACAAATGCACAAAGATATTATTGCGATGATGATTTTATTACGTTATGAATCGATTATTACGTTATGAGTTGCTACACATCATCTTTCCAGTGTTTTGTGTCATAGTTTCATTTAAATGGGGTAAATATTTTTGACATACAACGACATTGAGTTTTCTAAATGTGTCACAAAAGAAAAAAATAAATAAAAACAATTTTTAGCCTCATACCTAAACTCCAGTTTGTCATTCATTTGATTAGATTATGGACTGTAGATGCCAAAGTATTCAATGCCTTTTATGTTGAATATTATTCAGATAATATTGTATAGTTTGTAGATGTAGTTTGGGGAACTTGTGCCCATTTTTACTTAACACATCTACTGCCTCTTTATTGTCACCAATCATGTTACTGACCAGTTGATATTTTACATTATACTAACATCAAATTGTTCCTTCATTTGTTTTTCAGTACCACTTACTTTTTCGGATATATCTATTTACATCAAATATTTATGTTCTATTGTAAATAACATTTTTGTGGAATTAAGTTGTACTATGCAGAGGTGGTTAAAGTACTCTCATTCTGTACTTAAGTAGAAGTACTGATTCAACACCTTTACTGAAGTAAAAACTTTTCAATTATAATAAAGTAAAACTGTACTTTTTTTTTTGCTATGGATGAAATAATACTTATTTGAGCAAGAAAAAACTGAAATATTTTATAAAATATCCAAAAATAAAGCTTTGAAAAGTGAGTTACTGTTTTAGATGATGTGTTTTATTGGGTAGTGGTACTGAGTTTAGTGGGTATGGACAGGACATAAATATGACAGTTAAAAAAAGCTGAAAAAATATAAATAATAATATAAATAAAATATATAAGAAAATACAAATCATGTGGTAAAAAGTCATAATTATGAGATTAAAATCAAAATTATGAGAAAAAGTCATAATTATGAGATTAAAGAAATGGATAATTATGAGATATAAAGTCAAAATTATGATATGGTGACAATTTTGAATTACAGCTTATTTTTCATACGGTCACATTTGTCTAGTTTGAAAAAGAAATGAGTCTATTGTGAGAATGTAAAGAGTATAAAGTACAGATATTTATACAAAAATGTAGGGAGTAAAAGTAAAAAGTTGTCAGAAAAATAAATACTCCAGTAAAGTACAGATATTTAAAATATCTACTTAAGTACAGTAATGGAAGTACTTGTACTTAGTTTTTTTCATCTCTGTGTATATATACTAGAAAAAAAAAGCTATCAAGTCTTTTTTTTTTTAAATCATAAGACCAAGTTTTATTTTGAGAATGGTGACATTCATTTACATAAAAAAAAATTACCTGTCACATTGTTGTATATTGTCATGGTCCTGATGAAATACAGTTCAATGGACTCAAAACACAGCGTTTGTTGAAGCCTTTACAGCAGAGCTGTCAAACATGTGGCCCGGGGCCCAAATTCGGCCCTCCGAAGGGTCCGGTCTGACCCCTGGGATGAGTTTGTGAAATACACAAATGACATTGAAGACATAAATCATTTTAGTTCAAGTTCCACATACAGACCAATTTAATCTCAAGAGGCTCAGATCAGTCAAATACTCTCATAATACTTTATAAATACTCACAACTCCAAAAAAAAAATGTTCAAGTCATTTCATTGTATTTACACTAAAATGATCATTTCACAAAAATACAAGTAACTTGAACAAATGTGTATATTTTTGGGGCAAGTTTACCAATATTCTGCCTGTTATTAAATGTTTTATGCATGATGTGTTGATGTGAAAATGTTAAATTAAGACATAATATTGTTCAAACTGGACATTATTTTCTTAAGAAATGTCATTTTGTTCACATTGTTTTTAAAGGATGTGAACATTTTCATCACATAACAACTTTTTTTTCTCTCTAAAACATAGAGGAAAGTTTGGAGTCGTTATAATTTTTCTTATATTATTATGTTATTATTTCACTGGTCCGGCCCTCTACAGATTACATTTGGTTTAATGTGGCCCCTGGACTGAAATGAGTTTGACACCCCTGCTTTACAGGTTTATCTGAGGCATTACAATTCATGTGTCACATGTTGTTTTCTGTATACAAAGTACACTGAGGCTCTATGGACAGCAGAGGAAACTAACTCCAGCATCAGATATAGCAAACATTTTTGGAATTTGCCTGACAATGTTTTTTTTTTTTTTGCACAGTATAATGAGAGGGGACTGCTATGTAGACTTTTACACATCAAATACTGTTAAAAAAAAAGAAAAAAGAAAAAAAAAGAGAGAAACATTTCGTTACAGAAACCATTCAAGTAGTGCAAAAATAAAAGTGGATAAAGCAGACCATACATGGTAAGTGGACATGCAAATAAAGGCTTGACCTAATGGTGACCTCTTGTAAAAATAACTTGAGAGGAATTCTATCCAATGTGAGCAAAGATAATCTGTGTATCATTGGTTTTTCAAAATAAAACCAAAAACGAGACAATGAAACAACAACTCATTTCTTCATTATTTGTTTCCAAAACCAAAATGAAAAAACGGATAACGATGCATTTTATTTTTTTTTTACTTTTCCCTCTTGGGTTTAAATAAAGAATGGAAAAATTGATCCAATTTTGACCCGAAGCAAATTCAGGTAAAAATCATTACTTCCATCTTATCACTTTGTTTTAAACAATAAAAGAACATACCTGGACTATGTTCTCCATCGTCATTTCTTCAGGTCTTAGTTTGACCCTCATACTTTCCTGGTTTCCATCTTTGTCACTGCGGGTCAAAGGTCATTTCCTGAAGTTGCTTCAGGTCAAAATTGGATAAAATGAAAAATGGCCGTTTTTCTATTATTCATTTAAAAGGAAAACTGAAAAAAAAAAGAAAAAAAAAAAGCATCGTTATCCATTTTTTTTTCATTTTGGTTTTGGAAACAAATAATGATTTGATGATTGGTTTCGTTGTCTTACTTTTGGTTTTAGATTGAAAAAAAAACCCAACAACGAATGAACGAATGATAGACGGATTAAAAACGTCAAACTATTCTCTTTAGTCAACCTGATGCTAATATTTTGTCACAAAACATAAAAACTATAATCATTATGTAAAAAAACTAAACAAAAACAAGTTGACATCAAACCCCATTTTCAAAAAGAAACATTTGATAATAAATTATACAACGAAACATTTTTTTTTTTTTTTTTTTACGAAATATGTAACTTTTTCTTTTTTTAAAAAATACAAAACAGTGTAATCCTTCTACTAGAGCTGCGTGTGCTTGTCATACATGAAACCTGTACCTTGTGTACATTTTTCCTATTTGTTCTTGGAGAAAAACTAAAGTCCTCAAACATGTTTCACTGTAAATATTAACACATCTGTTTTAAAATGTGTAACACAGTGTGGACTCCTGTGACGTCTTTAACACGCCGGATCTTCTAACATGTCACTTTCTTTTCTGTTTGAACTCAAGGCACCGAATGATCCGAGTTAAAAAGAGCCAAAATGAAAAAAAAACCAAAACAAAGAAAAGTAATAAAACAAGCAAAACCAAAACAGAACAGTGTTTCTTTCAGTCTTCTCCCTCCTACTACTGTTATGATTATCAGAAGCATGAGTAACTGTACCTCACTATACTAACATATATTCTACTCTAATAATCCAGGTGTTGCTAGACTCCCGTAGGTCCAGGATATCTTAGTTTACACTTGATTTATAAAATATTTCACTGTACACAGACACAAACACACTAGCGACATCCAATATGGCCTACGGTTAAGGTTGAATTTCTCCCAAAAAAATTATCAAAATCTTATCAAAAAGTTGCTGACTTCTATCTCTGTCTAGTTCTCGATTGTCTCCCTGTAACTCTAAAGGCTCATTGGCTGCACTAAACAGTTGGTGTATGTCTTAGTTGGGGGGGTTTAGTTGGTAATTTGGACAGTGTTGCGCAGCAGTGGGAGGTCACATATAAACTGGGGGGAAATCCCACAGGCAGAAACAATGTCAGTGGTTGTGGTTAACCTTTAGTAGGGGGTGGGGGGGTCAGAGGAATGCAGTTTTTTTTAAGGTTTTGCGAACTATTTTTATGTACTCTGGGTGACAGAAGGAGTTAGATTTGATGTTTTTTTTTTTCTTCTTGTTAGACATTGTCAAAGTGTTGATTTAATCACAAACTATAATCTATGGTCTAAATAACTGTCAATAGGTTCGTGTCCACAGATTAAATACACCTGCGTATGTGTAAAAAAAAATAAAAAAAATTACAAGTACGACTTCAAACTTTACAAGTACGATTTACAACTTACTTACGACTTCCCACAAGTGACATAACTGTCAAAATATGTCATCACTGCATCCACAGGCATTACTGGTGGATCATAAGGTCGATGTTTTTTCAAGCAGTTGATCTGTACTGTATCGTTAATAGCTTAAGAGAATTAATACATGATTAATCATTGACCATTACACCATATTTTGTATAATAATAATAATAATAATAATCATCATCATCATAATATAAACACTTAAATATACCACATATATACATTATTGTCTTAGTGATGTATATAAAGCACTATTTAGGACATAGAAGGCATTTTTGGAGGGTGTTTGGGAGAAATTTTCTGCTAATGTGACTGTAATCACATAGATTGTCAGCTGTTCTGTTCTAAAAAAAATTAGCAACTCGATTGACGTAATTTTCTGACTCGACTCTGAGGAAAATTGTTTGCTACAAAATCACTCGTTGCAATGAATTGACAGGATTTTTAATATGACTTTTTTCTTAAGAGTACTTTTAAAGGATATATTTCATTGTTCAGAGATGTCAAAATGAGATGAAATGAAATGGGGTTGACATAACCTTGTATACAATATGTTTATGGGGGTTCACCTTAAGGTCTGATCTATGTTTTTTTTTCTAAACAAGTAATGTCTGTGGATGCGGTGATGACGTATATTAACTGTCACTAGTGGGAAGTCGTAGGCATGCTGTAAGTTGTACTTGTAATTTTTAACAAATACTCACGGGTATCCAATCTGTGGACACGAATGTATTAACAGTTATCTTACATCATAATAATCTGTTAACCCTGACAGTTGTATTTTTATATATATATGCAGATTTGTAAAAAATTAAGAGAACATTGCAATCAGTACGTCAACCCTTCTCTCTGACAATGTTATGAAACTCAGGACTGTTTTTTTTTTTCTATCAGGACAATGCTCCCGTTCTCATTAAAGGTTTAGATGACAGACCACCAGCTGAAGACCCTGTCGTATTCATCCCAATATCCTAACCTGAACCCACTTTGAAAACTTCTGAAGGAAGATGAATGATCACAAGTAATTCAATATTTCTGAGCTTCTTGCATTTCTATGACAGGAGGAGGAGAGTTAAAATATGTGAAAGCTGTCATTGAAAAGCCAACAGTGACGTCTGAACATTTCCTATGTTATAACATTAGTATTATGTTGTTTAGAAATTAATATGAACTTGTTTTCTTTGTATTATTTGGGGTCTGAAAATAATGCATGTTTGGTTACGTTGACCATGTGTTCTGTTCTGCAAACACATGCTCGGAAATAATATATTTACTCTGAATTTGGGAGAACTTTTGCCTGTAGTTTGGAGAATGAAACAAAAATGTTCATTTTAGTCAACTACATATTGATAAAATGGTAAAATCATAGAAAGTCATAGTTTTGCAATGGTCTCTTATGTTTTTCCAGAGCTGTATATAAATGAAACAACCCCAAATTCAGTGCAACCAAATGTCAAAAACATACAGTAGATAGTGAATTAAACTGAACCTACTATTGGAGTCAGTGTAACTAACTGGCCTATTTGAATTTTTTTTTGTTAAAATCTATTGTATAATGTATTTATTTTTTTATTTGGTTGCATTTGTTTCTGAAAATCTATAACTTTACACAGAACTACTTTCTATTTTTCTAAATTACATACATTTGACTACATTGCTGATAACAGGTGGTTGCCCTGAATTATTTTTTTTTAATATTTTTTAAGCATTTAGCCACAGGTGCACAGTTCTGTCATATAATAAAAATGTTTAGTATTTGTTTTATTCAACATTACAGGAAAAAAACAAAAAAAGAGACAGATCTATGATGCTGTAGCTAAATAGTTGGTTTGGTAAAGGTCAGGAAGAGAAATAACCTTTTAAAGTTCTGTCAATTACTCTATAATATGCTTTATATCTCTTCCACACTCCTCTGTCATTTTCTGTAGTTTGTTTCTGACTCTGGTAAAAAATTATTTCTGACTCGTGCAAACGTGGTGTGATCTGGAATCAATCTGAATCTGTATCTAAATCAGGGCAGCAGATGGAAATGACGCACTGTTGCTGAACGTACATTGCTTCAACTGTAACATGTAGCGTGTGTCAGTGCATTACTAAGTGTTGGTCCGGTTGTAAAAACAGAATTTTTGACAAATATGTTTTATTCAGCACCTTAGCTCAGTCAGCTTTTAATCTGAATCTTTGGTTACATTTACTAAGATTCACTACCAGCTTACCATAGTTTATCCTACCATAGTATAATCCAACAGAAAATGAAGATATTGCTGCGACAAAACTGTAATATTCAGCTTTTTTTTTTGTCTGCTTTAATGTCTGAAACTATGCTACAAGTCTTGTTTTGGTGACTGTCCATATGATGCAAAAACACACATACACCGTATATTAGACATCATAATGAGACTAGAAACAAACAAATAAACCAAGAAAAAAACAACAAAAAAACATATTTGTGGTTTCTACATCCGTGACCCATGGAGCTGGAAAAGCTGTGAAACAAAAGAAAATAGAGATTAGAAACTACAGATTTAAAGCAGTGCAACATAAAAAAAACAAACAAAAAAACAAACATCTGATATATTCTGGTTTTGGCTGCATTCATGATAATGATAGTGGTCATGATGAATGGTGACAGAATGACAGTAAAATGATTTTAAGTGACACATTGTGCACAATGGCTGCAAATGTTAACATAAGACATACGAAGCCTGTGTAAAGCACTCTGTGTGTGTGTGTGTGTGTGTGTGTGTGTGTTGGTTAAGTATATACAAGGGATCTTTGTGTCCATTCTGTGACTGCTGGTGTGATTCTATGTGAGCTTATATTGAAGTTATGTTAATGTACACAAAGCAGAAAGAACATCTAAGACTTCTACTGTACTGAAGCTCAGGGATATTCCATGTCACAGCATTAGTAAGAACACACTGTGTTGCTAGGGCGTTAACGACTTCAGTTGGTTTTTTTTTTAAGTCGACTTATCCGTCAATAAAGTCCGTATTGAGTCGACATGTCGTGATGACGTCATCGCATTGTCAGCTGAGGAACAACACAGACACGCAGCTAAAAAAACAAAACAAAACAAAAAAACACATGGACACACGTCTGTCCAGGAATGAGCAACTTGTATTAAAGTTAGATTTTTTTGATTTGAATGATTTATTTCGAACATGTGCAAAGTGCAACAATAATCAATGCAACAATAATAATAATAATAATAATAATAATAATAATAATAATAATAATAATAATAATAATAATAATAATAATAATAATAATAATAATAATAATAATAATAATAATAATAATAATAATAATAATAATAATAATACACAATGACATGTCCGAAAAGGAGTAGGATGAAGCATAAGCTTATTTAATTCTACCCCTTCTTCACTTCCCCAATAACCTGCATTCATCTTATAGCAATATAGTGCATAGTACAAAAATGATGATAATAATACAAATAATAACAATAATAAATAACTGAAGTACTAAACATATAAATATATACAAAAAGCAAAACAGAACACAACCCCCCCCCCCAAAAAAAAACAAAAAAAAACAACAAATGAGCAGATAGGAAAGTAGGTAACAAATAGGTTTGTTTGTTTGTTTGTTTGTTTTCCTTTTTTCTTCCCTTCCTTCTTCTTCTTTTCCCTTTCTTTTTTCTTCTCCTTTTTCTAATTTGTCTGCATTTTGTTCTTATTTTTAAAAAAATTTCATTTCATTTCATTTATTTTTCTATTCATTCGCTTATTTTATTCATTTATTTATTTATTTATTTATTTATTTTTTATCTTTTAACCCCACAGAGGGGGAGTCAACATTGCTTGAGATCAATGCATATTCCAGTCATGCAGTCATATACTATACTATAGTACTATACTATACTATACTATACTATAAATTCACTGCAACGCAACAACGTCCACTGACGAGACACAAGCATCAACATTTTAACCCCAACAAAACAAAGGCTAACGTTAGCAAAGAGTTTTTATGTTAAATTTAACTGCACAACATCAGTAGGTGAACATACGTCCACATTTTTTCTGGACCCACGGCTCTAAAAGCAGACTGTCCACACGTCCTCACTTTTTATATTAAGGGCAAAAAGTTTAAGGCAGTGGCCAAGACACACACCACACTGTCCACATCATGTTTGGAAAAAAGGAGTGTGTGAGAGAGAGAGAGAGAGAGAATAAGCGACTTGTCGACTCCTCCAAATTTAAGTCGACTTGTGCTATGGGGGTCGACGTGTCCGTTAATGCCCTACTGTGTGCTCAGTCAATGTATGTGATGACAGCAGCAAAGGCTAATACTTTTATAAATGACATGTAGGATTATTTTTGAATTATATCCCTATAAAGCAGGGGTGTCAAACTAGCACATTAAGCTAAGTTTGAGGCGACTGACTCAGTGAGGGTCACCCAATGACCAAAAGGTTGGCGGTTCACGTCTCCGGCTCTGGCTGTGCACTTGTCGAAGTGTCCTTGGGCAAGACACTGAACCCAGTAGGACTGACAGAACCTTAGAAACCTACTGGTGAATGTGAGGCTAATGTAAAGTGCTTTGAGCAACATGAAGGTGGACAACAACTATATAAGTGCATTTAAATTTGATCGGAAGTGGGCTGGACCAGTAAAGTTACATATAGAAAAATGTTTTAGGGCAAAAAAGTTAAATTACAATATCAAAGTGTTTACATTTATAAACTATCTTTTCAAACAATGAGAATAACATGAACTGAAAACAGTGTAATTTTAACACTGTTATTATGCCTCTGTTTAACATTTCTTTATGTACATTATAATTTACAAATACAGAAAACATTTAATAACCGGCAGAATATTGTTATTATAATTATTACACTTTGTTTTAAGATATTTCAGGTTGTTCAGGTTATTCACATTTCTTGCAAAATTATACTAGTTTTAGTGTAAATACATGAAAAATATTTACATCTACAAATAGAAAAACGTCCAGTTGTCATTATTTATATGTTATTATGATAATATTTTACTACTCCTGCCCACTTAGAGATCGAATTGGTCTAAATATGGAACCTGAACTGAAATGATTGTTCACATCTTCGTGTATTTCATGACTTCATCCCAAGGGCCAGACCAGACACTTTGTCGGGCCACATTTTTGACACCTCTATACTTGTATGTTTTAGACCAGGGGTGTCAAACTCATTTTAGTTGAGGGGCCACACAGAGCCCGATGTGATCTGAAGTGGGCCGGACCAGTAAAATAATAATAGTGACAAAAGTAGAATTATATTATAAATATTTTCAGAATGTCCTTAAATAACACGAACAACCTGAAAAAAAGGGTGTGATGTTGAGAATACTTTGCTTCAGTTTTATCATTTACACATGTGCATTAGAATGTATTTACAATAATAAATACACAAGATATTTAGTAACAGGCAGGATGTTGTCAAAGTGACACTGATTTCTCTTTAGACATTTGAGGTTGTTCATACTTATTGTGAAAGGATAGTTTGTAAATGTCAATATTTTCATGTAATTTTACTGTTTTTATGCTTTTGCAGTTTTAATTATTTATTGGTTACCATGACAATATTTTACTGGTCTGAGCCACTGTATTTAGAACCTGAACTAAAGCGATCATGACACCATCTTCAGTCTATCTGTCTATCTGTCTATCTGTCTATCTGTCTGTCTGTCTGTCTGTCTGTCTGTCTGTCTGTCTGTCTGTCTGTCTGTCTGTCTGTCTGTCTGTCTGTCTGTCTGTCTGTCTGTCTGTCTGTCTATCTATCTATCTATCTATCTATCTATCTATCTATCTATCTATCTATCTATCTATCTATCTATCTATCTATCTATCTATCTATCTATCTATCTATCTATCTATCTATCTATCCAAATTGTGTCCAGAAATGATCCACGATAACACAGTGAGCAATTAACACTGATGAAAAAGAAATCTAATTTTACCTGTCTTCTTATATTTTATGAATAATAGTTTTAAATGTGGGTTTTCTGTTGAAAACGGATGTTATTGCTTTCTTTTCAGTCAGTGGGATTCTTTCACTGCTAGTTTTATGGACGTATTGGACTCTGTATGACTGCTAACTTAATCAAGTCTTCCTTGCAAAACAGATTTCTAATCTCAATGGGACTTCCTGGTTAAATAAAAGTAAATGCAAATAAAACAAGTATTCAGAGAATGCCTAATCTCGTCCCTATTTTGTGCCACTATCAAGTTTCTTCTCGTTCTTGAATTAGAACCAATAATGTGATTTTTCCTTTCTGCTAAATGTAACCTTGACCTTTGACCTTTTGTAATATTGATCATTTTGTTACATGTATATATGTGCCAGTGCATGTAATATTATAATAATATATTCAGTATTAAGTTATAGTGTAATTTATGCTTGACACACACACAAACAGTGTTACAGAAGTTAATTTTGCAACATGTCACCTTTGACCTCCATAGATCTCAAAAACTCTTGGTCGTAGGTGACAACAACAATTATGAGAATTGTAGAAATCTTCATTCCGCATTGTTTGGTACCAATCTGAAAGTTCTATGACCCTCTGTTTTTGAGTTATAACTGATAATATGATATTGACCTTTTAGTTAATTGTGACATTGACCTTTGACCTTTACTCAAATGGATCATTGCATCTGATGTGCATTAGCTATATGTATATGTCCATCTATCTATCTATTGTTTAATTCAAAGTGCATTTCAACTTTAGCCTAATTTTGAGTAATAAAATCAATCAATCATAAATGTTTTTTTTCATAATTCATGCTTAAAAAGTTTAACATAAACCTGAATGTAGACCTGCTGTTTGTATAGATATACTAAACAAAATCAACAAAATGAGTCAATTTAACCTGATTAGTTAGAACATCAGGACTAAGGATAGGGTGAACTACAACTATACCATTTATTACTTTTCAAGCACTTTTTCAAGTTTTATGTAACATACGCAGCACTTCCTCATCTCTATGAAATAAAACATAAATCCCAGCCCAGATCATTATTAGTGGACTTACTCATAATATTATTCACTAATGAAAACAGATTTCCTAAATCTTAAACATTAAATATTTAAGATACAAAATAATAGGGAATCATCATGTCTATGTGGGATTGTAGAAATTGGTTACCTCACCTTAGGATAGCACCCCAGTTAAACCACTGTCCTTCATTGGTACCAGTTACACGAGGAGGGAATAACAACCATTCTAACAATAGTAAATCATCAGTACAATCTATGGTGGCTAACTGTGTAAATTAATAAAAAAAAAAACCAAAAAAAAAAAACCTACTAACCATACTAACCCTCCTACTATGGGTCCCTGTTAGGTATCATTTATGAATGGACAATTCAATGCTGTGGCATGGAACACCCTGGATTGCTGTAGACATCTTAGTCAGTCACAAAAATCTACTCCATCTACCCACTAGCACATCTACTGCACTCTAAGCACAGTTCCTCACCCATTCCCGCATCTCTTTGGAACAAAGAAACATGACTCCTTCATTCTCTAAGCCACTCATTTGGTGTGGTATCTCTCCCTCCCTCTTCCTCCTCCTCTTTCGCTGCCTCCTCCTGCATATCCGCCAGCTTCATGCAGCATGAAGGACGAAGGAGAAAAGGGCAACAATAAAAGGAAAACAAAAAAAAGACAGAACGGTAAAAAAAAAAATGAACATGCAGATGAGCATCAGTGAGTGGATAGAGAGAATGTCAAGAGGCAAATAAAATTGAGGCTAACAGATATATATCTATATCTATATATCCATATGGACGTGGAACAGTGAGAGCTGGACAGGAAGATGAAGTGGGAGATTGATAACAGGAAGAGAGAGAGGGGGGAGAGGTGTGTGAATGATGGAGTGGAAGTGTTTGTGAATGACATTTGGAGGTGAATGACATTTGCTTTCATTGCAGAGCTACGATCAAAGCACACTCACATCCACCTCAACCAGAGAACAACACACAGCACAACAACAACACACAACACACACACCGCAACCACAACACACAGCCTCACAAGAAACAGGCTAACTAGTCTGAAAGATGATCAAACTGTCTTCTATTGTAGAGTACATTTAATAAATGAACACCTGCTGAAAAACAAATGACAAACATTATACAATTTAAGCTTTTCCTTGGTGCTTAAGATGAAATAATCTTACCTGAAAAATTCACTCATCAAGTAAAAGTGAAATTTATCTCAATATTAGGATGGCTATATTTTCTTTAGATAAAAAAAAAACAGTTTCTCTTTGAAAAAAAAAAAAAGATGATCAATTCTTCACCTCACTTGCAATTACACACACACACACACACACACACACAGAGCATTAACTCAATCCTGACGTATCATGGCTTTAAATGTGTGTTTGTGTGTGCAGGTAGAATAAAAGCACAGGAAGCTTTACCTTAGTTTTGTGGCTCTGTTCTGTACCCAGTCCTGATCCAGGAGTGTGAAGCTCCTTGGACACAACACACAGGAACTCAGCCTGGTCTTCTGTTCCATAGCTATATGATGAGCCAATGTTCACCATCTGAACAATGACAGGGGACAAAAAAATGCAGAGATACATAGAGGAGAGGGAGAAAGAGAGACAAAGTGAGTGCCAGGAAGAAATTTGACCCTAAAAAAAAAAAAAAAAAAAAGGAGAGAAGACAGCATCAAAGAAAGAGACACACGCACACACACACACACACACACAGACAAACAGAGCTGAGATCCCAGACTACAGCAAGGAAGTCCTCTAGCGCTCATGCATGATGTGGTTGAAGCCAATGACATCAGTAGTGAACTCCACAAAAAGCAGGACCAGCATAGCTTGCATATTTATAGGTCAAGTGAGGACAGCAAAAATAAATGTGGGCCAGTGTCTGCAGGGAGAAGCAGAGCTGTGCAGCATGCATCAGAGCTTCAAGTGGTGGGGAGGCAAGAGGCAGGGGTCTGGGGGGGGGGGTTGGGGTTTGAATGTGAAATCTAGGCTGCTATGTGGGAAAGCTGACCTTTTGGCATCGTGAGGATCTGGACTGGAGATCCAGGTTATCAATACTGTGTTAATTCACCATCAAAGTAAGATTAACATTATCGTTAACAGGAGAGTTTCAGTCATTGACATGTTACAGTTTATGGAAGAAAGTGGATTCTTAATTAAATATCATCTCTCAGATATTACATTTATGTGTGCCTACATTGCAAATACAAATATATTTTGCTCAAACTATAATGCCCACTGCATTATGTTTTATTCGCAATTTTTTTTTTAACAATAAATTGGTGAAAGACAAAGTGTGTTGCTTTCTTTCTACCAGTGGAAGAATTATAAGAGTATTATTGAATTATAACAGGACTGGACAAGGACCACAGTTTGGAAATGCAGAACTACCTACAAGTGCAAAGCCAATATACAGGGTGCCCCCTAAGTCTAAATGTTTCTTGACATAAACCATTTTTATTTATGGCCTGGTGCAAATAAGAGCTAGTCCTAACCATGAAGATTTACTACATTTTCTTTTATTTCATGTTTTTTTTCTTCATCAGTGGTAGTGAATGTGACAGTTGGGACAATAATCACATAAAACTTTACACCAGGTCTTATATAATATGATCTATATGACTGCCATTTCAATTTGTTGCTCTTTATTCACATGGATTCTTTGGGTTACCTGAGAAACAGTTTCTTCCTGAGAGCCATCATGACCCTGAACTCTCAAATGTGAAGCCCACCCACCCACAACACAAATGTGCAATATTTCTACCTCACTATTCCCCATTTGTGCAATAAATCATTCTGTGAATGTTTGCAAATGAAATTTTTATCTGTGTGTACATTTCTATTTTTATTTCTTTGTTATTTTTTAATATATTTATGTTACTGTTTATTCTGTACATATTGACAAATTTGCACTTTTTTAAATCTATATTACTGTTTGCACTGAAGCAGGAGAAGCTCTCATTGTATAATGACAATAAAGGGCATTCTATTCTATTATATGAAATAGAAAGAAATATATGTTAAAACCATATATGTATGCAATGTATTATGTCCCCTATGTATGGAGACTTATGGGACCCTCTGTATAGTGGAACTGATGGCCACCGAGTCAATACATATTTCTAAGGAGACATTCCAGTCTCATGCCATTTATTTGGACCATTAATAATATAATAATAATGAATAATAATACTAATAAAAAGTGTTTTGATAGACAGTCATGACTGACAGCTCACTTACTATCACCCTGCTGCTGTTAATTGAATAAAACATTTTCGCTACTTGACTGTAGGTCTGAGTTAAACTAATTACAATGTCAAATTAAAATTGTATATTTAACATTTTAGGGTTCTCTAGCCTTTAACATTAGCTCTTCCAGCTTCCCTCAATTTTATTGCCTAAATCTTAAACACCTATTAGGGTGTGAACTCCATGGTCTTCAGGCCACATATTCTATATCTGACATTCAGACAATTCACCTCATGTCTATGAAAGAATGTTTTTAAAAAAAAAGCTGTAACAAAATCACGGTATTCATTGCATGTGTAATAAAATATGATATAAACAGCATTACGTTCATCACAAAAGATACGTGGATTTGCAATATAGTAATAAAGGGAAGTAATTTCTGAGAGATTGTATTGAGATTGAAGTTCAAGGTAAACTCAGTACACTATAGACCAGTGTTAACCAACCACTGTGCCGCGGAACATTAGCCAAGTTTACCTGAATGCTAGCAAGCGATATGATTTATGATCCACTCTACAACAACATCCTAATGTTTTTCTTTGTAATGTGAAAGTGAACCTGCCCTAATGTGACGTGGTGTGTTCTTTTGATAAAGACCCACCACTCAGTAGATGGGGTGTATGCCTCTACCCCCTCCTGCCAGTGACTGCTACCAAGGAGTTTCCTATTCTGGCAAAGTTATTTCAGTTCTGTTGTCTTCCTCCACACCATATGTATGTGAGATGGAAAGAAACGGGAGATACTCAGAGCTGTTGAGGAAGGTCTTCATGTGTATCTTCAATTATATCAGGTTTTGGTTCAAACTAAACAGGTCAAGGTTTTTAAGGTAAGTAAATTAGAGAATAGACTTGCATTATATTTAAATAAATATACTTTCTTTGACATTTTTGTTTAATGGTGTGCCTTGTGATTTTTCTAATGTGAAGTTTGCGCCGTGGATCACAAAGGTTGGGAAACACTGCTATAGACTATTAAACACTCCTATGCTAATTTTTCTAGGGTGTGAACATTATAGGGCTAAGGTCAGGGCTGAGGGGTAAGGCCAAGGGTCAAGGGTCAGCAGCAGCGTGAGTCCAACCCACAGTCCAGAGCAGTCCGGTGCGGGGCTTTCTGCAGGTGCGCACGCTGACCTGCTCAAACTTCCAGCCGTCCGACATTGTGGAGACCATCTGGGTCAGCTCCTCCTCCTGGCACTGCAACACCCGGTACACATGCTTGGGGGGCACCTGCTGAGGAAGGGGAGAGGGAGAGGAGACGGATGAAAAAGAAAAGTAAGCTCATTAGAAGAAGACATGTTTGAGAGGCAAGTACGATGACGGAAGTGTCAAGGGAAAAAGTAAACAGAGCTTACTAAGGTAATACCCCCACCTGGCTGTTTTTTTACATTTTATTAAGCCATCAAATTGTGCACTGCACCTCTCATAGTGATATAAAATATGTGTGCGAACTTGAAAAGCATTGGGTGAAGAGTCTTAAAGAAATGGATTGGACATACAGAAAAATACATGAAAGGATATATATATATATATATATATATATATATATATATATATATATATATATATATATATATATATATAAAAGAGCTGCACAATATATTATTTGAGACAAATAAGCTCAATACTTTCTCATCTTATTTTAATAGAACCTGACACATACTGAGCACATCACAATCATTCTGAACCAGTTTGGAGTGAGTCATTTGTAACAGGACTGAAAACTGAGCAATGAACAAGAGAAAAATCACCTAAAACCAAGGTTTGGTGCCAGAAAGAAAAGTAACATCAGCGATATAGAATTATTTCAGCTACAAGAAAGATGATACTGAAACATATGTTCTGTGTCAACCACTAATCCATTTGTGTCGGGAACACCACCACACAGCTGTTATATACTCCTGAGTATTTTCCCATATTGCAATATATATAGCAGGGTAAAAAAAACAAAACCCTGCAATGCCAGTTTTTTCTAATATCATACAGCTGTAATATATATACTTACACACACACACACACACACACACACACACACACACACACACATATGTATATGTGTGTGTGTGTGTGTGTCTATATATATATATATATATATATAATATTTGGACATTTGTATAGCACATTTGGTGCACAGGACAATTCAAAGTGCTTTGTGTGAAACATATAAGAAAATTAAAATGCATTAAAAGAGAATTAAAATAAGACACATAAAAACATTTCAAAGACAATTAAGAATTTAAGTAATTTCAGAGAAATGTGCAAAAAACCTAAAAACATATTCTAGTGCGGCCAGGTGGTGCAGTGGTTAGCACCCGTGCCTCACAGCAAGAAGGTCTCTGGTTCGATTCCCACACCAGACCTCTGTGTGGAGTTTGCATGTTCTCCTCGTGTCTGCGTGGGTTTTCTCCAGTTTCCTCCCACCATCCAAACACATGCACTGATAGGTTAATTGGTTAATCTAAATTGTGTCTATATATGTTCAGCCCTGAGATGAACTGGAGACTCATACAGGGTGTACCCCGCCTTTACCCATTGTAGCTGGACACAGACCCCCGCAACACTAGTGAGGATAAAGCGGGTTCAGATGATGAGACAAGACAAATTCTAGTAATTTTTTAAATCATTGTGCACCTTAACAATGGACAGATTTATACCTAAATGGATAAAAAAAATTATGCATCCATGAGTGCATATTATACATAACAAATATTATAAAATTCCAATAACCATAGCAGTTTTTGTGTAGATGCACACACCAACATGGATGAAATGTCATATAACAGACACCCAGTGATAAAACAGCATGGTCAAAGCTAATCCTGTGTCCCCAACTGAGCACACTATGGAGGTGGTTGTAGGCAATCTACAACCCAGCATTGTTTTATACATCCTGGAGTTTTGCACCATATTTAACCTGAGGCAAATGGTAACAGTGAATGCACTTAAGCACAGTATATGGCAGAGAAAGTGGGTGTCTGTTTTCAGGCCTGCTGGATTATATAAGAGTGAATGCAACCAATGTGAAAGAGAAGAGAAGCCAGATATAAAAAAGTCCTCTGTTAAATGGAAGTGCAGAAGGGTGAAATCACTAACAGTCTGAAAGGCATTCAGCCCAAAGCTATATTTTTGTAGATATTTAAAAATATCTTGGAAAGTACATACTGTATTTAAAGGCCTAAAAATCTAATTTGGTTTGTATATAATAGAGGGTGTCCAGAAAGTTTCTACAATTAACAAAAATTAGTACAAAATCAATTGATTATATATGTTAATAAGGTTGGTTCTATGTACTCATTAATTATTAAAGTTTTTAATCATGCATCAAAAGTGCTATCAAATTATTTGTCAATTTCTCTTTTCTGAAATTTTTTATCTTGATCTTTTGACTGAATATACGGCACCACAAATGGATGACCTTTAACCAACCATCATTTTCCAGCATGATATTGCACCACCATATTGGGGTTTGCATGTTGGTAAGTTCCTAAAACAAACAATTCCAGATCAGTGCATGGAGAGAGATGGCAAAATTCCGATTATTATTACAAAAGCAATTAATGAAATATGTGAATTAGATTTTTTCTATGTTGTTCGGTAATTATCAGAGTTGGAATAGTTGGAACAGATTCATGTGCAATTGAATCATTGGTCCATTTTTCTGGCACAAGAGATCAATTACTGCAAATGTCTACCTTGACCTTCAACTAACTATTATTTTCAATAAAGATGATGCACCACCACAATGGAGACTGCATGTCTGTGGGTTCCTAAATCAAAACATTTCCAGAACGGTGGCTTGGAGGGGATGGCACAATTCCCTGGATACCTCATTCACCACATATCATTCTCCTGGATTTCTTTCTTTGGGGTTGTGTTAAAGCTAGAACAAAGACACAGGACATAAGTGACTTGATGCAAAAGATTACTGACACCATTGCCACCACTGATGACTCTATGACACAGTCAGCATGGGAAGAAATCTGGTAATGGAGCATTAAATGAGACAACAAAAAGTCAATATCTGTTTCTAATTTTTGACTACATCATTTCCACAGATTTGTCTATTCATTTGCTTTTGTGATAAATGTGTTAAAATTGTAAAGAGGCTTCATGGACACCCTGTATAATTAGGGCATACTACCTTGTGAATTTTTTTATATATATGTGACCCACCACCACGAAACCAGGCATAAGTGTCTGGAAATCAAAACTGAGTTATCTGTGTAGCTTGGTAGAGTGGAAACTAAGGTTTAAGATGGTGAAAAAATTATGTTTCTATCATAAGTAGAACCAAAGTTATGGTTATTTTAATATCCACATTTGGACATATTTTGCAATTTGCATTTTTTAGAAATTGTCCGTCAAAGTTTTGGACTGTTTTGGGGTAGGAAGTCCTTAGCAATGCATAATAATTTGTATCCGATTGACACAAATTTTTCACAGATGTTAAAGGACACTCTGATGGACATGTCACAGAAGTTTTATATATTATAATAATAGGAAAGAAGTGCAACGTATTATAATCATTTGGCTTACGCCATTGGACAGAGCATTCAATATAGGCTTTTACCTCGTACAGAACACTTGGGTGTTTACGCACGGAATGGAGATCTTTTGTTCGGCGAAAAGAGGTGGAAGTCGGCTTTGTCTTTGCTCAGCAATCCCTGAACTTTTGTCGCCGCTTAAATAATTGACTCAATAAACACCTTTATTGATTGAATTTCAATGTAATGACCACAGGAAGTGAACATAGAGGTGTTAAGGTACCATTTTTTGATAAGATGTAAACACAAATAAGAAATCGCCTTCCAGCCATCAATATAGTGGAGATGTTAGTGAGTGACATGTGACTGTTTGCAGCCCTTTACCCTTTCCCCTCAAGTGACTCCGGTCTCTTGACAGGCCGTCATTGTAAATAAGAATCTGTTCTTAATGACTTGCCTGGTTAAATAAAGGTTAAAAAAATTGCTTTCAGTAGAGAGCCACTATCAAAGATTTACTCACATCTGCTCCAGCCAGAGGAGAAACACCACTCACTCTCTTATACAAGCACCACAACGAATGTAAAACACACAGCATCACAAGAAACAGGCCAAATCATCTTAAATATGATAAAACTCTTATCTAATATGTACACATTTTTGATGATTTTGATGGTGTTTAAGCCATAATATATTCAAATTAAAAAGTGGAAAGTGGTTTCACTAGTCGAATTAAACATTTCCAAACATCAATAAAGCACATACCTGTGTGGCTTTAGAGTCTCTTTCCACAATTCTCTCCTTGATGAGCTTGATCAGCGGGGTGATGTTGTAAAACTCTGCCTCCTCTAGGACACCTTACAATAATGAACGCTGAGATGTAATACTACAGTATCACCATTGCATTTTTTTTTTTTTTTAATTCAACCTGCTCCATAAAATCAAACAAGTTTCTTCTCAGACCTTCTTCAGCCAGTTCCTTATTGTAGACCAGTTTGCCATGTCGCAGGTAGTTCAGGATGGGGCCGAAGTAGGTGGGGTCTCTGTCGATCACGTAGGCTCCAGTTTCATCCTGTTAATCCAGAACATGACGAAAAAGAATAGAGTCTGTTCAGTGATTTGTTGCTTTGTCATCATTCTCATCAGTAACACACACTAAGCCCCTTCTTCTGGACCCAGAAGTCAGAGGTTCATCTTATGGATGATATGGAGAAAAAAAATAAAAATATAATCATATCACAGTGATTTTAATCAGGGAGAAAATCAGCTAATGGATGATCTATTTCTGATATTACGAAATATGATATTAACCATGTAATCTTAGTCAAGTTTTTTTTTATTCCTCTTCAGGCATGAAAAAAGCAATGTGATTGAAATATTTTACATTTTTTATGGAGTTACAAACATGTCCACTCAGCTGGACAACATGTGTTTAAGCTTTGAACCAAAACATAATATCAGAACACTATGCAATTTTTGTTTAAGAAGACTGTTAATTACAGAATAATAACAACAAGAAATTGATGTACAGGTAAAGAGAGTTAACCTAAACTAAAGAGAGTTAACTTAACCTAAACTAAAGAGACTTAACCTAAACTAAAGAGAGTTAACTTAATCTAAGGAGAGTTAACCTAAACTAGAGAGAGTTAACTTAATCTAAGGAGAGTTAACCTAAACTAGAGAGTTAACTAAAACTAAAGAGAGTTAACTAAAACTAAAGAGACTTAACTTAACCTAAACTAAAGAGAGTTAACTTAAACTAAAGAGAGTTAACCTAAACTAAAGAGAGTTAACTTAAACTAAAGAGAGTTAACCTAAACTAAAGAGTTAACTAAAACTAAAAAGACTTAACTTAACCTAAACTAAAGAGAGTTAACTTAAACTAAAGAGAGTTAACCTAAACTAAAGAGAGTTAACTTAAACTAAAGAGAGTTAACTTAATCTAAGGAGAGTTAACCTAAACTAGAGAGTTAACTAAAACTAAAGAGACTTAACTTAAACTAAAGACTTAACTTAATCTAAGGAGAGTTAACCTAAACTAAAGAGAGTTAACTTAAACTAAAGAGAGTTAACCTAAACTAAAGAGAGTTAACTAAAACTAAAGAGACTTAACTTAACCTAAACTAAAGAGAGTTAACTTAAACTAAAGAGAGTTAACCTAAACTAAAGAGAGTTAACTAAAACTAAAAAGACTTAACTTAACCTAAACTAAAGAGAGTTAACTTAAACTAAAGAGAGTTAACCTAAACTAAAGAGTTAACTAAAACTAAAGAGACTTAACTTAACCTAAACTAAAGAGAGTTAACTTAAACTAAAGAGAGTTAACCTAAACTAAAGAGAGTGAACTTAAACTAAAGAGAGTTAACTTAATCTAAGGAGAGTTAACCTAAACTAGAGAGTTAACTAAAACTAAAGAGAGTTAACTTAAACTAAAGAGAGTTAACCTAAACTAAAGAGAGTTAACTTAAACTAAAGAGACTTAACTTAAACTAAAGAGAGTTAACTTAAACTAAAGAGAGTTAACTTAAACTAAAGAGAGTTAACCTAAACTAAAGAGACTTAACCTAAACTAAAGAGAGTTAACTTAAACTTGAGTGTTACTTGATTTGAGCTTTTTTCCCCCTTTAACTTTCTTCAAGCAAATCTATTTCTTCACACTATAGCTCTCTATTAATATCCTAGCTGGATACTTTTATCTGAAGTATGCACCATTACCACCCCTCCTGGAATGTCTTTTTTTTTTTCCTTTTTTAACATGTTTCCTTTTTTTCTCTAAATTCATTTGGTAGACTTAGTACTCCCACATAACTACAGACATAAAAATATGCTTAGCCAATTTATAAAAAGGGACTTTCAAGCAGGTATACAGTAGTGTGAACATCTGTGCAGTTCCACGTGTTCCTGTTTTCCCTTTAAAACTATGTAGCTTCCTGTTGCTAGTACAATGCTGCCCTTTACTTTCCCCCTGAGAGCTTCCTACCACAGTGGTAGCCTTTCTGCAACTTCTCTGCTCTTACACTTTGTTTTACTAGTGTTCAAGCTATTGTAGCCTATTTCTTTCACGGTTATGTCATGACTGCTCCCCTAACACAGACACTCTTCCTCCTCCGGGCTTTACCTCGTGATGGGTGTTGGAGGAGGAGGAGGCACCTTCACCAAAAGAACTAGAAAAAGCAGTAAAAATAAATAAATAAATATAAAAAAAATACAGCAGCAGTGTAATAGAGATGGGTTAATTTAAGCATTGAGCGTGATAGACATTTACAAAGTGGTCCAGTTGTAATGAGTAACGAAATCGTCCCAGTCTTTTGTACGGTGCTATTCCCATTTGGCACGTGTATGTGAACAGAATAAGACACAAAGGGTGAGCTAGAAGACGATGTTCAGCTTGATAGAGACAACCTGCTCTTTTCACATGACTTATTCTTTTTATGGCTAATGAAGCAGCAATGGACAACATTCCCCTCCAGTCATTTTTATATATTTTTTTTTTACAGTTGCATGTTATTGCTTTTCTTACAGGGTCTTTACTCACTGACATAGACACATTTCTGGGACGTGTTTGAATCTTCCCTTATTTTATCGTAGTCATGTAAAACATTACTGCATCCTATTTGGTGTCATATTCTGGATGCTGCTTCGTGTTCACGTCGATTATGTAAATCCAAGTGCATTTGTTTAGAAATATATTGACTTCTGTCCTCATTATGAGAAGTGGTTCACCACACAAACGTCTAAGTCGAGTGCAGCACTGATATGGTTATTGAAAGTTCCTGTTAACCCTTTGATGCATACTGGTCACTACAGTGGACAGTTATTCTACAGTTGTTCTCTTGTATATTCATGGGTTTCGTTGTTTTCGTTCCATATCAGTCAGTTCATACCATTACTGTAACTTGGCTGTTCTTAAAGCTGTCATTCTATGGTTATTTCATTAATATTACTGTGTTCTCCATTGTTATTGAATGCATTGTGTGTTGGTTCGATTTTAAAAAATGTCCGAATTGCTTTGTACGGTAGAAAAATTACTTGAGGTCGAACAACAGAGTTTACCGGTACTTCCTCATACGCGGTCACGAGGCGTCTCTGATTGGCTCAGAATGCGTGAAGGAACACTCCCCCCTCCCCTCTCGCTCTCTGTATGTGTTTACCTTTACCCGAGTAGCATCCAGCTAGATTTCATGCCATTGCTTGTTCTGAAAACACGTAGGAAAAAAAACAAGGCTTTATTTCCACAGAGAGCACATGAACCAGTTTGATCAGCCATTTTTTCCCCCAAGTTTGTGCAGCAGCGACTGTGGCGCCATCTTCTCTTGTAGATGCTAATGCTAATGCTACTTCAGATTCGCTGCAATGGGGTGTGGGATAAACCCCACGTGGGTGACCCTCAAGTCCATCTGACGTCAGATGGACCGGCTTTTTCTGGGTCCCTCGTTCCTCTTGTTTTTTGTGAATGCAGTATGCAGCCAGTGGAGGTGATGAACCACTGTCAAAGGCAGCATGTGTTGGTAAGTCAGGGTGACTCATCAGATTCCAAAAGGAGCGTGGAAAAGTGGTTTTCATTGGAATGACACCTTTAATATCTGATCTGCACTGCCCCTGTGAATCAATTGTTTATTGTTATTAGACTGTAACAGTTTTCTTAAACAAAAACTGTATTACACTCGTCTCGTCGTCTGAACCCGTTTTATCCTCACAAGGGTCGCGGGGGTCCCTGGGGACCTAATCCAGCTACAATGGGCGAAGGCAGGGTACACGCTGTATGAGACGCCATTTCATAGCAGGGCTGAACATATACAGACAAACAATCACTCTCACATTCAGTGCATGTGTTTGGATGGTGGGAGGAAACTGGAGAAAACCCACAGATACACTGGGAGAACATGCAAACTCCACACAGAAAGGTCTGGTGTGGGAATCAAACCAGGGTCCTTTTTGCTGTGAGGCATGAGTGCTAACCACTGCACCACTGTGCCGCCCCAAACTGCATTACATTTTTTTTTTTATTACATAGTGTTCTGATATAGGGTATATGATTGTGACAAACATTACAATGTTTGTCACAATCCAACACACTCTGCAAAAACTGACACCCTGACCAAGCGGCGGTTCCTGACACACAAGGTGTCCCTCAGTGTCTAATTCAGATGCAATGGGTTTCTAACCTGTCCACTGTAACATGTGACACTCGGAGCCCTAACCCTATTCCTAAACACTAGCATCTCATATTACCATGGGCGGGTTAGAATCCCACTGCATCTGATCAAGATGTTGACCTTGTGTGTCAGAAACCGTTGCTTGGTCTGGGTGTTGGTTTTTGATGTGCTGGGAGTGAGACAGTGTTGAACAATCAGATGACCTCTGATGATCTTCATCATCGTATCCATTATGACATGACCTGATATCATTAAACACAATTATGCCAATTTACAATACCTCTATAGCAGTGGTTCCCAATCTTATTTTTTTTTGCTTATAATCCCATTTTAACACAACACATTTCTGGAAACCACAGACATTTAAAATTGAGACATGTATTTATTTATTTTACTAAAATTGATTTGTTTTTGATCATGTGAAAGTGTTCTATACTAGGTTGCAAATAAGCGTTGATTCCAGAAAACATTTAGGCTATATAAAGTATATTATTATGGACTGAGGTAGAAAAGCCAGGTTGAGATTACTAGGTTATGTACAGTCGGTCCAGCTTATATTTACAAGGCTGCAAATTAATACTAAATAAACAAGAACTCAAACCATGGAGTATGAATCAGCTGTAGAATATTAAAGCAGCCACAATGAATATTTGAAAAATAACTTTCAGCTTCATAATCTGTCATGTCATTTATGTTCTGTGATTGTTTCTCTCACCTCACTATATATTTTATTAGTAATTTACACGATTTATTTCAATTACTAGAATTTTCAGGGAACCTCATGTGGGCTCCTGATGCCAAGGTTGAAAACCACTACTCGAGAACAGAGAAAGGGAACTCCAGGACTCGAGGGTCGGTATCCTGCAAGTTTTAGATGTTTCCCTCTTCCATCACACCTGGAAACCATTACATCATTAATGGGCTTCTGTAGAACTGGATGATGAGCTGATCATTAAGTCAATCAGGTGTATTGGAAGAAGGAAATATCTAAAACATGCAAGATTCCGGCTCTCAAGGAACAGAGTTGCACCCCTGCTTTAAAAGCTGGTCTATCTGAAGCTGGACCAAACGCATATGTATTTTTATGCATTTAATTCTTCATCATTAAAACCAAGGCTGAAAAGAACCAAATGTACAGCTAAGAAATCCACAGGAACACCTACAGCAATACATGTAATTGAAGATGAAGTTAATTTGCTGTATGTTAGCCACTATATTAACAATTAAAATAGCCAGATTTGAATCTTTTCCTTTATTGTAGTATATTTAATATGTGAAAGACTATAACAGTTTATTTAGATGTGAAATTGAATGATTTTCAATACAAATCATACAGGTTCTATTTGTTTTCTATTAATTGTCTTCATTTCTTTCATTGAGGTTCAACCACCCATCTATTAATGTCCAACAGGATATATATTATAGGAAGAGATCTGTGGTATTTTGTATAACGATGTATTTTATAATGATTCTTGAGCTGGATCAGTTCTGAACCATACCATACACTAAAGATGGGAACATTGGTAAGGGTTAATTAGTTTCTTCTTTATTACCCTACCGCCGAAGGGGAGAGGGGTATGGTGTTTGAGTCGTTTTGTTGTCTGTTTGTTTGTTTGTTTGTGAGCAGCTTTACACAAAAAACTATTGAACCAATTTCCATGAACTGTTCAAGAAAGGTGCAAGGTGGCCCAAAATAGATTCCATTATATTTGAATGAATGTAGGTCAAAGATCAAGGTCACTGTCACTAAAAATGTGTTTTTGCAATGATAAGAGATAGGGCAAATGAGGTAAAATATGTGCCAGGGGTGGGGGGTTTGTTGGGTCTGGTTTTTATTCTAGGTTTCATTCAATTATCTTTATGTTTGTTTATGGTGATTGTTTCTGAACAGTGTGAACAAATGCAAAGCTTCTAAATGACATCAAATACTGCAGTAATGACTGTGGTTTGTAGTTTGGGATATGAAGAAAATTAAAGTACAATATGGCACAACATTAAACTAGCACATGACCCATGCAAATTCATGATTTCCAGAAGCAATAGTGGGGGGGGGGCGAGTTAAATTTACTGGAGTAACACACAGATTAAGGAAAAATATAACGGCCCTCATTTTATTTTATATTTGTAATTTGTAATCAAAAGTAACACAAACAAATGCATTCATAGTTACCTCATATATGTCTTTGAAATGGCTTTATATCATTACTGTATGAGTTCATCCCATTCACATTACTTGATGACTTAACTAAGCTTACTGGTGTAGCACACAGATAGAAGGAAAAGTAACGGCCCTCATTTAGCTTTTTATTGACACTGCCATGGACCATAGATTTGCACATGATGGTTTATCGATGTATTCACTGATGTCACACATCTCGGGGATGAGCTCAATTTCTGCCATGATGAGTAGAGGGGCAAACAAATGCTGTATTTGCCTTTGTATGCATGTGTGCTTTCTTACCCTGCGCCCCCCAAGAGGAGAGGGGTATTGTTTTTGAGTCTGTTTGTGTGTTTGTTGGTCTGTCTGTTTGATTGTCAGCAACTTTAGGCAAAAACTACCGGACCATTTTCCATGAAATTTTCAGAAAAGGTGCAAGGTCATCCAGAATAGGTCACATTAAATTTTGGTGAATGTAGGTCAGAGGTCAAGATTGCAGTCACCAAAAACATGTTTTTGCAATTAGGCAAATCAGGTAAAATGTGTGTGCAAGGGGGGGGGGGGGGGTTTGTTGTGTCTGGCACCACTTGTTTGAACTCGCATAAGGTTAGGTTAACACCTGTGCCATTCACGGCAGCAGGCCTGGACATTTGAAACCCTGGAATAAATATGTTTCACAGCAGACTCAGTACACTGATATACATGCGAATACAAGAAATGATGTGTCGATGTGTACAACAGAGAAATTGTTCATCATTGTCACTCTTAGGAAGATTTTGTGTCGGTAATATCTTCTTCTAAACTAACTCTTATTTATCACTATAGATTTGTATGTTACTTTTCTGGCCAATATTTTCACCCCTCAACACCTGAATCTAAGTATAAGTAAAAAAGAAAAGAAAAAAGGAAATGCTAAATTAAGTGGAGGTAATACATTTTTACCATAGCACATACAAGAAATAGATACATATTTTCAGCAATAGGCATTAAGGGGTTAAATCTTGTGGGGACCTAAATTTTGGTCCCCATGGTGTCAGAGGTCTACATTACATTACTGTGTAAACATATCAATGTCCCCAGAAAGATAGGAATACAAGCACAAGCACACACACACAGGCCACTTAGCTTTTATAATATAGAATGGTGAAACTATAAATCATCATATGCCACTGCTCCAAATGGTGATACGGCGGGGATGAGGCATCGTTCAAAAAGTTTAATATTTATTCTGCACATTTGTAAAAGAGACTAAAGATGGAGGGGGTTAGACATATAGAATATGAAGACCCAGAGAGAAACTGAAAATGATAGTGATTTGCATGTGGAAAAACTGTGACTGCAGCACAGAGGACATAAAAAATTAACCTATACAGGTTGCACACACACCATTCTAAACAAGTGGAGCAGCAGTGGAGAACAGATCAACACCTCATCGACGTGACTTGACTCGACAGTGTGGGCATGACAACACTTTGCAACTGTGTCACAGCCACAGACTCCCTGACGTAAAAACAAACATAGACTCAGTACTTATTCATCAGAACAGCTGCATGACTTCTGAGTTATTTAGAAAAAGCAGCTCACTCTATGTCCCAGTGCTTTGCAGGGTATCACCCCTTGTTCTGTTGTACATAACTAATCAGCAAATCCGACACTGGGAAATTTAACATAAACATGACTCTGCTGTGGAACACATTCATTTATGCTGCATTACACCCTACCTCAAAATTATAATATAGCAGTGTTTCATCTACAAATAGGTATGAATGCATCTTAGGACTCACGTCACCAACACAGAATCCTTATGGTTTTTTGTTGAGTTCCACTACTATACTACTGACTCCTGAAACAAAACTATTATTTAAAAAAAATATATGTTTTTTGTTTCATGATCTTCATTCGCAATGTCACATGCATACATACACATAAACACAAAGTGAAACACAATCATATTTTCCTGAACTGTTTAATGAAGGAATGTAAATAATCTGAGAGAATGACAATTTTAAAACATGTTAGGAATGTATGATACAGACTGGGCAATGGTGGTGAGGGATAAATAAGAGTAAATCACAACAGTGGTATATGGTAAAGGTAGGTGAGTCACTGGATTCCTTTTAAATTTTCTTCAGTTCATAAAGCTTTCTTTCTTTTAGCTTTTTTTCCCCAGATATCGAGTACCTGTCACAACCTGTCACAACCTTTCCCCCAGATTAATTTACTTTTCAGTAAATTAGATTATTCTAATGGTGTCTTCACTGGTCTACACAAAAAAACAATCAGGCAGCTACAGCTGATCCAAAATGCTGCTGCCAGAGTCCTGACCAGTACCAAGAAACTGGACCACATCACACCAGTCCTCAAATCCTTACATTGTCTTCCTGTGGGTCAAAGGATAGAATTCAAAATCTTACTCCACTAAGAACTAAACAGCCTTGGACCCAAATACATCCTAGACCTGCTGGCTCCCTATGAAGCATCCAGAGCCCTGAGGTCATAGGTCATCAAGAACAGGTTTACTGTGTGTTCCCAAAATCTGAACCAAACAACGTGAAGTAGTGATGCGCGGTTAGGGGGTTTTACAGAAACCCGCCCCGCCCAAACCCAAGACGTGGCTCGGCCCGCCCCGCCCAACCCGCATGATGTCACGTATCGATAAACCCAACCCGCCCGCTATCAAGTATCGATAAACCCAACCCGCCCGCTATCAACCCGCGAGCTTAAATTTGTCTCTAAACTCACATAGTACATTCGCAGCATCTTTACCTTGCGCTTCTAATGTTAAAAGTCATGAAGCATCATTTTTGCCTCCTTTCTAACGTCTCAATATGCACTCCAGCACATAAAATAGACTCCACCCACATCATCACTCTATAAAGCCAACACATACAACGTTTCCGTACAACCTTCGCATCGCCTGTTTTAATCTTCTCCCTGATCAAGTCCGACATTTTCACTCTTATCTCTGAGTGTTCAGGGAGATTTGGCGCTAATAACAAATAACAAAAAGTTGGGATAAAAAAGCATTCAAAACAGGAACTGACGGGCTTGCACATGCGCGAGCCGAGCACGCGCGCACGCACGCACGCACGCACACACACACACACACACACACACACACACACACACACACACAACACACACTTCAGCGGGTATTGATCATCCCTGACCCGCCCCACTCGCATCCGCAATATGTATTAATACTGCGACCCACCCCGCCCGACTCGCGGGTCATAGGAGAATTAAGTGTACGGAAGGAGAGGAGAGACGAGGATGCTACTGTAGGTTAGCGGGGCTCCTTTCCGTTTCATAACACGGCTGTGGAGACTGCTCCATGCACGCACACACCTCTCTATCCTCCCTCATCGGTCTTAACATGGTCTGTAAAGATATGAAGGCAACCCTTTCCTGTAGATGGCAATGCAAAGGATGTGAAAATAACGTGGCTGTTACCCATTCATTCTGACTGGAGCGTGCCGCCTCTCGTGGAATGAAACTGCCGATGTCAATTGAGTTGTCTTTCATCATCATATTTTTTATATGTCGTTGATTATTCTTACTGAGGTTATTTTAAGTTGAAATATTGTATACCTTCAGTCTATCCATATTGTGCCATTTTTGGGAATGTCGTATGGAAAAATGCGGGTATTGATCGTCCCTGACCCGCACCGCCCGCATCCGCAATATATATTAAATATAACCCGCCCAACCCGCAATATGTATTAAAAACTGCGACCCAACCCGCCCGCCCCGCGGGTCACCCGCGGATATCCGCGGGCCAGCGGGTAGCCCGCGCATCACTAACGTGAAGCATCGTTCAGTTCTTCTGTTCCTCACCTGTGGAACAAACTACCTGAATACCTGATACCAAAAACTGTAAGGCCTGAAAACATTACTGTTCACTGGAGATTTTACTTAAATTCTTAATTGTTGCTTAAAAATGTTTTTATGTCTCTTATTTTAATTGTCTTTGAATGCATTTTACTCATTTTAATTTTGTATATGTTTTATGTAAAACATCTTCGCTAGCTCTACCTAAAGCTGGTGAAGAGGCTCAATGTTGATTAGCTCCTGACAAAGAGGGTGGCGTTCCCGATTTCTCCGGAGTTTCCAAAGCTGTAGATAGCCTGCCTGGCCGGACTATTTGCAGCAACGTCATTCAGTGTTGCATCAAACTAGGATGGGTGGGCCCAGGCTAGTCTGATGAACCAAAGACATTGTATCTGACTACGACTGAACCACCACTTTCTCTTTTGTCATAAACTGAATTTCATGCATGCATACACACACACACCTAGACTCATCCATATATCTACATAAAATTAAACACGAATACACTGAGGTTTTACTACTATTATAAGACGACAGACGGGGGGCTGTGGCTCAGTTGGTAGAGTGGGTCGTCCAATGATTGAAGGGTTGTCCACATGTCAAAGTGTCCATGGGCAAGCAGCCGTAAACTGTTGTATGAGTGTGTGTGTGTGTGTGTGTGTGTGTGTGTGAGGAATTGTAAAAAATGCGCTATATAAGTATAGTCCATTTAAAGCACAATACCTACACATTCCTCCATAGAACCTAAAATTTAACATAGGCTATTAGTGCAAGCAAACCATGTATTTTAGTATTATGGCCGTTATTATTTACACAAAAAAATTTAATTACATTTTTCACCACTGACCAGTGTGTGTGTGTTTGTTTTTTTCGCTATGTTTAACATTAAATGAATGATAACTTATTGTTTATACTGTATAGACATTGATATAAGATTAATTTAGTAAATGAAAAGCTTCTGGGGAGTTTTGATCTCACAACCAGTGTCTTTTGCATCAACTTTTTTCTGTTCTATACACTTTCCACCAGAGAAACATGATGACCTGCATGTTGCCAACAAGGAAAAACGAGAATTAATAAGATTGTGAAGATTTTCCTGTTAAGCTTTCCACCATTAAATGTTGTGCTTTTAATCACAATAGCACAGCTTTATGTCACTATTATAATATGATGTCATACTCAGTCTGCTGTCTGACAATAGAAATGGTTAGAAAAATGAGAGCAGATTTAAATTTAAATTTGGCTGTATTAATAAATTACATTAGTATTCAACTAATTGAATCAATGTTCTGTTGTACTGTTCATACAATGTAGTTTGTTGTCATTCTCTTATTAACCAAATTCTACATTATCAATCAGTTTGTAACATACATCTGCATTGAAATATAAGCATTAAGTTCCATATTTGACTATGGTTAAAGCTGTGTGTTTTTTGGCCTTCCCAGACCATAGGTGATAAAACAGTGGTTGTATGTTGCATAAATCAGTAATGGCTGTTGAGCCGGTCTTATGACCAAAAATAGCCAGAGATGGTGCCAAAAATATGTGGAAAATATGACATGCTTGCCACTTGCTCAAGCTTTGTGAACACTTTGGTTGACTGACACTAAAATAATGTTTGGCATTTTCGTTTTTCCCATTGTATGGGTGTATTTTTTAAACACACATACAAATATTAGGGCTGTTTGTATTAAAAAAAAAGATTAAATAAAGGGGGCATAATGTGTGACTTCTAATTAGGGAACAACTTAGTTTAGGTTTAACTTAGATTCCTGATATCACAGATGGTTCACAGCTGAACCATCGACTTCACACTTTCATAAACAAGTTTGATGGAGATTATTTCCTAGCAGGTCTACTGTCATAACATATTTGAAATGGTGCTTTTCTGAATTAAGCAGCTTTGCAGATTAAAAAAAGTCACTGTTGGCAAGAGACGCATGTTATGTATGCAAGAAAGTCCATGTGTTTTATGGCAGTGATGAGAAGCACACATGGTGGCTTTACTCACACCACAATATGTCAGATTTGAAGTGAGATAAAGTGAAGAAAGTTGAGAACATTTGAGGAAACATTTAAGCATTGAAAAAGTTCCCACAAAACTGATTGACGCACTGCTTCAACCAAGCGTAATTGAACATTTTATTAGTGCTTTCTATTGTCATTCCATTTATTGGCAGTTACCAAAACAGGTTACATGTAATTACAGCTACCTAATGGAATCACATGACTACACTCTCACCAAGCCAATCTGGGAGATCTGCAGTGAAATACCCACTGGTCAAATTTGGCTACACTGTACAGTTAGATTCTTTTTAACAGACAGGTACAGTGTTGGTTTACCTGCTTGACTAGTTTCAGTGACTAGAAGTCAAGCAAGGAAACAAACACTGCACCTGTCTGTTAAAAACAACCTAACTTTACAGTTACCTTTAGAGGACTGTATGAACCTTTACAAGTGGTTTGGCTACAAACTAAATCATAAACCCAACATAAAACACCACCAAGCAGGGGAGAAAGCTGCAGGTTTACGGTGTGTATTTTCAGATTTCTGCACTTTGTTGCAATGAATAAGCGTCATGTTAAGTAGGGGTGTAACTCGTTTGTATTGAACTGTTTTGGTTCAGGGTCTTCAATATAATCCAGAAGTGCATCGAACAATGTAGCCTATGTAAAAAATGCAAACACTCGCCTTAAAGCTGCCTATGACTTTCATCACTAATTCTTCTTCAAATGTGCCAAACCCCAGAGTCAGCCTCCTTATCACTAATCCATTAGTCTTTCCATGCGTATGCACCTGAGTCACTGCCCTCATTGTGAACAACCTCATGGCTCCATCACAAACACAGTACAAACTGAAATTAAACTGTCACTTGGGCCTTTTGAGAATTCCACATAGGCACAGTATGGCTGCAGCAACAACAAACAAGGAAACGGCTTCGTTGCTTCTTGCTACTGCAGCTGCAAGGTAAGATTAATGAAGTCATGATAAGGAGGCTATCACTGGGATTTGACATACTTGAGGAAAAATTTATGATGAAAGTCATATGCTGCTTTAACATGCAATGCACACAACATGAGCAGGGTAGCTGTAAGCAGAACCCATGTGCAGGGTTTCCCCAATAGAGATTCTGCAGGGGCACCGTAGTATTGCTGAATTCTCAGTACTGTTCTAAAAATAAATAAATAAATAAATACAGTAGAAAAGCACTCTGAGAGTGCAAACCTCCGCCAAGGCAGACCTCCCCCCTCTGAATGAAGAGAGGTCCACCAAGGAGGTTATGTTTTTGCCATGGTTTGTTTGTCTGTCTGTTAGTTAGCAAGATAACTCAAAAAGTTATGGACGGATGTTGATGAAAATTCCATCACATATTGGGGGTGTCACAGGGAACAAATGATTAGATTTTGACCATTATCCACCAACTTTCTATTTATTGTAGCCATGCCTGTACCCCCAAAAACTCTTCTTTTTTTTTTGTTTTTACCTGTACTTGTTTTGTGAGTTATAACCATCAGGCACCAGGTCAGATACTCAACCCGGTGCAGGACTCTGCAATGTTATATTCAGTGTAATTGTGAACAGTGGCATTGTAGAATGCTATTATGGACTGTGTGATGCCTTGTTAAGAGAGAGACAGAGGAGGGTCTGTTCACGGTGTTATGAGAAAATTGTATTTGGTAGATTACCCTAAGTATTTTAATCTGTCAAAATGACGAAAGACAAAAAAATAAAATAAAAAAGGGAGAAAATGTCTCAAGTGTGGAAGTATTTCAGACTGAACAGCAGGTGAACGTTAGTATATGTCTTCCCTGTAACACGGCCCTTCCAAACCACAACAGCACATCTTTGATGTTGGTGCATCTTCTCTGAAGACTGCAAAATGGAGTGGAGGACTCCAGATAAAGATTAACATCTTTAACATCAATGATTAACGTTAATGTACCTTACGAACTTAACGTTAGCCCTGCAGAGGGCTAGGTTTGTGTTAATTATGGCGAATGTGTGGCTAATTTTTTATGATTGTAAAAAGTTTAGATTTGTCTGGCATGGTGGTGCAGTGGTTAGCACTTGTGCCTCACACCAGGAAGGACCCTGGTTCGATTCCCACACCAGACTTTTCTGTGTGGAGTTTACATGTTCTCCCCGTGTCTCTGTGGGTTTTCTCCAGTTTCCTCCCACCATCCAAACACATGCACTGATAGGTTAATTGGTTAATCTAAATTGCCCATAGGTGTGAATGTGAGAGTGATTGTTTGTCTATATATGTTCAGCCCTGAGATGAACTGGAGACTCATACAGGGTGTACCCCACCTTCACCCATTGTAGCTGGATTAGGCCTCCACAGACCCCCGTGACCCTAGTGAGGATAAAGCAGGTTCAGATGACGAGACGAGACAAGCTTAGATTTAGGCAGTGAACTGTGCACTGTGAATTACACAGTTAATTTCCTAAAAGCACCAACAAAATGGGGCATGACTTGTCAAAGGTTTGTTTTTTGTTTTTTTTAACCTTGTCACAGCCCAGTTTTGGTAAAATCCAGTTTTATTCAATTACTTGATGAATCAATTAATCAGTAGAGTCCTCAAATACTATAACACTCAATAGTTGCAGCCCTAATGTATTCATATATACATTTTGACTAACATCATTTCCATAATTCCTTGTGTTGCTGCACTTTGTATCAGACATCTGACAGGGTGATAAAGCCAGTTCAGGCACATGGTGGATTCTGTGATATCAGGATTTTAAAATAATAAGAGCAGGTTGTTATTTCTACAGCAAGTCTGATTCACAGTGGCAGCCCATGCAAAGCTTCTCTGCATGATCCGCCTATTTGATAATATTAATGAAAGCAATGATAATCATCTGTGATAATACGATTATGTGGCTGTAGTCCAGGAGCGGCTGCTCCACTACACCTGCCCAGTGACCATTATTTAGGTGTAAGGGATTGTTCTTTGCTAAATAATGTAATTGGCTTGGGATGATATGAGGTCGGCTTGGGTGGCATTAGCGGCAGAGCCCTGGGTTTGGTTTGTAAGGGAGGAAGGGCAGCTGAGGTGCGAGTAATCTCATTAAAACAGTCAGACATAGCCAGACAGAGCATGTGCATGGGTTTAAAGACAGCTGAGGAACTCTGAGCGCAGAAACACCAATGCCAGTGGATTAGAGCTGGGCAACAAGGGATAAAATGTTTCAGCCACAAAGTGAACTGCTACTCCGATTGAACATCCGATTATTCAGTGTACAAAACAACTGCCTGGTATCTGCTGGGTAGGAACAAGGAGCAAGGACCACAGCTTGAGAGTGAATCTGAAGTCAAACTATCTTTAAGTCCATCACTAATTGCAGTCAGATGCCCCCTTCCAAAAAAAAAAACCCAAAAAACAAACTATTTTTAAAAAAATGAAGAAAAAAACCTGCTTCCCATAGAATGATGAATGCTCAGTTAACAGGATTCTGGAGCTAAAAGAAGACTAGGATGCCTGCTGTGTGAAGTCCTTAGTGACAGGTGTGTTTGGCACCTTAATTGTCTGCTGTGATTCTCTGAGATTGTTTTCATTTAATATTGTTTTTTTCCTGATTGACTGTTTGACTGTTTGGTTAAAACGATACAAATAACAAGCCAATTAATTGATGTTGATACACAAATTTTATATCACACTTCTTCAGGATCAAATACTGTAAATTCTGCTTCACAGAGGCAAGATAGGCAGTCACTAAGCAATCCAAAGGGCTGGGCAATATGGCCTAAAAAAAAAAAAAAAAATTCCCACAAAAAATTTGATTTATGACTTTTCCCAATGCGCCTGCCCAACTTTTTAAAGCAAACAATAAGTACAGAAAAAGCTCAAAACAAGTTTTGCTCTCATTATATCAAAACCTTAACAAAGGTAATGCCCATTTCCCTCCTTGAATTGAAAATGCCAGTTGTTATAGTTTTAACACATACCTGGGGACTAGAGTTTTCAGCATGTGGATAAACCATTCCACTGTTTATAGAAAATAATTGAAAAGCGACATGTCTATCAAACTAAACTATAATTTGCCCTCTCTTGTATGAATAAAGGGATGTCCCGATCCGATATTGATATCGGAAATCAGTCCGATATCAGCCAAAAAAGTGAATATCGGATTTTATCGGACTGAATCTAAAAACTCCGATATAAACGCTCCGATATATATATCTGGTTTGATCACACTCCAACACAGTAGGTGGCGGTAATGCCCCTTAATTAACGTTGGTGCCGGCCGCGGAAGAAGAGCCTGCAGCAAGGTGTAGTGATGTCGGATGTGTGGTATTTTACCGTAAACTCGGACAAAGATGTTGCAGCTAAATGCAACATTTGTCAGGTGCAAGTGTCCCGTGGAGGGACAGAACTGGGAAGGTTCAATACAAGCAACCTCGTCGCACATTTGAAAAAACACCACAAAAAAGAACATGAGGATTTTTGCGAGAGCAGCAAGGCGAAGCAACAAACCTCGCTTCAGCAACCCACGCTGGCCCCGCCCACAGTTGTTTCCAACATATGCTGGCAGTAAAAAAATAACTGGAGTGAACTTGAATTGTTTGCACTTTAAATTTTAATTTATTCTATTCAATTGTATAATGATGTTGGTAACCAGTGGTTATTTTGCATTTTAAATATAACATTTTGTTTTTATTGGATTTGTTGAGGTAATACTCTTATGTTGAAGGTTAAAATTTATGTAACCAATTTGTTAATAATAAATAGGTCAGTTTTTCCTATAACTACTGTTGCTGACTATTGTTTTCTGTTATATCACAACAACATCAGTAACAGTAACATCACTTTATCAAGCCTTTTCTAACATTCCACACAACACAATAAGGAATAAATATATGTATGATTTGTGCCTATATCGTATCGTATTGATATCAGTATCGGCCAATACTCAAGGCTACAATATCGGTATCGTATCGGAAGTGAAAAAGTCGTATCGGGACATCCCTATATGAATCATACTTTTTCAAAGCCTCAGCTCTAGCACTGGAAATAAAACTAAAGCTAGGCTAGTTATATTACCAATATTAGGATGTAAAGTTCACAGAAAATTGTTTAGTCATGAACATAAATTACAAGGAAATGTAATGTTAGTAGGATAGGTATGAAGTATGTATGGGCTAAAACTGGGGTAAGAGCCCCAGTCAGTATTGGATCCGGACCAGACCAGGCTCGAAACCGCAACGTCCCAACTGTTACTGTACAGCACGCCTGTATCCCCGAGAACCAGTATCGCACGTGTCAGTATTCTGGAAGCATGAAGAGGAAAGTATGGGGGGAGGGGGGTCCCAAGTTCCTGAGCACCATAGGAAGAAGAGAATCAGTCATTTAAATCAGTCATAACAAAAGACTCAATTTAATCGATAAAATCAATATATCGCCCTTGGCCTTTCTCTATATTAAGATATTGTAGTGTATGTCACACCAATGGTACTACCCTTCATGTCTCCTAACTGGGCATGGTCAGAAGGGTTCAGTCTTATATGGTCTACATAAAATTAAAAGATACTGATATTATTATTTAAACAGTAAATATCATAGCACCCCCCCCCCCCTCCCATTAATATTTATACTCCTTATACAAAACTTGTGCTGTCAGATGTCTGTGACGAAGGGCTCAAACCAAGTAGCTACATTTTCTTTTGACCTCTCTTTGAAAACTACAATTTCACACATGTATGTCGGATCTCCTTTTTACTTGACTGAATATGGTTCTATACAATCAATCATAATCTGTGCTCATGTTCACTCCTTCACTAGAGAATACTATAGGATCTGCTACTTATCTCCTAAAGAATATGACAGTAGTTCAGTAGTGTGGGGGCAGTTATGACCACTTCGTATTGAGATTCTAAGACTGCATCAAGTCCTAAAAGTCACTTTTCAATACGTTTTATACATATAGCATCCTAATTCTGAAAGAGCATTTGGCTTATTTCTGAGAACTTGTACTTTCATCATGTCTGCAATAGAAACATGAAGTTGCTTGAGAGGGGAATGTGATCTGGTGACTCCCACTGATTGGAGCAACACAATATCTATGAAAGTGTTTCCACAACTTTACTTGTTTTACAAGCTGAGAAAAATAAACTACACAAAGTAGCATCTGTGCTTTTTAGAAAAACAGTACATTCATGAATGAGACTGATCTTGTTTCCTGGTTAACTGTGTAACCAATCTGTTCTATCATTCATGCTTGTGTGCACTCACAACTGCGTGAACTGACTCATGCTTCTGAATGTACACTCACTGTATAAAAACATTAACTTCAGCACTTTCTAGAGCTGCAATTATTACAATCGTCAGCTATTTTGATCATTTCATTTCATGTATTTGTTTATTCGAACAGGTAAAACAAAATAAGCAAAACATACAAAGTATTTAAGCAGAAATTAAAACGACACCTCTTTAGCATCCTAGATAACTATACCTTGTTCCAAAGGGTGTAGGATGAAGTTAACTCAACTTATCTAGTCCTACACCTTTATATTACACCGTCAGAGCATGTAAATACAACCAAAAAGAAAGTGCATCAGAAAGAAGGGAAACCTGTTCCTTGCTAGAAATTCATTGTCCATTTGTTTCCTGTGTCCACTAAGAATGTGGTTTATAAAAACCTGTTTAAACTTTTGCACTGATTCACAGGTTTTCAGTTCTTCACTACAGTTGTTCCACAGATTAACTCCTTTAAATTAGTACGTACAGGCAGTTTTTTTAAACATATAAATTCCCTTCAGATTGTGTTTATTTTCCTTCACTTGAAACAACCCTTAGACACCTTGTGGTAACTGGTTTTGATTTACTTTGTGCATTATTTGAATTGTTTTGAGTTTGACCAAATCCTTAAATTAATATAAAATCAATATAATCAATTAAGACGGCTAAGTAATTAGTTTGTCTGATAGAACCTTCTTCCACTTGATTTGTTTCTAATTTCTTTATTCTATATTCTTCTACAACAGCAGAATACTTTTGTGTTATGGTTCAAACAATGCATTTTAGAACATAATCTTAGACATTAAAGTGCACCTTCCACTGGAAACCACTTTTATTTGCAGTTTTTGAAATATGCTCGGTCACAAGGAGATCTACACACATGCAGAAGGTGAAAGTGATACTGAATCTCCCTTGCCTACATTTGATTTGATTTGATTTGAATGCTTTATTTCGTACATGTGCAGAATGCAACAATAATCAATACAACAATAATAATAATAATAATAATAATAACAATAATAACAATAATAATACACAATGACATGTCCAAAAAGGAGTAGGATGAAGCATAAGCTTAATTAATCCTACCCCTTCTTCACTTCCCCATTAACCTGAATTAATCTTATAGCAATAGAGTGCATAGTACAAAAATGATGATGATAATAAAAAATAATAACAATAATAATAATAATAAATAATTGAAGTACTAAACATATACATATATAAAAAAAACAGAACAAAACAACAACAACAAATGAGCAGATAGGAAAGTAGGTAACAAATTGAATTTTTTTTCTTAGCCATTAATAGGAAATACATGGAGAAATGAGTGTGTCAGAAAAGTAGCACTATATTGCGTCACAATGTTGTGTGCTCCGCCCACTGGGGCTGATGCTCCGCCCACAAGAAGATACACTTTCAGAAGCTAACTGAGCTCAGGAGCTAATACCGAATTAATACCATAGCAGAACAAGCTCACTCATGTTTTATTTGTGCCAATAAAACATCTAAATTGTTGTTTCCCAAGAAAGAAGACATGAGAAAGAAACAGATGGAATTTATCTTTGGGACGTCACTACCAGCGATGTAGCCAAAGACATTACAGTAGTTGTGTGTTGTAAATTTTTCCAGTACAGTGCCTTTTACAACTTGGATGCCTACAAAACTCATTTTGTTTGGAAGTTGTTATTAAAAGATGGATCTTTTCCATCACAACTATCAATCGCCAGCCCACAGACAGGAAGTGAAATGTGATTTTTTTCTCCCATTCAATGTTTTAGTTATAAAATAACATGTTTGTAGCATCATCCTGCAGCAGCTTGTGTTCTAGGCACAGTCAGGGCTATCACACCAACCGTTGTTACCAGGAGACAAAGCTAACCCAAAAACCAAGAATAATAAGAGTGTATTTTGTGCAACTTAGCCTAGTGAGACCCTCCAGGATTTTTCAATTTGCAACTTCAACGCAAATTCAGCCAATCCCTGTGAATGCAGCGCGATGTTGCAATTTTAACCAGTCACCGCGACTTTCCTGGAAAAATGTGACCAATCATTTACAGCACCTTGAGCTGCTCCTTCCGCCTTTTCCTGTTTCCTTACAGTACGGAGCAACATGTGCGCGGCCAGCAGTTCACATTTGACGACTAAATTGATGCACTAGTACCGACAGGTGGATTTGGAAGAGTAATTTTTTGCTTCATTTTTTTCATCCAGGTAATATTTTATTTGCCATATTTGAAAGGTTGTCTTAATATCTCAGTGCCTTTGTTCTATTTTTGTCAGGAGAAACTGCCTCTACTACATAGTACACAGTACTAGTCATGTTTATGTTTTGTTTTTTGACTGGCTGAGACATTTATATTATGTTTTACAACTTCATGTAGTGTTGTAAGGTCATATGAACTTTAACCTTTGAACCAACAGGTACATTTGGAAAAAAAATATGTATTTTATTGCATTTTGTAATCTTCGTAATCGTTTATTTTCCATCTCGGTAACATAGTTTTGTTACCAATGACTTTCAATACATTTTTCAGTAACTAAATATTTGAAAAATTACTTGATTTTGATTACAAAAAGAGAAAATCGCAACTATTTATCGCAACGTTCAATTCCTCCCACAACAAAAGCCTAAAAGCACCGCAACTTTCATCGCAATTTTTCAGAAAAGCTCGTGTAACATTAGACATTTTAGGATGCAACAATCTCAAAAAAGGCCCACAAAATCCTGGAGGGACACAGTATGTATTCGTATATTAGGCTAAAAGCCAGTTTAAACCAAAAATTATGGCAAGAAAATATAGTTTTAGACAGTAGTTGTGTGAATCAAACATTTCATATCATTAACAATATTGTCTAGCACTCACTAAAACATTCAACAGGTCAAATTGCTATTTCAGGCTTTTAGAAGGATTCCCCTGAATGGTCTTTCAATGATGGTAATGTTATTAGTAATCTAAGCTCTAACGAGAATTAGCAGGCTCAGATGCAGTTAGCAGGACACTAACCCTGTGTTACTAAGTGAAAGCTAAAACAGAAAACAGGAGGATTGCAATGAATCGTGATAGTGTAAAGAAACAAACAACCTTTTCAATAGTTTATTATAACTTAGGGCTTGATGATGATCGTCCACAAACAGGAAAAAACTTACTGACATGCAAATATTAGCATTCTCAAACACTCATTGATAAGCAGAGAGGAACCAGTTGTTGTTGATAAGGCTGTATCTCTGATGACATGTTACTGATTTACAAATTTTCAGTAAGTGGAATCACAATGAATCAGTCAAAGGGCTGTAGGTTTTGGCCAATTCAGTTCAGTTCAGTTTAATTTATTTTGAGAACACAAAATCATCTAGTCCAATCAAAATGGTCAACAATTTATACATTTTTTTGCACTCAAAAAGGAGTGGGGACCCTAACCCTAACCCACCCAACATAGGTGACTTATTATCATATCATTGATATTCGTGAGGAAGAGCTGAAAAGCCTGTCGTTGTGCCACCACCCAGTTTTCTGCACATTTCAAACAACTCAAACAGGAGCACCAGGGTGTTTTTCACAGAAAAGAAGCATAATGCATTAAATTATAGTGTCGACCACCATAAAAAATAACGAAATACTAATGGAAGGTGCCCTTTAAGAGAAATTAACAATTGTTTTCATAATTTTCTGATATTTTATCAATTAAACAACAAACTGATTAAATTAAAGCCAACAGATTAATGGACAATGAATTTCATCATTAAACTTAACCTAAGTGCTGTCATCGGTTAAGTGCAATTATTGATATACACAAAACAATATTTAAAATGCGCACTGATTTTCAAACCAAACTGCATTAAGTTGCCTCTGACTCAACCTGCTTGCTCTACATACATCTCACGTACCGCCTTGTGCATATTTCTGCTGCGACAAATCCTTCTGGCAGCAATTAATATTTTGGTGTTGACTTTGAAGATCAGTATTGCTGTATATAATACAAAGGATTGAGCCTTTGTGCCTGTGGTGAGGGAAACAACATAATAACATAAACACAGGAATAGCAGACAGTGCATGTTTCTTTTATCAAACAGCAGAAGCCCTTATAATGACATAAAAAGATTTTAACACCATGCTTTCTCGTACAGATACTAAATATTGTCTCCGACAGTCTGACAAAAAGCAGTTCTGCTGCACCATGGCGGCTCGTTCAAAGTCATAGCTCTAAAAGGATTCAGAGCTTTGCCTACCACTCAGCTCCCATTTATAGGATGCCAGAATGAAATTAAATGAAACATTTAAGTCTCTTAGATGCTATTCATGTAAGGGTTTGTGATAGGTTACTGGCGCAAGTGAAGACGAATGTGCGATATGCATTCAGAGTGAGTCAGTTGCTTAGAGTGAGGATGAGAGAGGACGCGATGAAGGGAATCAACGGAGGTGTTTGTGTGTGTAGTAGAGAGCGATTCAGTGTGACTGTGTGTGTCTTCAGGCGATGCAGAGGGAGCTCCTGTCAGGTCGCAGCTGAAGGTCACAAGGGAATATTCTTTCCACAGAACCTAGCGCTGCAGCAGAGTAACTGTCAGCACCGCTGTTGTGAAAAACCTCTTAACTCCACTTTTAGTGGGTTTAATCTGTGCAATTTAAGAAATGTCTGTTCCTCTACTGAGGATTATGCAGAGTAGAACTGCAGTTAGCATCTCTGGGTGCATTACACTTCTATTCATTACTGTACTGTGTCATAACCTTTCAACATCATACTGTAATTCATGTTATATGACTGGTCAGCAGGCTTAAAGAAAGGAGTCTATAAAGCAGGCTTCATGCCATTGGTCTGAGAATGGTAATCTTTACAAATGCATTGTCATTTCTTAATAGACCGGCCACCAACATTAATTTTGCTCAGCTGTGTCATCACAAACATTACTGTCTAGAGCAAAGACCCACTCTAAATAGAGGGACATCTCATCTCTAAAGCACTTTTTCTTTGCACGATTAGTTGGTCCATCCCAAGTTTTTGAAGACATATTGTTGCCATTGAAAGCAAAATATGTTTATGTTCTACAATATATTTTATTTATTATATGTGCAAATCTGAGTTATCTTGGTATTCTGATTTTATTTACATTTTACACAACATACCCACTTTTTAGAACTGGGGTTGTAATTCTGACCACTGAGTTGAGGATCTCTTCAATTTTCATACTATCTGTGCTACTACCTTTCACTGTGTCAGCAGAAAAACATCAATGCTAACACATTCTAGGCTAAACTTGCAAGCACAGCAACAATAATGTTCGAAGTAATCCATTTTTCAGCATTTTTCTTTTCCTTAGCAACCATTCACTCAGTCATTAGAATATTTGTTGTTCATTTCACTATATTGATTTACAATAATGTCCAACTAACTGTATATCCCATAATTGGCCAAATCTACATTACAATAAAACCCAAAAGTAACAGGAACTTATAAAACTAAACTAAAGGATAGTAACAAACATTAATATCAGGAAAGCTTGTTATAGATGTAGGGAACTTCACAGTTGCATTGACCCCAGAATGGATTTTGAAATCTTCTTGCAATTCCTGTCCTCAACATGTCAGTTAGAACTTTATATGAAGCCACACATATGACTCACATGCATTAGTCTGTGCTTGTCTAGAGGAAAGCATTAAGATAGAAAGAGACCTGTATTTTGGGATTTATATATATATATCAATCATTAACTGCCTATTACCTATTATCTTTAACAGTAATATGGATCCCAAAATGAGCAATGCTGAGACAGCTTATTATTTATTTTTTTTTACATTTTCAAACGCCTTTATTATTTGAAATTAAACAGCTAGTTAAACATCACGTGGTATTACTGCTTCTCAGATCTTTAGGGCCTTCATCATATCATTGCGATGTCCCTTGTCATCAAACTGTCAAGGGACATTTCCATAGTATTTGCCTCTATTTTCTTACAGTTGCTGAACACACTGACATTTTTGAGATGTGAGCTTTTCACCTACCAGCAGTAAAATGCCAACTTACAATCGACCGCAGGCTAAGAGTGTGCCCGTTTTGTCTCTGTGTGACCAATATCAAAGGCTGCAGCAAAACAGAAATATGCATCATTCATGAGTCTCGTCAGCCTTATGGTGTGTTCAGCCTGCATGTGACTAAGACACATGTAATACACCTCTCTCTCTCTCTCTCTCTCTCTCTCTCTCTCTGTCCCTCTAAGATGCCAGCTGTACAGCTCCTTACTGTGCAGCACCCTGCGGAAGAGCAGGCACGTGTTCATCCATCTGACTCTAGCTACAGTCACTCTACATATAATATATATTAGAGAGAAAGAGAGAGAAAGAAAGAGAGAGAGAGATCCTTGTTCATCCATCTGACTCTAGCTACATTCACTCTACATATAATATATATTAGAGACAGAGAGAAAGAGAGAGAGAGATCCTTGTTCACACAAACTGGTCATTAGCTACCATGCATGTTCTGGAGTTACAGACACACAAACTCAGCAGAACACAGTAGCACTATTGTGATACCTACTGCACTAAACAGACAATAGTGTAAGTAAGTTAGTATCAGTGTTGTTAAGAATCTTGGTCCTTACAATGACATGTACGTAAATCAAATAATGTATGGAAATATATGGAATATAACACTGCCAACACCAAAGCAAATGAAAATGTAATAGATTTTTTTGGTCCTAGAAATTCAATATTTCCATTCTGTTTACAACCCCCCCTCCACACACACACACACACAAACACACAACTGTGCAAATATGATTGTGCAGGATTGGTTTCAACATACGTTTAAGAATTCCTCTGCTGTTTTCAAACATTAAAAAACTGAACAGCAAATTAAATAAACGAATTAAGCGACGTAAAGTACATAAATGGGTTAAATAACCTTTTATCAGTAATGTCTGTTAAATTCAGATCTAAATAAAGGACCATTCATACAACCGATTATTATCATGTAATCATTCGGTTTGTCATTTTATAAGAGCTAGGTTTTCTATAAAGCCACAATGTGCGACACACATATACGTGTAAATCCCTTTATTTAGGTAGGTTACAGGAAAGAAACACTGAGAAGATTAGCAGTGACTATCAAAACAAGGAGATCCAACACAGTAGGCAGTGTGAGCAGTGTGTATAACTGTGATGCAATATCTAATGTTAAGAATATAACTGTAATGTACTATCTAATGTTAAGAATATAACTGTAATGTAATATCTAATGTTAAGAATATAACTGTAATGTACTATCTAATGTTAAGAATTTAACTGTAATGTACTATCTAATGTTAAGAATATAACTGTAATGTACTATCTAATGTTAAGAATATAACTGTAATGTACTATCTAATGTTAAGAATATAACTGCAATGTACTATCTAATGTTAAGAATATAACTGTAATGTACTATCTAATGTTAAGAATATAACTGTAATGTACTATCTAATGTTAAGAATATAACTGTAATGTACTATCTAATGTTAAGAATATAACTGTAATGTACTATCTAATGTTAAGAATATAACTGTAATGTACTATCTAATGTTAAGAATATAACTGTAATGTACTATCTAATGTTAAGAATATAACTGTAATGTACTATCTAATGTTAAGAATATAACTGTAATGTACTATCTAATGTTAAGAATATAACTGTAATGTACTATCTAATGTTAAGAATATAACTGTAATGTACTATCTAATGTTAAGAATATAACTGCAATGTACTATCTAATGTTAAGAATATAACTGTAATGTACTATCTAATGTTAAGAATATAACTGTAATGTACTATCTAATGTTAAGAATATAACTGTAATGTAATATCTAATGTTAAGAATATAACTGTAATGTACTATCTAATGTTAAGATTATAACTGTAATGTAATATCTAATGTTAAGAATATACTAATATCTAATATGTGTGTATAACTGTATTGTTCTGCCATAATTCTTGTGTTTGGGAATATTTGGAATATTAAACACATCAGCTCCCTGTCATCAACTTTAGGTACTAGTGGAAATATTTCATACCTAACCACCAATGTTTAAAAGCTACAAACACAGGTTACGTTGCCTTGACAAGGTTATACTGTGTATTTTTCCAGTTGCACGAGGACAGGAGTGTCTTGTCGGGACTCACCGTGTCGGAGTGCAGGTCCTGTTGCTGACAAAGCCGGTAAAGAAAAGAAGTTTGTTCTTTTAAGAGGGTCTGTCGCGTCGTGAGGAACACGGTACCGCCGACGTTTAGGCGAACCCACTTCCCGTTGTTCCCTCCGGTAGGGTTTATGACGGAGCCGTTGCCGATGCTTTGCGTTGCTGTTCCGCCTGGTTCGGTTGTGCTAGCGGTGGCTGAGGTCGCGGTCTCTCCCGCCTCGCTGTCTTTGTTGTTGTTGTTATTATTGTTGTTGTTGTTACTATTATGGTGGCAGCCGTGGTGCGTGGCCAATGCAGCGACATCCGCCAGTTCCGGCTGGTCGTCCGCTGTCGTTGCCATTTGGAGCCAGCCGCTAGACACAAAGGGAAGACGAGCGAGGGCGTCCGTCCGTGTCCGCTGTTTCCTCCCGTTGCTTCGGTGGTATCTCTTACCAACCGAGCACGCGCCGCCTCCAACGCATACAATTGTGATATGTCAGGGGACTAGACATAGCACATCCGGGATGCTCTATCAAAATAAAAGATGTGTTAACTCTACAAAATTAACCCGCAAACGTAATTAATATATGCAGCTTTTCCGTTCTGGGATGATATATTTGGTGCTGTGAACATATTTTTAACCAGACATTTTCTCAAGACTTAAAGTTCACTATTTTAGAAAATGTAGAGGAAAATAATCAAATTTTACGAACAGCAGCCATTAAATACATTACTATCAAGTAGTCAAAACCTGAACCTCCCACATATCTGAATATATGGATTGAGAAAGTCAGAGAAATTTATGAGATGGAAAAATTACTAATGTCCTTAGAATTCAGAAAGAAGTATTTATGAAGAGATAGAATCTAATGATGAACGTATTATAGTAATGAACACTCTGAAGTGGTCATTTGGTTACCATATTTTATATATATATATATATATATATATATATATATATATATATATATATATATATATATATATATATATATATATATATATATATATATATATATATATATATATATATATATATATATATATATATATATATATATATATATATATATATATATATATATATATATATATATATATATATATATATATATATATATATATATATATATATATATATATATATATATATATATATATATATATATATATATATATATATTGGTTATATAAATACTGTATACCATAAATAATATATCATAATATATCAGTATGGGGCGGCATTGGTGGTGCAGTGGTTAGCATGGTGGTTAAGACAGATATATATAAATAATATGGTAACCGAATGACCACTTCAGAGTATTCATTATTATAATACGTTCATCATTAGATTCTATCTCTTCATAAATACTTCATTCTGAATTCATTAGAACCAACAGCCTGCTACCTTCCCGTTGCCTTCAAGCGTCGATAATAGCCAAATGCAAAAGTTCCATCAGGGCAGGCAAACTTTCCCGGGCCTCTGTTCTAGGTGACAAAAGTTTATCATTGTATTTTTTCTGAGTGACCAGTTGATCCATTCCATAATTCCATTCCATTCCATAATTTAGCCATTAAGAGCTCCAAAAAGCATGGGATTCAAAAGTCAAGTCAGATGGGACAGAGAGGCAAAAAGGAAGGGAAGAAAAGAGGGCGGTAGGGACAGCTCAGAAACATGTCTGCTCTCGACAGAAGTTGAAATTATGACCTTTATATTGTTAGGGTTGGTTTGGACCCAGCTATAAAAATAGAATTAGAGCCAAAGCTGAAATCATAAGTGTTCTGTCAGCCAACATACTGACAGCCAGATCCTCTCCTAGTCATGTGAGCTTTTGGGATCCTCATTTTGCCTTGTTATCCAGCACACCTGCACAAAAACAAAACATACAGATGGACATGTCCACACATAAGAGGTCAATTCAATATACAGTGAAAAAAGTTCAGCATGTAGCTGTTCATTCAAGCTAATAAGTACCATTGAATACAATGTAAAATCAGTGATTTTAGTGTGAAACTCTACCTTTTGCATTTTGAAGTGTCAATCTTGATTCAAACTTAACTAAACGCACTTCCAAAGGACATAAATCTAACATTTTGGTTCCTCTCAAAACATACTTTAAAAAATATATCAGTATGTAATATTTTTTTTATTTTGAGTCAAACATGAATTGCACATTGGGTCAAGTGTGAATATAGTTTATGTCAAAATAAAATAATCTGATAGTAACAAGTGATTTAATTTAGATTCTGTGAAGTCAAATATTTTAGATGTGACAAACGGACATTGATTTTTAAAATTTAAGTGAGGCTACACTTTTTCCAGTGTAGAGTTGATGACTTGCAGAGTGCACATTGAGGGCTATACTAACAAGAAAAGACCCAGAGGCCCATCTCAAAAATATTAAAACCAGGATTTTTATGGACAACGAAGCCTAACAAGATAACCAAGAAATGAGAAACAGATTGGATAGTAGATAATTGTTTTTAATGTATTTTACAGCTGATTTAAGATATGGGTCATAACCAATCCATTAACATAAGATGATATC